>VXBQ01001121.1:30101-53474 GCA_013400175.1 Phainopepla nitens | reverse complement strand
CCCCCGGCGGGCGGGGGCCCGCGGGACCGGCGCTCCGGAGGTGCCTTTCCGGCTCCCCGCTGCTCCTCAGCAGCCAGCGCCGCTTCCACCCCGGTGCTGGACCTGCCCCGTGGCAGGGTGAGCTCAACAGCTCTTACTTCTCCCCTGGGGTATCCGCGTCCTGCGTTGCCTTTTTCCTTGTCCTGCCCTAGAAGCTTAGCGATAAAAATCAAACATTTGTGTCTCTGTACACACAGCTTCCGTGTGTGTGTGAGCAGGGCGTTGCTGCCGGGTCTTTACAAGCCTTCCTTCTGTCTGCAGGGTCGTTATTCACTCCCAGGAGAAAGAAAACTCTGATCCAGATTATATTCCCATCAACAGCCGCTTTAAATGTGTGCAAGGTACTGACTGCTGGGAGGAAGGTTGAGAATACTCTGCTGTTCATCCACAAACCTTAAATTTAGTGGTGTTTCCTGACCTGCCTCCTGAGCCACAGTGGATTGAATCCTTTCCCTTTGAAGCAGCAACTCACATTTTATGGAATTCCCTTGTTCCTCATCCAGGCAGGTTGTCATTCCATGTCAGCATGCAGTTGGGAGGAACTTGGCTGGCTCCAGTGCCTCGTGGGCTTGGCATCACACAGAGCCAACACACGCAGAACCTGGTGTCAGGGTCTGGAATTTGGTGTCTGTCTCTCAGGCTTCTCTGCTATGCCAAGAGTTGCGAGCTGTTGCCTTTTCCTGCATGTTTACACCTAAACTTCCAAAAGGTCTAGCAAGTTCTCAACATCCCACCTGCTGGATGAGAAAGGGCTTTAGGACTTTTCTTGGAAGAACTTGAATAACAATAAGTGGCCCTGGGGCAAATCCTTGTAAGGAGTAAAAGTCCTTTTTCCTGAACTTGCTCATTCCCTTATCTGCAGTTCAGTGGTGTTCTGTCCCTGGTCTTCCTCTGTAGAGAAGCTGTGAAGTTCCTTGTCAAGTTGGTCTTTCCCAAAGTAGCTGTACTGATGGAGAAAAACCATCCAGGTGTATGAGAACTGTGTGGTGGGAATCTCCCTGGGACCTTTGTTGGGAGGTGACTGTCCAGGTTCTCTCTGCCAGAACCGTTAGGAATGTACAGATGTCAATTAGAGCTCTTTGTTCCTGTCAGGATTTTTTCATGGCTGGTAATAGGCAGTGTAATTATATGAGTCCTCAATTACTATCTAGCATGAGCTCTACTGATCCTGTTTTTCTCTTTCCCAGAGGCAGAAGAAACTCTGCTGATTGATATAGCTACAAACAGTAAGTTTCATAAGAACAGTGGTGTAGCTAAAGGTCCTATCAGGGAGCAGCCACTGGTGCTTGTTTTGCCTTCCAGTCTTCCCCCAGGGCCTGTGTTTGTCCTCTGCTCAAACAGGGATTGTTTTCCCTCTGATGCTGTCTTCTGGCTCTGTCGGACACTCAGTTGTCACGACAGACAAGGTTTGAAATGCAAATGACTGAAATGTTTGCAGTTTTTCTTCCTGCTTTTAGAGTTCTTCTCTGTGAGATTGCAGTAGGGAGGATTGCTGAAACCAGGAGAACGTGCTGGGGATACCCCAAGCTGGGCAGGGGGGCCTCCGAAGCACGGGGAGAGTAACTTAGGTGCAGGTTTCCGTCACAAACAACACCTGGAAGCTGCCTGGGAAGCCTGGGGGCTCTGTGAGCCAGCCTGGGCTGACTCTGAGTGTGTTTGAAGCAGGCTGCAAGGTCCGGATCCAGGGTGACGAGGCGCCGGAGCGGCTCTTTGAGATCCCTGACGAGGAGCGCTGCTTGGGATTCCTGTCGGAAGTGCAGAGCATACAGGAAGGTGAGCAGAGTTGCCCCTGTGCTTGTGAAATCCTCTGCCAGCGGTTTCTGACAAGGGTGCGTTTTTTTCCAGCCCACCTGAAAGCATCTGTTTCTGAACCTAAGGACTCAGCCATCTGGCATCAGGTGGAGAAGAGCCTCACAGGTCTATCTCCAGGTACAGTTGGCTTTGCCCCAGCCCTGTGCAGTGCTGGGATCCCAGAGTAGGAGCTGGGTCTGGCCCTGCTTCCTTGTCTGTTAATTCCTTTCTGAGTGTTATTTTCACCTTTGGTTTGTGCATGTTAAGCTCCTTCCTGCCTTGACTTGTGGTAAGTGCCATTTTCTCCCATTTCCAGGGTCACACAGTTGATGTATTCCTACTGTCATTTGGTTTTTTGCTTTCTATGGAGTCACGTTTTTTCCCTCTTGATCTGAGTACTTTCAGATTGTTTCTCAATGTGTTTTTCTTGGATTTTTCATTACAGGAGCTCTGGGGTTTGAGGATGACTTCAACACTCTGAGCCTAGAAAAGAAAAGGAACATGCAAAACCACCAAACAGGATCTCGACGGGAGCCTCCGCCTCCTCCAGTCCCTCAGAATAAGCAGTAAATAAAGCGGGGGATCTGTTCCCTTTTTTACTTTTCTTCCTAGACAGCAAAGCTAGTTCTAATGCTGCTGTTGCCTCCTTCATAGATTTCACCGAGAGAGAGAAGGCACATCCAGAGACCAGCCCAAGGTGACCAACACAATGCGCAAGATGTTTTTGCCCAGCACACAGTCGGGGCAGAGAGAGGGGCTCATCAAACATCTGCTGGCCAAGAGGGAGAAGGCCTACATCAACCTGCACAACTTCAGGTGAGACCTAGGGTTAGGAAGGACAGAGACCTTAGGAGGGAAGGACAGAGCTGTGGGATCTCTCCTGTGAGCTTGGATCTCACCCAGGATTGGACCCTGGCAGCTCCTGGTGGGTTGCAGCTCAGATGGCCAATGAGGATGCTACAGCCCAAAAGTCATCAAGTGTCTGTGGGGCAGCTGCTCCTTTTGTCTTCCATGTGTGTGTGTCTGATCTCCTGAGCCTTGGTAAGGCTGCAGCAGGTGGGCAGAAAGAGTGAAGACAGATGTCCCACCATAGTGTCGTGGTGTTGCCCCTTGTGATTGCTGCTAAAAGAGCCAGGAGTTTGCTGGTGGAATGTCTTACTCTGAGTAAGGAGTGTCACTGGGAGTGAGCCAAGCCTGGGAGAATTTTCAAGGAGTGGCTGAAGGAGCAGGGGAGCCTCAGCCTGGAGAAAAGGAGGCTCAGGGGGACCTTCTGGCTCTCTCCAGCTCCCTGATAGGAGGGGGCAGCTGGTGGCAGGGAGGGGGTCAGGCTCTGCTCCCGGGGAGTGAGGGAGAGTACAAGAGGAAATCGCCTCAAACTGCACCAGGGGAGGCTCAGGTTGGACACCAGGAGGAATTTCTTCATGGAAAGGGTGGTCAGGCATTGGAAGGGGCTGCCCAGGGAGATGGTGGAGTCCCTGTCTCTGGAGGTGTGCAAGGAATGCCTGGACGTGGCACTCTGGGCCGGGTGACAAGGTGGGGATTTGGCACAGGTTGGACTCGATGATCCTGGAAGTTTTTTCCAGCCTCGGCGATTCTGTGAGTTTCAGTTCCCCCATGGCTGTCATTGCCCCATGCAGGGACAGTTCACAGTGCATGCTTCCAGCCAGAACACTGCTGTGCTGCTGTGATTTTCATTGTGTTTTCTAGCAGCTCAGCTGCTTTTGTGTTGTAGGTTCTTCGTGGGAACCTGGAATGTGAACGGGCAGTCTCCTGACAGCTTCTTGAATCCATGGCTGGTGTGTGACGTGGAGCCTCCAGACTTCTACTGCATTGGGTGAGCAGCTGGGGGGATCCAGGAGGGCTGGATTTGCTTTAGGTTCCTGTGGTGCTCTCGGGGGCTGCACAGAGCTGAGCTGTGTCACACAGGAGCTGTCTGAGGGCAAAAAGCCATCGGATGAGGCAGAGGATCAGGTTGAACAAAGGTAGCATGACATAATAGATTTTCCTGGAGGCATCTGCAGAGCTCACTCATTGTCCTCTGCCTAAAGTAGTGTTTCTCAGGGAAAGGGTTGCTGGTGGGTTTGGTGTAGGATCTCAAAGGCACTGTGGGGAAATTCTACTGCTTTATTTAGCAAGTGGCCGTAAGGAGCTGTTCCTCCAAGGGCTTTTGCTGGAGGTTTCCCATTCCTGTAGGAAGAGGGGGATGTGAAGGAGGGCTGGAGGTGCTAAGCTCTTGGGTTTCCAGGTTCCAGGAGCTGGATCTCAGCACAGAGGCTTTTTTCTACTTTGATTCTACGAAGGAGCAGGAGTGGCTGGCTGCTGTGGAGAGGTCCCTGCACCCTAAGGCCAAATACAAGAAAGTGAGTTCTGCTCGGTGGCATGGGGGCTTGTCATGGAGCTAGCATGATGGGGAGGAAAAAGGGAAGGGGCTTCCCTTTTCCTCCCTGTCCAATGAGCAAGGCTTGGAGAAACCAAGGGTCATACTGGGCATGTGTGAAATGTGTCAAGTGAAATCTGGAGAGTCTGTTTCTGCACCACAGTTGTAGGGAAATATTGTGCTTTGAAGTAGAAATTTCTAAAGGTGAGGACCACAATACTTTTATCAAATAGGAGGTACATGTAAGGGAAGCAGCAGGTTCAAGTTCTCTACCTATATTGCTTTCTCATCCTGTAGTAAAGAAGCCAAGTGTGTCCTGAGCTGGTAAATCAAATGAGTAGTTTTTCCCTGAAGGAATGGGATGATTTATGAAGTAAAATCTCCCAAATGCTGCTGCCTTGAGTCAGAATTGCTTCAGCTGTGGCAGCAGAACTTTGTTCTGGCTGGTTTAGAGCAAGACATTGGTTTTATCTCTGCTGTGACAAACCTTTCTGCTGCAGGGACCAGTCCTGAATACAGGAATGAGTTTCCCTTTCTTCCTTAGCAGGTGTGTTTGCTGTCACATTCCATCCTGCTTGCTCTAAGCAGGTGTTACAGGGAATGAAGCAGAGAGTAGAGTATCTTGCTGAACTGAGACCTATCAAGGGGAGCCAGGACTCATGGCTGTACTGCAAAGAGGTTCCTGCTCCCTCCCCTCCCTTTGCTTCACTTGAGTTTTGGGTGAATTTCTCCCACCCTAGTGAAAGGGAAAGCACAGGATATGGCTGCAGGAGGGGGAACTGGCTGAAGCTGTAGATAAGGCTTGTGGTCACTTGCAATTTCTGCTCCTGCAGAGCAGACTGGGTGCTGGGCCCTTGCAGCCAAATTCCCTGCTCTCAGCTTCTTTCCTCTCTCCACAGACTTAATCCCAACACATGTGAATGTTTCTGTGCATGGAGATGAGCATGCAGACTGTGTTCAGGCAGATGAGGCCTTGTCACTGTTTCAGAGTGGTGATACCACTGTTTTGGAGGTGCAGGAAAGTCACAGACTGGGCAGTGTTGGCTTAGCACATGTGAAAGATCAACAGCAGCCTGAGATCCCCACTGGGACAGGGCACATGAGCACGGTGTTGACCTCTGTGAGCTGAGCTCTGCGGGAGCAGATAACTGTTCAGATCCAGAGAGGCCCTTGGCTTTAGGGAACAAGTATTTCCTGAGAATGAGTCAGTCTGTGTAGCTCAGAGATGCCTTTTGCTACCCCATGCATCAGGCACGTCTGCCTCAGGGAAATAAGAACATCTCTGGTCCCTTCCCCTCTGCAGTAAGGTGAGTTCTGACTCACACTGCACCTGCAGCCTCAGGACAGCCCCAGCTCTGGGCCTGGCTGCAGAACTCAGGGCTTCTCTGCTTGTGCTGGTTAGAGATGGCAAGGGCTGAGACCTGAGTTGCAAACCTGCTGGGCATTTATTGAGTTTCTCTTTGCCCACCCTGTTGTAGGGAATGCAGTGAGCTCAGCATCGCTGACAGCTCCTGGGGGGGGTGACAGATGGACCCCAGGAACCTTGCTGTGATCAGGAGACTCTTTGGGTTCTCTTGTTGCAATTAGGGGTTGAGTAGAGAACATGAGGAAGAGGGAGAGCCAGAGCAGCAGAGTATCAGGCAGAGCAGATCAGATCAGATCAGAACTGCATTCCCACTGTCTCTCTGGGAATTCAGGATCCCGTTTATTTTTGCAGGTGCAAATGGTCCGCCTGGTTGGGATGATGTTGCTCATATTTGCTAGGAAGGATCATTTGAGCAATATCAGAGAGATTGTGACAGAGTCTGTGGGCACAGGAGTCATGGGAAAGATGGTGAGTCACCGAGGCCAGCTTGTTTCTTCCCTGTATCCATGCAGGAAATGGCACAGTCTGGTTTGGTTCACCTGTGCCATCCCAGTCCCCTCCCCGTGCCTCACCTGCCGCAGGCTCCAACCCCACTGGTCCCTCCTGTCCCCAGGGCAACAAGGGTGGTGTGGCCATCAGGTTCATGTTCTACAACACCACTTTCTGTGTCGTCAACTCCCACCTGGCTGCCCACGTGGAGGACTTTGAGCGCCGAAACCAGGACTACAAGGACATCTGTGCCCGGATGAGCTTCCTGATCCCTGGTGACAGCCTGTCTGAGCTCAACATCATGAAGCATGAGTGAGTTTTACCCTTTGGAAGGCGTGTTGAGTAACCCAAGTCAGAACTGCAGCAACAGGAGGTTTCATTCAGATAAGTTTTCTGGCTTGATGAAATAATTTGAAATCCCCAGCACTGTGGTGTGCTGCAGTTCCTGCAGACAAACTGGTCACCTCCTTGCCTGTAGTGCCTTGTGTGTCCTGTCCCCAGTGTCCCTCTCCTTGCATTTGTGTAATAACTTCCTTTTCAGCAGGCCTAAACAGAATACAAATGGTTGGTACTTCTGTAATTAATACTTAAACCATTTAAGAACCAAAAATTTAGAGTGGATTAGTACAGAAAAAACCTTCAAATATTAGATTATCCTTGATAAGCCACTAATGGAAGTGTTGAGATTTGACTATAAACAGGAAGAGCTTTGGTACTAGCAAGGGGTTTAAATTTTGATCTTTAAATGAAACCTTTATGGAGTAAAGAGTGAGTCCCATGAGTGTTTCTTTAGCTGCTGATAGCAAGAAGGCTGTAGGCCTGTTTGGAAGTCTGGAGAGGAGCAGGATGGGAGTGGGTGCTGGTGAGGTGTGGCTGATGGCTGGGATGGGAAATAATGTCCAGAAGGTTTTAGACTCCAGAACCTAATTCCGCGTCCAGCGGTCTTGGCTCAGTGGGTGGTGCAGCAGTGGCCTGCTCTGGGTGAAGGAAAGGCAGTGGAAAACCAATGAGTAAAAGCAGGGTATCACATGAGGGATAACCCTGCAGATACACATGCCTCCCCTGTCCTGCTGGCTGACAGGCTGGCTCTGCTTAACGAGCTCCACCACTACTCTCTTCTTAACATGAGAAGAACCTCAGTACTGGCTGGGTTTTGTGTGAACACTGGTTTTGCTTCATGAGAGAGTTGGTGCTGTTCTCTGGATTTTTTCAGGCTGGGACAAAAGCATTATCTCCTACTAAACCAAGTCTTCAATCTTTGGGGGATTCCAAAGGAGATGGACTTAGTCCTGTAGGATCTGCTGTCATTAGAAATTTCTGCTGTTGAACTCAATCTTTAATGTCTCCTTTTTGTCTTCCACATGTCTCAACTTTAATGTGGTTTAAAAAGGAGAGCTGTTAACTGCTGATCTGCTCCCAGAATTCTCCCTCTGAGGGTGGTGAGGCCCTGGCACAGGCTGCCCAGAGCAGCTGTGGCTGCCCCATCCTGTGGGGAATTGTCCAAGGCCAGGTTGGACGGGGCTTGGAGCAACCTGGGATAGTGGAAGGTGTCCCTGCCCATGGCAGGGGGCTGGAACAAGATGAGCTTTTAGCTCATTTCCAAACCAGACCATTCCATGATTCTCTGTGTATCTTTGTTGGCAGTGTTGTTATCTGGCTGGGAGACCTGAACTACAGGCTGTGTCTGCTGGATGCCAGTGAAGTGAAGAATCTCATCAGCAGGAACGAGCTTCAGAAGCTGCTGACATATGACCAGGTCAGTGAACTTTCTCACATTTGCCCCATCCCTGGGAGTCCATCTGGGTTTAGGGCGTGCCTCTGCTGCGGAGGAGCTGGCAGACATGGAGCTGGGGAAGGGGCTGGGGTACAAATCTGATGAGGAGCAGCTTGGGGGACTCAGGCTGGTGAAAAGAAGGCTCGGGGGACCTTCTCACTCTCTACAACTCTGAGAGGAGCGTGCAGCCAGGTGGGGGTTGGTCTCTTCTCCCAGGTAATAACTGGCAGGACAAAAGAAAACAGCCTCAAGCTGTGCCAGGAAAGGTTCAGGTTGGATATTAGGGAAAATTTTTTTATGGCAAATGCTGTCTAGCCATGGCACAGACTGCCCAAGGTAGCGATGTCCCCATTCCTGAAGGGATTTAACAGACATGTAGAGGTGACATGTGGGGACATAGGTTAGTTGTGGCCTTGACAGTGCTGGGGAAGCAGTTAGACTCAATGGTTTTGGAGGGCTTTTCTAACCTACATAATTCCATGGCACACTGCAAAAAGGGTCTGGACAGAGACATAGGCAATGGACCCTGACAGAGTTCTGGGTGTCCTGGTTGCAACATCCCCCTAGACAAAACCAGACTGGCCATATTGGGGTAACTGGGTGACTCAGGCAGTCACTGTGTAAGTGTGTCTGTGTCTCAGTGCAGGGGTTCTCTCATAAGTACAAACTACAAGCTGAACACAGGCATTTGTAAGAACAACGAAAGCTGCTGTGATCAGTGTTGTGGAAGAGGTATTGATTTGGAGCCCAAATCTGCTCAGCCAGTTTGACCTGAATTCTGTGCTGTTGCCTTCCCTGCTCAGCACTTCCCTGCAGCACACAGAAGGTGGTGGCAGGTGCCTTTCAGGTGAAGTGTTGCACCTGGGAAACATGAACAACAGTGGTGCAATATCACCTCTGACACAGTTTAACAGTGAATTTGGTTCATTGTCCTCTGTAGCTCATTTTTGCTGTACTGCAGAGCTTCGTGCAGGAAACAGCTGTAGCTTAGATCTTAGTGAGAAAAACATCCAGGAGATTTTTTCAGAAGAGTAAAGGAGCAAAGGAGGGTGGTGTCAGGTTGTCAGGCAAGTGCAGTCCTGGACGCTCTTGCTAAAAAAAGTGGTGGGGGAAGATTAACAATGGCAATCTTAAGCCTGAAAACTGATGAAAGCATTTAGTAATTAATATTTCCCTTAACTCTTGCATGGTGCTGCCTGCATGGTCTGGTGAGCAGTACCATGCCCATTTGTACTTGGTCTGTTTGGAAAACATTCCACTTGTGTGTTAAAGGTGTGAGGTCTGAGAGGCAGTTTGAGGGTTCTGTGAATCCCACAGAATGGCCACAGGCCGTGGTTGCTCTGCCTGTAGATGTACTCTCTGACACTGCTGTGGCAGGGGAGGGTTTCTTGGGTTTGGTTTTGGTTTTTTTCTTTTTAAAGCCTTATTTTTCTACTTTAGCTGAATATTCAGCGCACTCAGAAGAAAGCATTTGCAGATTTCGTGGAGGGAGATATTAAATTCATCCCCACGTATAAATATGACTCTAAAACAGATCGCTGGGACTCCAGGTACATTGGCTGCCTCTGGGCATATTTATGTATGACATAAAACACACTTTCTCACAAAACTTGATTTCCTGCTTCCTAGAGCTGTGAATACCTGTCAGTGTTATGTTTGGCCTTCCTTTCTTTCCTGCTTTCTGCAATAAGCAGCCCCTGTGTACATTGACCAGGCACATCCCTTAAACGTCTGTTGCAGCTGATCCCACTGCATGAAGGCAGGTGAAGTGTGAGCTCAGGTGACCCTGCACTGGGGGCTTTTTCTATTACCAGGGACAGGCAAACAGTATAAAAAAGGAATTGAAGAGCTAAGGAAACAGGCTCTCTGAGTCACCCTGTCCCCTGACTTGTACACCCACAGGGTGGCTGCACTGTGATAGCAGCTGTGGTTCCTGCTTGGTGCCTCCCACATGCAGACATGGCTACATCTGCTGCAGGGGCTGCTCTGAAGGGAGAAACTCCCAAGAAGGACTTTCAAACCGTGTAGTGATTGAATTTGACTTGCCATGTTTATGAATCAGCACAATAGTTAATCTGAAGAAGGGTAACCCAGGATTCAGGCTTCACAACATAATAGTAATCACTGAGCAAACTTTCTGTAGTGGAAATGGGTTGGATTGTGGGCAGAAAGGTCTGACAGCACAAGAAAGTCATGCAGCTTGGGTCACAGCACACATGGTTTCAGGCTGGAAATGGGCTTGACTGAGGGTTATTTTGTTTCCTGGTGCTGGAAAGGATGGGAATTTATCTGCTGTATTGGGAAAGGGGGAGAGAGCAGAAGAAATAACAGAATTCAAGTTGGGGTAAGTGATAGGAGTTCATGCCATCGCTGCTGTGATGACATGGGTGGAGGGAACTGCCTTGTGGGAAAGAGGAACAGCTTGGCTGGCTTGATAGGATTGTTGGATTCCCCTGGTAACCTGTTTTTCTTTGTAGTGGGAAGTGTCGCGTGCCAGCGTGGTGTGATCGGATCCTTTGGAGAGGAGGGAACGTCAGTCAGCTCCGGTACTGCAGTCACATGGAGCTCAAGACCAGTGACCACAAGCCTGTCA
Source organism: Phainopepla nitens (assembly GCA_013400175.1). NCBI lineage: Eukaryota > Metazoa > Chordata > Aves > Passeriformes > Bombycillidae > Phainopepla > Phainopepla nitens. The sequence continues at coordinate 43,045 of VXBQ01001121.1, read as the reverse complement.
GTGCCCTGTTCCGCATCGGGGTAGGTTTGTGTGTGCATTGGGGCAGGGTCCTGGCACTGCCAGCCATTACTGGGGAGGCAGTGATGGAGTCAGGGCACCTCTGCTGAGGCTCTTGCAAGAGGACAGATGAACCCAGCTGAGGCGTGCCTGCTGTGGGGGTGCTGCATCTGGCAGCACTGGGATGGGTGAGTGCTGTGGTTCCCTCCTCCACATGGGGACACAGCAGCAGCCTGGACCTGGCTGTACCTGTGCTGTGTCAGATGTGTCATCTGGTTCACACCTAAATGTCTTCAGTGGACAGTGGCAGCAAATTTGGATTTTCTGGTGCAGCAAATGGGGACCCTCCCTGTCCATTTTTGCTACCTCCTGCTTCCTGGGTGGCTCAGGTCACAGAATGGGTCAGGTTGGAAGGGACCACAGTGAGTTGTTTGGTCTCATCTCTGTGCTCCAGCAGGGCCATCCCAGAGCACGTGGCACAGGACTGCATCCAGTCAGTTCTGGACTCTCTCCACTGAGGGAGATTTCACACCCTCTCTGGGAAATCCATTTCAATGCTCAGTCACCCACACAGTGAAGTTCTTCCTCGTGTCCAGGTGAAACTTCTTCGCCTGGACAATCAGTTCCCACCCGTTCCTCTTGTGCCATTGCTGTGCCCTGCTCTGAGCCTTCCCTGCAGACAGGGCTGAGGGCCTCTCTCAGCTTTGTCTTCTCTTGAGGGTGAACAGCCCCAGCTCCCTCAGCCTTTCCATGAAAGGGAGATGCTCCAGGCCCTTCAGCAGGCTCTGTAGTTTTTGCTGGCCCCACTCCAGGAGCTCCATGTCTCTTCTGTACTGGGGAGCCCAGAACCAGACACAGCACTTCATGTGTGCTTCACCTGGGCTGAGTGGAATAGGCTGTCTCTTTATAGAAAAGCCTTTCTCCTTTCCCTCTGGAGAATCATGAGGAAGGCTGCAGCGTGCCAGTGCTGTCTCAGCAGTTGCATCCAGTGATCTCCCAGTTGTGTGCCCAGTGGCCAGACAGACCCTGGTAACGTCTGCAGGGGTGAAATCTGTGTAAAGTTGCAGACGCAGCTTGGGACTGCACACGTGTATGAAATCTCTTAGCCTTGCAGCTACAGAAGCAAGTGCTTAGAGAAATAATTCACTTCTGCAGTTTGCTCTTGATGAAGAGAGATCTTGTGAAAGCCAGTCAGAAGCTTTGCTGAGCGTTTTTTGTGTCCCACAGGTGAAGGTTGTGGATGAGCAGAAGTATCGGAAGCTGTTTGAAGACATTGTTCGTATAATGGACAGGATGGAGAATGACTTTCTTCCTTCGCTGGAACTGAGCAGGAGAGAGGTGAGGATGAAACTGGGATCACTGTCACTGCCCAAACAAAGCAGCCTTCAAAGTACCAGAACTTCTTTCAAGACTTTATTTCAATAAACTGGATTGTAGGAAATTGAACTCTATCCTTTATCTTTTGATCAGGAATTGGGTTAGCGAGGGCATGTTGTCTTGGCTCCTTGGCAGGACTTCTGTGAGGAATTCTGCATTGGATGGGCTCCTCTCAGCCATGGGGGGGGCCACTGCAGAGTCTGGGGGGGCTGGCTGTGAGCCATATCCTGGCCACTAATATCACTTGATTTGTCTTTGCTCTGTAGTTCGAGTTTGAGAACGTGAAGTTCCGTCAGCTGCAGAAACAGAAGTTTCAGATTACCAATAATGGGCAGGTCACCTGTCACTTCTCCTTCATCCCAAAGCTCAATGACAGCCACTACTGCAAGCCATGGCTTCGGGCTGAGCCTTGTGAGGGTTACCTGGAACCAGGTGAGTGTACTGCTGTAGACCCCCCCCATCCCATCTCCATTCAGTCCTTCCTCTCTTTTCTGTGTCCCACCTTCCTTGCCATCAGTCTTGTCTGTTTGTCTTTTCTGTTGTGGCCTTTGTCCTTGTCATCCCATTTGGAGAGTGTCCATGTGTTCTTGAGAGCTCCAGTGTGTTGCAGATGAGAGCACGGAGATCTCCCTGGATGTGTATGTCAGCAAGGACTCAGTCACCCTCCTGAACTCCGGCGAGGATAAAATTGAGGATATCCTTGTCCTGCATCTGGACCGAGGGAAGGACTATTTCCTGACCATCAGTGGGACCTACCTGCCCAGCTGCTTTGGCACCTCGCTCGAGGCCTTGTGTCGGATGAAGCGACCCATCCGTGAAGTTCCAGTCACCAAACTCATAGACCTGGTGAGTTCTGCAGCAGCTCCTTTAACCTCAACAGGCCTAATGCCCTTCTGATTGCTCCCAAAAGCAGGAGCAGTGCCTGCAGCTCAGATTGTCTGTGCTGGCTCTGAGCTGAGTGACTTCACAGAGCTTGAGGTGCTCTTTTATTCCTCCCATCTACCACAGCTGATGGCTTTTGACAACCTGTACTTTATCCCTTTTTTCAGAGTAGGCTCTGAATATTGTTCAGTGGGATGAAAAAATGATCCCAGCATCTCATGCTGGTGTTACTGGTGCCGACAGGCTCAGCTGGGTGGCACTATGGTGTCATAAGAGATGTGATTGGGGTCCTCTCATCCAAGGTATAAGGGCTTCCTCTGCCATGATGAGTGCCCCGGGGGCCTTTTCCCTCTGGATGCACTCCCACTGCTCAGGGGAAGGAGCAAGCAGAAGCAGGAGGACCAAAGGAAAGTCTGTGGTGTGGGTGTGGGGTGCTGAAGGACACAGCTCAGCAGATGAGCAATGTCACAGCCTCTCTGGCCATTTCCTCCCACACCAGCCACAGTGAGAGATAATGCCTCAGGTGAGAGAGAGCTCATCGGGGAGAGATCTCTGTGGTGCAGCAAACTGTTCCTCCCCCCAGCCTTTGCCAGCCCCCAGCATCAACATTCCTCCTCTCACAGCTCGTTGTTTGTGTGAGAAAGGGTGCAGTGAGGCCCTAGTCACCTCCTGTTCTTTGGGTACTCTCAGCTGTTTCTGGGGTTGTCCCATTTTGGGGATGTATTTCTGATTTCCAGACTGGTTTCATTCATCTCTCCTTACTGCCTTACCCTGGCTGTGTTCCAGTGAGGTGCAGCAGCTCCTGAGTGCCAGTTCATGTCCCCATTCTTCTTCAGCCAGGAGAGTCCCTTCTTTCTGTCCACCTGAAAGCTCAGCCCCATTGTTTGAGTCTCTCTGCCATGTGATACCTTTCCTCTCCTCTCCTATCTCACAGTCTCACCCTTACATGAGGGGTTTTTTGTCCAATAAGCTGCTGCTTTTCCACCTCTGTAGATTTGCCAGCTTCCACTCCCACTGCTTCCACATTTTCTTATCTCTTTAGCAGTTGTCCAGTCTCTCTCTGCCTCTTCCAGTTCCCACCTTTTATTGTAGGTATCTACTTTTCTCATAAGTCCAATATACAGAGAAGCCAGTTTTATATGAGAATTTTGACTTTTTAACACACAATCAGGCTGGGCAGGATCCAGGTGGCAAGATAAGGTGTTTGCCTCCTCAGGTCAAGCAACTGATCCAGGCTTCAGTCTTCTCAGATTTCTGAGGACTTGGTTGAAAGTCAGTCTTGTTCTGGAAGTGAGTCTGGAACATTTCATTGGCCTTGGTTGTTCTTCCACCTGCTTTTTCCAGCTCAGCACCAATTTCTTGGCTGATAGAGAGGAATTTGGGCCCAGACTCTTGGCTCTACCCTCACAGACACACACCGTTAGATTTGTAAGAGTCCATTGAGGCTTCTTCTCCTTCCATCTATAGATTTCCTTCACCTGTTACTTAGTGAAACATCTGAAAATAAAGGAAATAAGTAATCAGCAAAGAGCACCTGCTCGTGTCTGCAGCAGAGACGCAGCTCTCCGTATGGACATGGGGGATAGTTTAAGTTTTTTGGTTCTGATTTTTCTTGTGAGCTGAGAAATCCTTGTAAGCTGAGCACTTACTGCCTGAGTCAGTGGTGGTGGTGCTGCCTGCCCTTTAGCCTGGAGCATTTGGATGCTGTTCCCTGAGTTCTGGTGCTGCTCAGGCTGTGTGAGGCTGGCACTGTCTGTGCCTTAAGAACCTTCTGCACTTGCATGGGCTCATCCTTTGCTGCATCCAACTTTTTCCTCTGCTTGGCCAGACTCTCTCTGGGGTTTTCAGTGGAGAGAGGTCTGGAGATCCAGTCATTGAGGGGCTGAGGTAGGTGGGTGCAGGGTAGCACTGTGTGGGTGGGAGTTTGTCTGGCAATGGCTCTGCTGGTTCTCCCAGGAGGGAGACACTGACATGTCTGCTGTCACTTGAGCACCTCTCCTTTGGGATTTCAATATTAGTGTCTTATCCTGGTTTTTTCTTGGTATCCTGCTTTGGGTTTTAAAAAGCCTCTTGAAGAACTCATGTCAAGAACAGGAGCAGATTGTGCTGAAGGGTCAACATTAGGGAGAAATTGTTCCCTGTAAGGATGGGGAGGCCCTGGCACAGTTTGCCCAGTGGTGCCCCATCCTTGGAAGTGTCCAAGGCCAGGTTGGAAGGGGCTTGGAGCAACCTGGGATAGTGGAAGATGTCGCTGCCCATGATGGGGGCTGGAATGAGATGAGCTTTAAGGTCCCTCCCAACCCAAACCACTCCATGATTCTGTGGAGAGGTGAGCAGCCAGGCCCAGGCTGGGGCATGGAGATGACTCACGCGTTACAAAACGCAGGTGCAGGTGGCTGTCTGCCCTCCCAAAGCTGTGACTGTGTCCCTCCCCCTGTGCCTCAGGAGAGAAACCTGTGCCAGCTCCTGTTCGGAGCAAGCTGTTCCCAGGAAGAGACCAGTCTGTTGTGGCTCTGTTGGAGCTCAGGGAGCCTCCAGAGGAAGCAGGCACTGCAGAGGCCACAGGGTACCCTGAGATGCTGTTCCCTCCTGCTGTCCCTGTGCCATGGGAGCTGCAGCTGCTCTCAGCTCAGCCAGGGAATGCACTGGGGCTGTTCCCACTCTGAAAGGTTGATCTGCCAAGACTCAGCATGGACAACCTGCTTCCATTCCCTCCTGCAGACCCCAGGAGCAGTGTCCAGCCTGCCTTGTCTGTATAGGGATGGCTGTTTGGGGGTGCTGAGGGCTTGGCTGTGCTGCCTGAGGGCTTGGAACACTCCTCTCTGTGCTGTGCTAATGCTCTTAGGCTGCAGCAGCAGCAGCCGAGTTTGAGCACAAACCCTCATTTCCCTGAACGTACCAAAAGCTGCTTAGGGGCCTTGTGAGCTCCACAGCTGCCACGCACTCAGAAACACAGATTTAGCCCAGGGAACATTTTATCTCTGGCCTGGTCACAAGGGAAGATGGCTGAAATAACACAGGGACAGTGATTCTGACCAGGGAACTTCTTCCTGGTGGACACGTCTCACCTGCCCATGGCCCGGCTGTTGGCCAGTGAACAGTGCTGTCCAAGCCCCTTGGAGGGGTTTCCAGAAATCCTGACGAGGCTGTGCATCATGTGAGCAGGATTGTAGCTAATTGGCAGGCAAATCTCTTGCCACAGGTTTAACTTTGGCCATGTCAGCAAAATGTGTGAAGGATCTGGTGTTCAGTGGGTTCTTGTAACGCAAATTAGGCTTCTACTTAATCACAAGAGTTAATCCAAGAGTGTTTTCTCCCTCTTAACCACACTTTTTCCTCTCCTCTCTTCCCTGCTGCTCTCAGGAAGAAGACAGCTTCTTAGAAAAGGTAAAACAAGCAATTGCTGTGTGGCAGTCTGCTTCTCAGTGGTGTGTCTGTAAAGAATGAGAGATTTTCCCTTGTTTTCTGTGGCAGAGGGAAGGGGAGGAGAGCACAGGGGACATGGCTGCCAGCAAAGTTTCTTAGCACAGCTGTGGACTGGATGAGAGCACAGAGAAGCACACAGGGACCCCGGAGCCAAGCCCAACTGAGATGTTTAAGCTCACCAAATTTGTTTCAGGGGAAAAAATTACTCTCCTCATCCTGACAGCAGTGCTGGATGTTCCCAAAAAGGATTGGCAGCCTTTGACATACCCCTGACCATAAGGAGGGGGTCACCACAGCATCCTTTCAGACCTGTGGGAAGAGGGCTGGAGTGGGAAACTCAGCTCTTTAATTCCTTCCATCTGATTGTGTCCCTGTGGAGGCCAAGGGAGGGCCTTGTGGAGGTGGATGTTTCTGTGCCTCCTCAAGCAGTGGAGCTGGGGCTGCTGGCTCTGATGGCCACAGTGCTTGAGCAGATCACTGCTTCCCCTGGCACCCGTGCTCAGTGCTTGACCAAGCAAGGAAAACGTCCTTGGGAGAGCAAGTGGGTGATGCTGGGAGTGTTCGTGCTCACTCTGTGCTGGCTCTGACATTTGTAACTTGTTTGAGCTGGTTCTGCACCGACTTCCCAGTCTGAGCAAGTTGTTCATCGCTGGGCTGTCAGCGCAGTGGCAGAGTAAAACAGGAGAGGGAAGGAATGTTCCCTCTCCAAGAGAGGATCGAGCTGGGGTGTTTAATCACATGAAGCTCACGGGCTCCCTCCTGGCAGAGGAGAAGGGAGGAGTTCCGATGCTTCCTTCTGGGAGCATCTTCCCGTGCGAAGGACGTGGCCGTGCCTCCCTTCCTCACACGCGGCAGGAGAGGGCGCTCGGCCAACGCGCGCCCGCCTCCTGCTCCTCCTTCTCTTCTTTCTCCTCTGCCCCGAGGCACCTCGAGCCTTCTCCTCTTCCCCGAGTACCACGGGGGTCTCCACAGCTCCACGGGGGTCTCAGGGCTGCTCCAGCGCTTGGCTTCAGTGATGCCCTGGCACAGGGGGTTTCTGCACAAGAGCTTCAGCCCAGGAAGAGAGTCCACAGCCCTGAGAGAGGGTCTGCAGCTCTCTCCTGTTCCCTCCTAGAGGAATTCTGTAATGCTCTTGCCTGACATGCTGCTTCCCGACCTTCCCAGTGCATGTGGCTGAGCGAGGCAGCCATGCAGCCATGCCTCCTCATCCAGTGGCAGGGTCAGACCTGGTGCTGTACAGGGCACAGCTGTGCTGTGCCTTATGGCAAGTGGGGCTATGGCCTGTCCCACCAGGGCTCTTGTCAACCCGGGGTATCTCTGGGCATAGCAGGGAAGCCTCCCCTAGCTGCTCTCAGTGGCTGTGTGTGCTGCAGGGATAGCCATGGCAGTTCTTGCCTCAGCTGGAGTGAGGTGCTTTCTGTGTGGCTTGTGGACTCCTCTGCTGGTGGCAGGGTTGTGCTCCTGCTTGTGCTGGTTCCTGGGTGCTTTGGGAGTACTGGGCATGGTTTCCTTCTTGGATGTCACAGAAATGTGAGTGATCATGAAGTGAGAGTAAAATCAAGCCAAGAACATAGATCTGGTTAAAGCTTGGTGTGATGGAAACGTCTGATCCATGGAGCTCGTCAGCTGCTCCACAGCAGTAAACAGGAGCTGTGACAGTGGTGGTGTGTACTCAGTGAGAGCTCTCCTTGGGAAGAAACTTCAGGAATCAGGGTAGTTCCAGAACCCTGAGAGCAGCTGTGGCTGGAGCACCCCAGAGTCAAGGAAGGCGTGGGATCAGTGGGGACGGGGCTGGGCTCCCCAGCCTGGCAGCTCCTGCAGCACAAGGACCTGCTGGCTCCCAGCCTCTGCTGGCTGTGGGGTGGGAGCTGGGTTGGGGCTGGGGCCCCATGGGCAGCCAGAGCCCCCTCCTGGGGGGCTGAGAGGGCTGGGGCTGTTGGAGAGACTGGGCAGGTTGTTCCATGGGGCAGCAGGAGGGAAAGGAGCCAGGACCTGTGGAGCAATGGCTGGTGCTGTGAAAGTGAGTCAGGGCTAGAGCACCCCAGGGTCCTGCTGCTTCCCCTTTCTCAGCTTTCCCTATAGGGACTAAGGGCCTGAGGCAGAGGGGACTGAGGTTTCCCTGAGCCCTTGTGTGCTTTCTCCCCAGGAGAAATCCATCCTGCAGATGGGCTCCCTGGACAGCGAGGAGGCAAGTGAGGTGCCGCTCCAGGTGCCAAAGGAGATCTGGCTCTTGGTGGACCACCTATTCAAGCATGCCCTCCACCAGGTGAGAGGGAGGGCAAGGGAGAGGGCCTCTGCCTTGCTGGAGCTCTCCTGGTGACCTGGTTCCTCATACACACCTGGAGATCAGCTCCAGTTTGGTGTTTACAGGGCAAGGCTTTTCCCTGTGCTCAAGGCACTGGCTGGGTGTCCCAGGGTTCACCATTCACTGGGAGTCACCATGTGCCTCAGCCTTTGTGGGGAAGGTGACTTACTCCATCCCTGTGCTGTTTTTGACAGGAAGACCTGTTCCAGACTCCAGGCATGCAGGAAGAGTTGGAGCAGATCATTGACTGCCTGGACACCAGCATTCCTGAGACAATCCGTATCCTTCTGTGATGGATCTCAGCTCTGCTGGGAGAGTTCCCTCCTGGGGGAGTTTGTCTTTCACCTTTGCCTGGCAGGGTTCCTGGCAGGGATGGGCTCCCCTTGGTCCCCCCACAACCTCTCTGAAAGTTGAATCTGAAGCTGGCTCTGGAAGCTTCTGCAGGGCTGTGCCAGGAGCAGGAGCTGGGATACTGAGGAGCAGGGTCTGGGGAAGAGGTTAATGGAGCAGGGGCTCCTCTGAGCCAGAGGGTGGGAAACAGTGCAGGGTGGATGGAGCAGTGTTTTTCATGGATGGGGGACAGTGAAAGAGGAGGAGAGGTTAGACAGGCAGGGAGTCTGAGTGACCTCCAGCGAGACGAGCATCTGGGGAGGGAGGGGGTCTCTCTGCTCAGCATGACCCTTGATTCCCAGCGGTCCAGCGGGCAGTAATCACTCTGTGGCTGAAGCTCTCCTCATCTTCCTGGAGGCTCTGCCAGAGCCTGTGATCTGCTATGAGCTGTACCAGCGGTGCCTGGAGGGGTCCCACAGCAGCCGGCTGTGCCGACAGGTGCGGGGGCTGTGCCGACGTGCGGGGCTGCTGCCGGCTCGGGCAGCTCCTGCTGCTGTGGGCTGTGCCGTGGCCCTGGGCCTGCCTGGGCCCTGCTCCCCACCCGGGGGCTGGCAGTGGCTCTGGGAGAGTGGGCAGCTCTTCCAGAGAGGCCTCAAGTGAGCCCTGTCTCACCCGGAGCACATGGGGAACAGGGAGGGGCAGAGCTGCCCCTGGTTCTGAGGGCTTGAGTACCTGCTCAGTGCTACAGTTCCTGTCCTTCCGTGGAGGGCTGTGCGTGGCTCTTAACAGCTGGTAGGGCAGCAGGCCCCAGGCCAAGCATGTCCCTGAGCAGAGAGGGAAGTTTTGGGGCAGTGAGAGCTGGGATCCACCTGGAAACAAGCAGGAAGCAGCCCCAGGGCAGTGGGGGCTTTTTCCTGGTGACACAGCTTTCCTTGAAGCAGTGTCATCAGGAGCCACAGCCAGGTGCCATCAGCAGTAGGCTGCAGCTGTGGGTAAGTTGCTGTGGAGCCCAGAGTGCCACATGTGCCCAGGCTGCAGCAGTGGGAGCTGGGAGAGCTTCCTGACACCATTTCCTTTCAGGTGATCTTTCAGCTGCCAAGCTGCCACCGCAACGTGTTTCGGTACCTAATGTCCTTCCTGCGGGAGCTGCTCAGGTACTCGGAGGACAACAACGTCAGTGCCACCATGATCGGTGAGTGTTGTTTCTCTGCAGCCCTCGCTCCATCCCCGCCTCTTCCTGCACCTCCCGAGGTCTTCATTCCTCACCAGTGACTGATTTTACCTGCCTCCACAGCTGCCCTGTTCTCCAGCCTCCTCCTGCGCCCTCCGCCCAACCTGATGGCCAAGCAGACCCAGCAGGATCGCCAGCGTGCCATCAACTTCCTCTACAATTTCCTGCTCACGGGGGACGAAGAATGACTTGTGCCACGTGCCAAAGCTGGGCCCACACTGCAGCCGCGCCTCTCGCAGCTCCGAGGGGTAAAGGCTCAAAGCTCTCCAGGTGCTGTGTTTACAGTCGGAAGGGACGCGTTCCCCCTCCTTGCCACGCCATGCCCTCCGCTGCAGAGGACCTGCACGCTCATTGCACTGCCATCCACCTCGGGAGCCTCCGGCTTCCCCCCGGGAGCCAGCTGGAGCTGCCGACGCGCGAGCACTGTGCCAGCACCCGTCGTCCCGTGGCAGTATCACCAGTTCCCCAGGCCACGCTTCTTTCTGTGTCACCCCCAGCTCCCAAGAGCTGCTGTGGAGAAGGGTGGGGATGGCTGGTGCTCCTGGAGGCCGTGGCACGCTCTGTCCCTCCGGTGCCAGGTACATGTGCTGGTGCGTACACCACCCCAGACTGCTGTGGGACATGTGCCACCCTCTGCCACGCAGCCCTGCCAGCCCTGATGTCGTCACTGTGCTGTGGACTGTGCTGACCCAGGAAGGTTGTTTGGACATTTGGCCTCTCCCCTTTGGCAGGGCCTTTCCCCTCTCCCCTCCCTCTGAGGACACAGGGCCTCAGCACACAGGTCTGTCCCTGCACTCCCCACTCTGCCCTCACTTTCCTCTCCCTTCCTTGCCCCCCCAGCTTCCCCTGAGGACACAGATGGGTGGGTGGCTCGCAGTGACCAGGATCAGGCAGAGCCATGAGCTGCCCTCTGCTCCTCCTGGGCTGTCCTGTGTGTCTTGAGCAGGATGGGACCACTGTCCCTCTAGCCCAGCCTGCAGTGTGGGTGTAGGACAGGCTCGGTGACCAGGTGCCACTAGATGGAGTCCATTCTCTCCTTCCTGGGGTGCTAGCAGAGGGTGCAGGTTTAGGGGAGTGAAAGGAGCCAGAAATGCTCCTCAGGGGCCGGAGGAGCAGCTGGGGAGCTGCCGTGCAAGGGTCACACATGGCTGGCGGAGGGGACAGCCCTGGGGCTGGTGACTGAGGGTACTCTAGTGGCCTGTCCCACTGAAAGAAACACTAAGGGGCCTGTGGGGCCGCGTGGCCTCAGGTGCAAGAGGCCAAAGCCAAGGGGAAGGGGTCGTGGTCACAGAGTCCCCGCCGCTGCCTGGGCTTAGCCCATGGTGTTGTGTGGTCCTGCGGTGCCCATGCACGGGCTGAGCTGCCACAGGCTCCCCTCCCTCCTGCCTTTTTCTTTTCCTTAACATTTTTAAATTACATAATTTATTGGGAAACGGTTCATTCCAAATAAACCTCCATTGTACAAGGCCTGGGGGCTGTGCAGGGCACGCCTGCCCTCCCTCCCACAGCTCTGCACTGGGATGGAGCCCTGCCTGGAGCTCCAGGCTCACTCCGGGGGCAGCTGAGGGCTGGGCTCTCCCCCAGCCACCCCAGTGCTGGGGACAGTGGCAGAGGGTCCCATGCCACTGGTTCCTGCTGGTTGAGCTCCTGGGTGACCCCTGAGGTGCTGACACTGCGGCCCGGTGCCCATCCCGCAGTGGGTGGTGGCACGTGCCACACCAGGATAGGGATGGCACTGGCTCCAGCCAGGTGCAGCGGGGTGCTGGTGCCTGCGTGTGGCACACGGCTTTGGCAGCCCTGAGCAGTGATGCCTGTGGTGCCCAAGGCCCTGCTGGGCCAGCAAGGGGAGCGGTGGTGGAGAAAGCCTGCGTGTCCTGTTGCAGGAAATGGCAGCTGGTGTCATCTCCATCTGCTTCCTGCTGGCTCCTTGGGAGCAGGGCTGTGCGTGGGCAGCTGCTCCCCTGCTGTCGTGGAGGTGACCAGCGCAAGGTGCCGGCATTGTTCCTGCAGCCACCACATTCCTGCCACTGCCGGCGGAAATGCCAGAGCAGGAGCAAAGGCCTGATGCTCCCTGGGGATGGGACAAAGCATGAGCCTGCCCATCCTCCTCCTCAGGAAGGCACAGGGATCCTTCTGGGGGACCCTGGAGGCTGTTGGCCTGCAGCCCCGGAGATCTCACTCATGCATCAGCCCGCCATGAACATGGGCACTGAGGCCATGGTGGTGGTGCCCGGTGGTGGAGCTGGAGGAGCTGGCAATGTCCCACAGCCACACTGAACGTCCCTTTGCCAGCCCTAGCTGGGCAGTGAGCTCTCCCTGTTCCTCCTGGGGACAGCCAGAGGTCCCCAAGGACCACAGGGCTCCTGCAACTGCTCAGCCCTCTCCCTGTGCCCCCAGCATCCCTCTTGCCCTGCTCCATGAGCTGGGACCTGGCAAACCCCATCCTTGCCCTGGTGGGACAGGCCCTGCTTGCCCAGCCAGGGACAGGACTGCCCTGTGCCCCTCTGCACATGTCCCCAGCACTGCCCCTGTGCCCACCGCCCCAGCTCCTGTTGCAGTACAGGAGCTCTGGCACTGCCGTGGCACACGAGGCACGGGGAGCACGGCCAAGCTCAGCAGCTCCCACCTGCCTGTGGGCAGCCGGCCAGGCCAGGAAGAGCCAGAGATTCCTTAGGTCTCCCGGCCCAGAAGCCTTTTCCTCCTTGCAGGCTGGCCACAGCCCAACCAGGAGGTCCTCTCTGGCCTCCTCCTTCCAGACTGGTGCAGGAGGGCTGGGGTCAGGGCTCAGCTGTGCAGCCCCTGGCTGCAGCCCAAGCACTTGGGCTGGGCGATGCCTGGGGGACGTGGGACATCGCTGCCCTGCTGGCATGGCCGCAGCAGTCACTCCAGGGGTCTGGTGGATCCCTTGCTGCCAGTCCTGCCCGTGCCCAGGCAGGAGACCTCACTGAATCTCTTGGGCAAGGTGCCTGCTGCTGCAGCTGGGGAGGCAGACCACGGGCATTGAGGGGTGGTTTGAAGTGGGGAGGGAGAGCCTTCCCAGTTCAAACCAGCAGCAGCAGCACTATAGGCTGGCAGTGGAGGAGCGATAACGCCCCCCAGCATTCCAGAGCTGGAGCTGGGGGCAGCTGGAGGAGCCTATGGCTGGGGCACTATGTCCTGCCCCTCCCGGGTCTGGAAAACCGGGCACGAGGGCTAGGACAGGACTGGGCAGTGAGCGGACAACCCTTGCCCGCCCACTCAGACCGTCATCAGGGCACCGGCAGTGGCTCGTGGGGTGGCTGTGAAGCCGAGTGGGGGTGGGCCATGTGGCAGCGGTGGGTCGCAGGGTCCCGCGGGTGGCGGGGCTCGCGGGCCGTGCGGCAGGCGCGGTGGCGGCGTGGCCGGAGCGCTGGCGCG
>VXBQ01001121.1:12986-30096 GCA_013400175.1 Phainopepla nitens | reverse complement strand
GTGGCCGGAGCGCTGGCGGGGGGCCGGGCAGCGCATCCCTGCCGCTCCTGGCGGATGAGCTCATGGAGGCCAGCTGGGTCCCGGCGCTTCCCCAGCCCCGCTCCCGGCTCGCAGATGCAGCCCTTCTGCTCCTCCACAGCCTTTTAACCCCCTCCCCGCCGGCACTGCCGACCCCTGCCCGCAGCCCCGCACCCGGGACGTCCCTCCTGGGCAGCCCCCTGCAAACAGTGAGGGGTTTGGAGTCCCCGCATGAGCGTCACCCGTCTCGGCGTCCCAGCCACGGCTAGGGGTGTCCTATCCCCTGGGGTCCCATCCCTTTGCAGGGCTCAGCCCCTCCTCCCCACCTGCAGGGTCCTACAGGGACCCTCAGTCCCCTGAGCCTTGCCCTGCTCCCCACATGCTCACACCCAGCCCCACTGGGTGGGGACACCAAGATGGGGGATGCAAGGATGGGGACACGTAGGGGAGGAATGCCAGAGATTTGAGGGACAGGGACACCAGAAACAGGCATGCAGAGACTTAGCACAAGGGACAGAGATGCCCAGGAGGACCAGGATCCCTGTGCCCTTCCTGCATCCCCTCCTCCAACTCCCAGCCTCTCTGACCTGTGTTTTCCTACCCTCTTTGTCAATTCAAAAGGCTTAGCAAATGGCTTCACTCCTTGCTGAGCCCCTTCTCTGCCAGCAGTGGGCTGGGGAACGGGCTGCCATGGCCCCAGCCACGACCCCCAGTGCCTGTCGACAGCCCCAGGAAGGAGCAGAGTATCTGAGATCCCTCCCCACTAGCAGGAGAGCAACCCCTACCTGCCTCTCCAGAAATCAGCATTTACTGAGTTAATAATCATAACTCTTTATTATAAAGATGTATTTACATGGAATAAATCTTTACAGACACAGAAGACAATCATCAGGGCCCAGCTCAGAGCCAGGGCCCCTCCTTTGCTGTACAGCAGAGCTTCACAGAGACCCCAGTGCCCCCCCATTCCTGCTGTCCTGTGGCATGAAGCAGAAGGGCCCAGGGCCCCAGAGTGTGTCCTGGGTGGGCACCCCACTCCACCACGAGTCTGCCAGTGAGAAAAGGAGGGCAGCTCAACCGGGGTTGGAATGAGCACCATGGGAATAAATAGACCCAAGACAAGCTGTGTGCTCCCCCCTGGCATGGGGGTGACAGACAGAGCTGGGGCAGGACCCCGAGGGAGCTCACAGACCCCTGAGGAGCAGCTGCTCCGCCTGACAAAGTGCTTTGCGCAAAGCCCGTGGTCCCAGCAGGCCGATACTCGACCCAGCCCCGTGCCCACGGGGACAGGGCATTGTGGCAACCCCGGCCCTCTGCAGGCACCCCCCGTCCAGCCAGCCCTGCGAGGCAGCGAGGAGGAGCAGAATGCACCCACAGTGCCAGACACGGCACTGGGGCTGCCAGGGACAACCGCCAAGAGAAGGTGGGGCCAGCCGGAGGCTCACAGGGGGGACCCCAGGCTCAGGGCCGGAGGATGAGCAGAGCAGGCGAGAACACGGCGCGAGTGATGGAAGCCGTGTCCGTGGAAGGCTGGTGGCAGCCCTGCAATGAGAGCAAGCCTAAGTACAAACGAGTTCCCTCATGGCATCGTCACGCATTTCCCTGCATCCCCCGTGCCCCGCTGCATCTCACCTGGCTCAGAATGGCATGGGGCCCTTGTGGGAGAGCCGGGGCCGGGGCCGGCGGTACCTCCGCCAGCCCCCCGGCCGCTGGCCGGTGCCGCGCCGTGCACCTCGCGGCCGCACCGGCCTTTGGGTGAGGCCGTCCTGGGCATCCTTCCCGTCCGGCGCATTCCCCAGCGGCCCTGAGGAGATCAGGAACAGCGTTAGCCTCGTGTCCCCCCGCGCAGGACAGGGACAGCAGTACCGTGGGGATGCCTGGCCCTGGGCCGGCCGGTTTCCTGGATCGTCCCCAGCAAGAGCCAGCACTGCCAAGTGCTTCCTGTGCCAGCATGGCCCGGCCACCTGTGCCAAGCATGGCCACCTCGTGCGGCTGCGGCCACCAGCCTCACCGTGGGGCATGGGGCTGCTCAGCCTCTGCCTTGGGCCCCAGCCCTCCCCACGGCCACCCCCTTCTCTGTGCCACCGAGTCCCTCAGCCCTTCACCCTGAGCCAGTCCCGGCATCCCCATCCTGCCTGGTGCTGGTGCTCCCAGCAGTGGTCCCGTTCCCCCGGGGCCCTGAAGCCCCCGGCCGGGATGCTCTGGTCCCTGAGCACTGCTCCTGCTCCCCTGGGAGCCTGGCGGGGATACTTTGGTCCCAGCTCCGGTCCCAGCATCCCCGGGGGGCCGGATGGCAGCCGGGGCCGTGCCCCGCGTGGTTCTGGTTGCGGGACCCGGCGATGCCCGGGGCTGTCACCGCGGCTCCGGACGCTCCCGCTCTGCACGGGAACCGGGGGGGACTTCGGCTCTAAAGAAAGTGCTTTGTCTTTCCCCAGCCCAGCAGCAGCGGATCTCGGCGGTGCGGGCGGGTTGGCGGTCCCCCCACGCCCCACAACCCCGGCGCGGTCCCCGCGGTCCCCTCTTTCCTCACTCCCTCCCTTCATCCCCCGCTGCCGGCGCGGGGTCCCCGTCAGTCTTCCGCTCTCACCGGGGGCGGCCAGGACGAGCNCCACCCACAACCCCCTCATCTCTTCCCCAGTGCTCTGAGACCACCCCAGCTGGTCCGGGGACCCCCCATCCAGCCCGAATCTGAGACCCGCTCCCAGCCTAGCCCTGGCCTCTGTGTCCAGCCTGGTCCAGGACCCCCACACCCAGAATGGGCCCCATGCCCTAACACTGCTGCCAGATTGGCCTGGGAACCCTGCACAGCCTGGATCCAGCATGTCCCCTTCCACCCTGATCCTGGGACCCTCCTCTCAGCCTGATCCTCAAATTCTAGGACCCTCCTTTTCACCTGGCTCATGCAACCCCTCCCAGTGCCCCCCTTCCCCCGGCACCCAAGGGGACAGGAGCCTGTCCTGCCCCTCCTGCCCATGGCCCCCTCCAGGCCCCCCAGCCAGGCAGTGTCTGCAGAGGGCTTGCTTTGTGCTGACCTGCTCACAGCCCCCATTCCAGAGGGGAGGAGGGAGAGAAATCAGGAATGACTTTGAGCCCAGGAGGAAGTGAGAAGTGAGAAAAGGGGTTAAGGTTTGGGGGTTATTCTCATTACCCTACTCTGATTTGATTGGTGATAAATATATAAAAGGGGAGATTCAGATCAGATATTAGGAAGAAAATCATGGCTGTGAGGGGGTGAGACCCCGGCACAGGTTGCCCAGAGGAATAGATGAGATATTGGGAAGGAATTTCTGGCTGTGAGGCTGGGCAGGCCCTGGCACAGGGTGCCCAGAGAAGCTGTGGCTGTCCCTGGATCCCTGAAGTGTCCGAGGCCAGGTTGGACATTGGGGCTTGGAGCAACCTGGAATTTGTTGTCCCAGTCATCCCTGCCCATGGCAGGAGCTTGGAACAAGATGGGCTTTAAGGTCCATTCCAACCCAAATCATTCAATTATTCCATGATTTCATGAAATTCAGTTAACTTCCCCAAACTGAGTCTGTTTTACCCATGCCTGCACCTGGAGACATCCTGGTCCTTATCCTGATCTTTTCCTTGTATTTTCCCTCCCTGCTCAGTTGAGGAGGGAGTGATGCAGCAGCTTTGGGGGTACTTGGCCAGGGTGAGCCCCCACAAAGGTGAGTGACATCAACCCTCAAAAAAGTGGATGACAAGTACAACTGCACCCCAAGAGACCCCCTGCCAGTGGGGTGAGAGGGGGTGGCCCCACCAGGGTGTGGGGGTAAAAAAGGGGCATATGGGGGGGTTGCAAGAGGAGCTGTATCGGAGTGTGGGTATATGGGGGGGCTCTAGGAGGGGCTGGTGACTGTATTGGGTTGTGGGGGTGGGCTCTAGGAGGGGCTACAAGAGGGGTGGGGGATGTGAGGAGCGGCTGTCGCCAGCGTGTGGGTACCATGTCACAGCCCCACAGGTGTCTGTGGCACCACGGGGAGGGGCATATCCCCTGAACCTGTTCCAGCCCTGTTGGTTGTGGCCCCGCATCTCAGCCAAGTTTGGTCAGCACTCCCACAAACTGGGGGTGCTTCTCCACGAGGACCAGGAGCTGCAGCCTCATCCTCGCAGCCCGGCTGCCGAACTCTGTGGTGCAGGGAGGACGCCGCAGCCCAGCCCTGGGCAGGCATCACTGAGCATACCCTGCCTCCCAGGGCACCCTCGGGGATCCTGGCAGCGTCCCGGTGCCATCACCGGCTTCCGCATTCCTGCGCCCGCACGCCCTCCCCGCGTCCTGTTTGCCGGGGGCGTCATCCCGGCCTGAGTCACCCCGCGGCCTCTGCAGGTGACGGAAGGCCAACAATAGCCCACAAAGGGAGGATGTCCCCCCAAAGCCTTCCTCCGGCTCGTCTTCGAGGAAACCTCCCGCGGGAGGGACGGGCCCCACCGGACGCACGGCGGCCAAGGAGCTTCGTCCTGTTGACGCTGGCTCGCAGCGACACGCGGCCCCGAGGGTCCCCGGGGACGGCCCGTCCGTGCCACCCCCGTGCTGGGCGACGAGGAGGCTGCCACTGAGGGTGATGGCAGACTGCGGAGGGCAGTGGGCACGATGGCACTGCAGGGTGGCGTTCAAAGGGTAGAAATAAAGGGGACGGGGACACCCCTCTCCGTGTGGACGCCCTGGGAGTGAGCTGCAGCCGTGGGGTGAGGGGTGCAGCTCCGCCCCCGGCCCTGGGAGGAAGCGGGCAGGGAGGAGGAAGCACCATTAACGCGTGTCACTAATGAACACGATGGCAGCAAAGTGCTCCCTGACTGCGCCCGCGGCACCGCATCGCATCCTTGGGAAACTGCCGTAACAGTCACAGCAGCTTAAGTCCCACCTGTCCCCGCCTTGCCCCGATGGGGACCTCCTCCGCCTTCCTGGGTTCCTCTCACAGAGGGGAGACCAGCGGGTGATGCCAGACACAGGCAGCCTGAGAGCTCTGGTAACGTGAGCGCTCCAGGGCTCAGCCGGAGGGAGCGGATGGCGAGGGCACCACCCGGCTCTGCTGCTGCCGGAGCTGCAGGGTGGGACGGGACACAGGACAGAGGGACTCGGGACCGGGCTCTGTGCGGCTCCTGGTGCCACCTCGTGGTGAGCAGGGTCCCAGTGCCACAGCTGGACAGTCGGAGCGGTGTCACAGCAGGTGGAATGGTGACACTGCTGGACAGGCAGGCATGGACACACCGGACAGTGAGGGGTCACAGCCGGACAGTCCCTGAGGGGTCACAGCCGGACAGTCAGAACAGTGACACAGCCAGACAGTTCAGTGACACAGCTGGACCGTCAGTGTGGTGACACAGCCAGACAGTCACTGCAAGGGTGGGGTGGGTAAACATCTGTCTGTCCAACAGGCTGTGAAGTGCCACTGGGAAGAGGCAGCAGCTCAGAGGGTTTGTGCTCCGCGCACAGACCCAGCTTTGTTCGGCCTTGAGGCAGAGCCTGTGAGACCTGGGGTGCAGGGACCCTAGGCCTAGGAAGAGAGGGTCACATCCCAAAGATCTTCATGGGCTGTGATGAGCAATGATCCTGTAGGGAGTGCTCTGGGAAGCCCGGGTGGGTGGGGATGTGAGTCTGTGGCGACCAACTTTTTGGCGGGGCCCATTGCAACAGTTCAAGGCGGGTGGTTATAAATTAAAGAGGGTTGGTGTGGATTAGATACAGGGAGGAAATTCTTCCCTATGAAGGTGGGGAGGCCCTGGCACAGGTTGCCCAGAGCAGCTGTGCCTGCTCCTGGAAGTGTCCAAGACCAGGCTGGAAGGAGCTTGGAGCCGCTGGGATAGTGGAAGGTGTCCCTGCCCATGACAGGGGATCAAAACTACAGGATCTCTGATGTCCTTTCCAGACCAAATCCATCTGCAACTCCATGACCTGTCCTGGGTGGGGACGCGCATTCATCCCTGGAGATCTCTGTCCATGCCAGGGATGGACACCTCCCATGCCTGTGGCAGCAGGACTGCCCCTCTCCCGGCCTTTCTCTCCACAGCCAGAGCCATTAAAGCCACCGGAGGAAGTACCTGTGCAATCAAAGTGACAGGCCTCGGGGTCAAGGCTCCCTATGATGAAGATGATAAGGTTTTAGCAAGCTAGATGCATGGAGGTGCAGAGCTGATGAGCCTGGCAGGACAAAGGGCGCATCCTCCCATGGAGCACAGGTCTCTGCGCAGCCTCAGCAGAGGCTGCTGGCCCTGGGCACTGGACAGGGCTGATGCCCACCTGCATGGCTCCGTGTCCTGTGGAGGAGGATGGATGGCTTCAGAGATTGATTGGCTTGGGGGGCATCTGGCCCTCACCCCAGAATCCCATGTCAGCTCTCCATAGATTCGAAACACAGGGATTTCCCCAGGGAGCAAAGCCTTTTCCTCACCTCTCCCTGGCCATCAGGTGGTGCCAGGGTTAGTTGGCACACTCCCACTTCTGCTCCCGCAGGATCTTTGGACTTTGTGCTGATTTTGCTGTTTGCCTTTATTTAGCAGCAGAATTCACTTTTCAAAGGGACAACAAACCCTGCTCCCCACGCCCTGTATCTGCTGAGGCCCCGTCCCTCCCACGCGGAATCTCTCTGCCCCTGGGGCAAAGGCACAGGAGGAGGGACTGTCACGCACAGTGTCCCCTTGGTGCCCCGTCACGCATGGCCAGGGCAGCCATGTGTCCCCCACTCTGGATCGCAGCCTGGGCACTCCTGCTCCACGGTATGGCAGACACTGGGTGGGGCACTGGGGTGGGACTGCACGTCTGGGACCCCCAGGAACCAGAAATGGAGAACGTGGGATATCCCAGCCACGGCTCCGGGTGAAGCAGGGGTGGGTCCCCGCCGGGATAGGAGCCAGATTGTGTCGCAGGGCTCACCCTGCCTGGCTGCCTCAGGGACGGGCCTGGGGCAGGTGACAGGTAAGGAGCAGACCCCCAGGGTGCAGAGACCAGGCACCCGAGGCCCCTCATGCTGAGGATGACCCCATCATGCATTGTGCCACGGACCCAAGCTGTGTGCCCTTGGCCCAAAGTGAGAAGCCAGGTGCCAGCTGGTGATGGAGAGCCCAGGCAGAGGTGGTGGGACCCCGTGGCAAGCAGCCCTAAGGAGAAGTCAGGTCCAGCTGGACATGGCCCCACCATTAGCCAGTTCCTTCTGCGACCCCAGTGCTGGGATGCTCTGGGCAGGCTCCTGCCAGCCCCTCTGTGATCTGTGCTGGGCACCAGCTGCTCCCCGTGATGGTCCCACTGTACCAGAGGCACTGGAAGATTTACCTCCTCTTGAACCAGGGGATGACATTGGTTTTCATCCACTATTCCTGGGACTAAAACCACTGAGTTTTGCAAAAAGCCCCAAAGCTGGGCTGGCTGGTGTTTGGGGCTGGGGACCAGGGTCACAGCTGCCTAGTGGGGTTCCAGACTGGAGCAAAGGGCCAGCAGGCCCCCAGGCTGCAGTCCGAGGCTCCCGAGCGTCGCCGTACCCACAGGTTGTGCTGCAGGGCGGGCGCCACAGGCTCCTTCCATCAGGAATGACATCCGGAACTGCTCCGCGGACCCGCCGGTGAGCCCCGCCCTGCTCCCCCTCCTTGTTCCTGAGACGCCCTGCACGGGGTCCCCCCAGGTCCCAGCACGTCTCCCTCTGCCACCAGTACCTGCCACCGACGGCCACCAACACGACGGCACGTCTGGCCTCGCTGCGGGACATCATGAGGACAAACGGCGTCCACGCCTACATCGTGCCCTCCACGGACGCCCACATGGTAAGGCAGGAAACCCCCGCGCCCCCGGGGATCCACCCCCTTCCCTCAGTCACGTCTCACGGCTCCATCCCGGCTCCAGAGCGAGTACATCTCCGAGCGGGATGCCCGGCTGGGCTGGCTCACTGGTTTCACCGGCTCTGCAGGTGAGGGCATCTCCCAACCCTCGGGTCGCTGCTCGAGGGGGCTGGCACCTGCCTGCTGGTCCTCATTCCTGGGGATCCATAAGCATGGCATGGTCCCACTCCCTGAGAGCCTCCGGGGGTCCCTGTTGGCTGCAGGGAGAGAGAAAGAGGTGACCCCTGAGCCCCCACCCCTGTCCCAGGCACCGTTGTGGTGACACAGGACAAGGCTGCCCTGTGGACTGACAGCCGCTACTGGACCCAGGCAGATCGGGAGCTTGACTGCAACTGGGAGCTGCAGAGGACAAGTCAGTGGGGGCAGGATGGGGGGCTGCTGAGCCCCCCCGCTCCCAGGACCCCCCTAGGCCTGCCACAGCTTCCTCTGGGCTCAGCGTGGGCTGGGAAGCAGTGCAAACTCGCAGTGCCACCCAGCTCTCTCCTGCAGCCGCGATCGAGTCCATCGGGATGTGGATCCTGAAGGTGGTTCCTGCGGAGGGGAACGTCAGTTTGGACCCCTTCCTCTTCTCCATCGGTAGGGCTGGCTGACACTGGGGGTTACCCTGCCCACGGGAAATCCTGGGTGTGGATTTGCCAGGAGCTCAAACCTGTGGGCTGCTCACCCCCCAGACACCTGGAACAGCTACAGTCGGGCTCTGCACGGCTCCGGCCGGACCCTGCTCCCCCTCGAGACCAACCTTGTGGATCAGGCATGGGGTGACCAGAGACCCCTTCCCTCCTCCAGCGAGATCTACAGCCTCCCAGCAGAGTTCATAGGTCTGACCCCAGCCTCCCGCAGCTGCTGGGCGGGCCCTCACCCACAGCACCGCCAGCCCGGGGCCGCGACGGTCCCTGCACTGAGCCGACCACTTGCCTGACTCACAGGGAGCAGCTGGCAGGAGAAGGTGGCTGGGATCCGGCAACGGATGGAGCAGCATGTGCGGCACCCCACAGCTGTGCTGCTGTCAGGGCTGGAGGAGACGGCCTGTAAGTGCCCACGGTGCCGTGGTGGGGCCATGGCAGGGGCCGTGGGCTCGAACCCTGGGGGTGGGAAGGCAGTGGCAGTCGCAGGCACAGAGGTCTCGTTCCTGGCAGGGCTCTTCAACCTCCGTGGAGATGACATCCCCTACAACCCCGTCTTCTACTCCTACACCCTCCTGACCAACACAGCCATAAGGTGGGCAGCATGTCCCTGTGGGAACAAGGCATGGAGAGGGCTCACCACCCACCCCCCTTACACCCTTCCTTTCCTGAGCCAGCCCCCATGGGCCCCCCTCTCAGGCCCCTTCCCCCTTATCCCCAAAGACACCAGATGAGCTGCCATGCCCAGCCCCACTGACTGTCCTGAGCCACACATCTTTCCCAATCCATCGCTCTGCTTCCAGCCCACTCCAGGGCACGGCACACTCTCTTTCCTCACAGCCTGAGTTCCTCCCATTCCCAGCCCAGCATCCCCTCTGAGCCCCCGCAGGTCCCTCCTCTCTGCTGGCGTGGCCGGGCTTGGGGGGGCCAAAGGCAGCAAGTGACTACCACGTCTGTGCCCGCCCCATCCCGCTCCCTCCGCAGCCTGTTCGTGGAGCAGTCCCGGCTCTCGGCGGCAGCGCGGCAGTCTCTGCACTCGGGCTGCCCGGGGCCGCTGTGCGTGGAGCTGCAGGAGTACGGGCAGGTGAGCGCCCACCTGCGCCGCTACACCCAGGGCAACGTCACCGTGTGGCTGGGCACCGAGTACACCACCTATGGCCTCTATAGGATCATCCCCCAGGTGGGCACCGAGCCTGGCCATGGGGCACGTGGGTCCTACAGGCTCGGGGACGGCCCCATGTCACCGCGTCGTGGCTGCCCCTGGGGCCTGAGGGGACAGGTAGCTGTGCCATCTCCTGCCTGCCCTCACAGGAGAAGCTGCTGGAGGAGAACTACTCGCCTGTCATGACGGCCAAGGCTGTGAAAAATGCTCAGGAGCAGGAGATGCTGCGAGCTGCCCATGTAAGGACTATCCTCCTCCCCACGGTCCTCCGCAGAACTGGGGGGAGAGCGGAGGAAGCAGGGTGCTGATGCCCCCTCCCCACCGCCGCCGGGCACCCCCAGGTCCGGGACGCGGTGGCTGTCATCCAGTACCTGCTGTGGTTGGAGAAGACAGTCCCGCAGGGGCAGGTGGACGAGTTTTCGGGGGCTCAGCACATCAATGCCCTTCGCTGGTCAGTGCTGTCCCCAGGCCTGCCCTGCGCAGTGAAGGGCAGCCAGGGGCCCTCAGCACCTCCCTTCCTCCCTGCTGCTTTCCAGGGCCCAGGAGCACAGCCGCGGGCCCAGCTTCCAGTCCATCTCAGCCAGTGGGCTCAATGCAGCGCTGGCTCACTACAGGTGTGGCTGGGGCAGCGGTGGGCAGGGGGCAGGGGGCAGAGGGCAATGGGCAGCTGGGAGAGGGCTCTGATCCCCCTTCCCTCGCAGCCCCTCCAACGGGAGCAGCCGGACACTGTCTGCAAGAGAGATGTACCTCTTTGACACCGGCGGGCAATATCTGTGCGTAGCTCTGAACAGAGACCCCCCCCAGCAGAGCCCCACATCCAGGGGCTCCCAAAGCCAGCGCTGGGGCTGCATCAGCCCCGTTCAAAACCCCCTTTTGCAGGGACGGGACGACAGACATCACTCGCACAGTGCACTGGGGTGAGCCCACCTTGCTCCAGAAGGTACCAGCCCCTCCCGTGTCAGCCAACATCCCCCTGCGCTGCCCAGGACACCCCTGAGATGCCCAGCACCCCCCTGCACTGCCCAGCACTCCCTGTGGCACTCAGCACCATGGTCCTGGCCAGGGCTGAATGTGCAGGGGTGGGTGTCTGGGTACAGCCACGCTCAACCCACCATGCCCTACAGGAAGCCTACACCCGTGTGCTGATGGGCAACATTGACCTCTCCCGCCTCATCTTCCCATCCAACACAGCAGGTGGGTGCCAAACCCAGCATTGGCCCTGCACAGAACCCCTGGCACAGGGAGCAGGAGGGCACAGGAGGGCCCCATAGGCTCCTTGGCCCCCATCCCACCTCTTCATTCCCCAGGGAGAACGGTGGAGTCCTTCGCCCGCCGGGCGCTCTGGGATGTTGGACTCAACTATGGCCACGGGACCGGCCATGGCATCGGCAACTTCCTCTCAGTCCATGAGTGTAGGTGCCACCAGCACTGGTGCTGGCCATGTGGGCTGAGTTACGAGGACGGGGATGAGGACAGGAGCCCACTGGGGGCTTCTCATCACCCAGCAGAGCTTCAATAAGGGGCAGGGGAATCCCTGCTTGTAACATCTTGTGGTCTTTGCCAGGGTGGCTCTGTGGTCCTTGCTGGGGTGTCCTTGTGTTGGCCCCACGGTTTTCTCCAGTGTGGCACCGTGGTCCTTGCTGGGGACACGGCTGTCCCTGCAGCACATGCCATCCCCAGAGCTCTAATCCATCCCATGTCCCCGCAGGGCCCGTGGGTTTCCAGTCAAGCAACGTGCCGCTGGAGGCCGGCATGTTCACCTCCATCGGTATATCCCAGCACCCTGACTGGCACCCTGGCTCTCTGGGACAATCCTGGGCACAGAGCCCAGCCAGGGACGGGGTGCCAGCTCTCAGCCCCACTCAGGGGCCAGATCCAGGCCTGCTGGGGTGGGCTGGGGGAGCCCCTGGGGTTGGGGGCTCACCAGGCGTGTTCCCTGCCCTCAGAGCCTGGGTATTACCGGGATGGCGAGTTCGGGATCCGCATTGAGGACATCGCCCTCGTGGTGGAGGCACAGACTGAGGTAGGCCATGGGGATGGGGTGACAGAGGTGGCACGCCGTGAGGGCCTGCACAGAGTCAGGGGTGGGGGCAACTCCGAGGGGGTAGGGCACACCCAATGACACCTCTCTGTGGCAGCACCAAGGTGGGGAGAAGCCTTTTCTGACTTTCGAGGTGGTGTCCCTTGTGCCCTATGACCGCAACCTCATCGACCTCAGCCTCCTGTCCCCAGAGCAGGTACGGGGGTGTGCTCAGTGTGCAGAGCGGAGCAGAGACGCAAGGTTAGCACAGGGGTTTGGGGTCGGATGCAGCCAAAAACCAGGACCATGGCATGAGGCTGGAGTGGGTAAATGAGGACAGAGCAAGGATTGATGCATGGATGAAGAAGGGCAACGAGCTCTGCAGCTGGGGGCGGTGGTCGGCGTGTGGGGCAGCCGGATGGGGAAGGCCAAAGGGAGGGGCAGCATCCCGGCCACCTTCCCCACAGCTCCCCATGGTGCCTGGCTGCAGATCCGGTACCTGAACTCCTACTACGAGAGGATCCGGGCGCACGTGGGGCCGGAGCTGCGGCGGCAGCAGCTGGAGGAGGCGTACGCCTGGCTGCAGGAGCGCACCGAGCCCTTCCCGGTGAGCAGCGCCGGCACGGCCACCGCGGGCACGCTGGCCCTCGCCGCACTGCTCTCGGTGCTGCTCAGTGGGCTGGGGGCCTGACCCTGCATCCATGGCTCCACCGCACCCTCCCACCGCGGCTGGGTCTTCCCCCGCTCTCGCTTCCTTTTTTTTGTGTATTCTATTTGCTTGTCTGTGATTAAAAATGAGCAAGGCGGGCCCTGCTGTGCCCTGCTGTGCTGCGTGCTGCCTCGCCGGCGAGTTAGGGCTGGAGTCCGGCCCCCAGCCCCACTCCTGTGACCCTGCTTGTGCCACCTTGTCCAGCCCTGAGGCAACCAAGCCAACGCCGACAGTGAGGAGATGGATTTGGGCAGATTGTAACTCTGGTGCAAAAGAGGGACGATTTGGAGTGAGAAGATGCAGGACAGCCAGCCCAACCAGGGATGTCCCCGCCGGTGACAGCAGCAGGGGGACCATGAGCACGTCCCACCTGGGTGTGATGCCGAGCCGGGAGGACCTGCGCATACAGGGGACATCCCAGACAAAGTGTCACGCAGAGGGCTTGGCTATCATGTCCCAGCAGGATGAGCAGGCACGGGGGTGGGCACGACGGAGGAGCTGGGGACCTTCTGCATGGGGGGACACATGATGCTCATCTGCAGATGGCCAAGGGGCAGCATCACAGAGGGGCGGCAGCGCTGCCAAGGGGACGCGGGGCACGGGCAGCATCGCCGAAGGGCGGCACGGCCAAGAGGCGTCAGGGCGCAGACACCGTCCCCACCCAGGGGCCCCGGGCAGGGCAAGCAGCTCGGTGGAGGGTTTCCTTCCTCCTGCCCCAGCCCGCGCTTCACCAGCCGCCCCGAGCACGGCTGCAAGCGCCTCTCATGTGACCGCCAGCTTCCTGTGCGCTCCCGGCTCGGTGCTGGTGCCGCGGGACGGGACGGGACGGGCCGGGCCGTGCTCGCCGCTGCCGGACGCTGAGCCCTCGCCGCCGGCCCCAGCGCCATGCTGCGCCGCAAGCCTTCCAACGCCGGGGACAAGGAGCCGAGACTCAGGAAGGTGAGTGCTGGCGGCATCCAGGTGCCCGCAGCACCGCAGGTGCCTCAGCACATCCAGAGCTGGGCTGCCGTGGGATGCTGAGCAGGAGGGCTGGTGCCGGGGGGCTGGGGCAGGGCCCCGGAGGCTGGGCCAGCACGGCAGCTGCCCTGCCATCGGTTTGTCTCTGCTGCCACCAGCCACCGTGGCCTACCCGGTGCGTGCTCCTGGTCTTGTCCACCTCCCGCTGCGGCTTCCATGCTGTTGGGATGAGTGTCTGGGATGCACAGCTCCCGGGATCAACATGGGTGCAAGCTCAAGTGGCGGTGGGACCCGCGGGGCTCTGTCGGGGGAGGTTGTGCACCCCCCGCCCCCCCCCATGGCCTCCCCGGGCGTGGGCGGCCGCCTGTCATTTCCTGGGGGACATGGCTGCGGTGGCGGGTGTGCGGCTCTCTCGCGCACCGAGGTGTTGCGGTCGAGCCTGCAGCTCCGTCACGTGTGACAGCCGCTTCCTCCGGCAGCGCCGGCGCTGAGGTGGGAGCTGCAGGAGCACCAGCTGCCGCTGTCGCGGCCTCTCGAGAGCTCCCTGCGTGGCACGGCCATGTGCCACCCTGTGGCTGAAGTCTGGAGGCTGAAGTCACCAGTGGGGGCCAAAACTCCTCATCCCCCGCCAGGTCTCACACCAGTTGGCACTTCAGGTCTTGCCAAACTTTGCTGGGCTGGCATCAGCATCAGCAAGTCACCACGGGAGCAGGGGCAGTGCCTGGTGGCGGGGTCCTGCCCATGACAGGCACACACCCTGCCAAGGCGGCTCCTCCGTGCTGCCCAGCTCCCACAGGAAATCTGGGTGAAGTCCTCCTCCCTGCAATGGGGTGGCCCATCCAGCCGGCCAGTCCCAGTGGGCATCCCCTGCCCTTGCCCAGCCACAGCCACTCTCACTTCCCCCTCCTGCCCTGCTCTGGGAGAGCCTGGCCCCCCTGACTCACATCCCACTGCCAGGCTCTCCATGGCCCCTCCAGCCCCAGGGCAGTTCTATCTCAGAACTGTTTTATCTCAGCAGTGAAGCCCTGAGGGGTGCAGTGGACCTGGATCTGGGGTGGGAGCAGGGCAAAAGCCAGCGTTCCCTCTGCACAGATGCACCTGGCTTAAAGCCACAGTGGGTGTGCAGCTGGGTGTCGCACCGTGAGCCTGCGAGGAACGGCAAAACGCAGCGCTCAGGGATGCTCGGTGGAGCCAATGAGGAGGAGAATAAAGAGGGGATAGCACAGGGCCAGGATGTGCAGGGCTGGGAAGGGCCTCGGCCGCTACAGGAGCAGGTAGAGCTGCTTGAGAACAGAAATCCCTGGCCGTGGTGGCAGAGCAAGCACCGTGGTGTGTGTTCCGAGGGCCTCAGGAGTGCTCACAGCGGCAGCCGAGCTCACGCTGGTGCTGGCATCCAGGGATGAGGGACACCTGGGACCGTGTGGCTGTGCTGGCACCAAAGATGTTCCTGGCATGGAGAAACCCTTCCATGGCACCTGAGGCCATGGAGAGGAAGGCAGGCAGGGGGCACAGGAAAGACTGAAAGGGGCAGGGACAGAGAGGTGCACCAGGACTGAGATCCAAAAACAGCTCTGATGGCTTAGCATGGACGTGGCACCAAGCCAGCAGGTGATGCTGGGGGTGTGCTCTCTGGGCTATGAGGTGACACTCACAGGTGGAAAACATGGAAAACACTCAGTCCTGGAGCTGATCCTGGGGGTAGCAGCAGGGACAGGGCTGCTCTGGTGCTACCTGCCCTTCACTGCCCACCCACCTGTGCTGAGAGGAGCTGCAGCACTGCAGAGCCCTGTGTCCCCCCATGTCCTGGCCCGTGTGCCAGGGTGGCATCATGGCACAGCCCTGGGCTGCTCCCAGCATGGCAGTGCCAGGCTCCACACCAGAGCATCCCCGCCCCAGGAAGCTGCACAGGCACCAAGAGATCCGCATCCCAGTTCTGGGGAGTTCATGGCACGTGGCAGCTCCTGGAAGAGAGCAAAAAATTCTTCCCAGCACTGGCATCACACTGGGATGGGCAGAGCAGCCCAAAGGGCAGAGAGAAGCTGGGGCAGGGGATGCAGGAAGAAGCCTATCTCCCCCCTCACAACTCTGCCCCTGCTCCCAGCTTTCCCTACAGCGTTCCAGCAGCTTCAAGGACTTCAGCAAGTCCAAGGTCAGCTCTCCTGTGTCAAGCGAGGAGTTCAACCTGGAGGAGAATGTGAGTTCCCAGCACCCCCGGGGCAGCAACGCCCCTTGACACATTCTGCTCCCGGGAACAGCCTGTTTCAGGGCTGGTTTCCCAAAACTCCTGGCCTTACCAGTGGCCCACGAGTCATGGAGCCCCAGGGTGCCAGCACTGGTGGGATTTGGGATCTCACGGCCCTGTGTGACCCTGCTGAGGCTTGCCCAGGGTGGGGGGCTCTGCGTTCACTCTCCATCCCTCTGGCAGATCCCTGAGGATGATCACAGCAGTGCCAGTCCTGAGGAGGCTGCGCGGAGCAGCGGGACGAAGCTGGGCAGGAAGTGGCGGGCAGTCATCTCCCGCACCATGAACCGCAAGATGGGCAGGATGGCAGTGAGAGCACTGGCCGAGGGGAAGGTGAGCGGGGGGTCTGGGGACACAGACAGGTGAGCAGGGGACAGCTCCCCCTCCCTCGGCCTGACCCCGGTACCCCCAGCAGGGAGAGGTGGAGGAGGAGGGGTCTCCATGTCCCCTGTCCCCGGCCAGCAGCACAGAAGAGCAGAGCCACGGCAAGGTGCCCCTGTCGTACCTGGAGCTGGAGGAGGAGGACGGGTGCCCAGCCCTCGGACGCCAGATGTCCAGCGGTGAGGCCAGCCCTGACGGGACACTGGTCCCACATCCCCAGCCAGGCACATCCTGACCTCCTCCTCTCTGCAGGCAGTGACATTCCCAGCCCTGGCGATCCCAGGGACAGCCAGCCACTGGAGGAGACCGTCCCAGCCTACACTGGCCCCTTCTGCGGCCGGGCCCGCGTCCACACTGATTTCACCCCCAGCCCCTATGACAAGGACTCCCTGAAGCTGCAGGTGAGGCTTGGCTGCTGCAGGCCTGGGGAGGGAAGGAGGGTGGCTGAGGACCCCCTAAGCTAGGGGTATTCCCTGGCTGTCCCCACGCCTGCACCCAACCACCATCCCATGTCACTTGGCCTAGAAAGGGGACATCATCGGCATCATCGAGAAGCCACCTGTGGGCACCTGGACCGGCCTGCTCAACAACAGGGTGGGCTCCTTCAAGTTCATCTACGTGGATGTGATCCCTGAGGAGACGGTCCCTGCCCGCAGGAGCCGGGGCTCCGGCCGGAACAAGCGCCTCAAGCCCAAGACCCTCCACGAGCTGCTGGAGCGCATCAACCTGCAGGTGAGGGCCAGGGCTCGTGGGGGAACAGCAGCACCCAGCACGGGACCGGGGTGCCAGCAGTGGAACCAGCCCCTCTCTCCTTCACTACCCTCACCCGCCTGGGTCCTTCCACCAAGCACCCCAGAGGCACAGAGGGGACACATGGGTCATTTCTGGGTAATGTGGGGACAGGTGCCCACCACGGACCCACTGAGGGGAAGAGTCACAGGCCAGCACTGGGGGTCAGGGGTAGCCAGGAGAGCCAGCCAAGGCCCACTCACCCCTGCCCACGCCCCTCACCCAGGAACACACCCCCACCCTCCTGCTGAACGGGTACCAGACCCTGGAGGACTTCAAGGAGCTGCGGGAGACCCACCTGAACGAACTGCACATCACGGACCCCCAGCACCGCGCCAAGCTGCTGACGGCTGCCGAGCTCCTCCTGGACTATGACAGTAAG
>VXBQ01001116.1:0-14540 GCA_013400175.1 Phainopepla nitens | reverse complement strand
TCTGGGATGGAGCGGGATGGGATTGGGCAGGAACTGAACACAGGAGGTGCTCTCGGGGGCGGGGAGGTGGGGGGGACATGCTCCTGTGGCCACTGGCGTAGCGGGACAGGGACAGTGGGGCTGGGGACAGTACAGCGGGTCAGAGTGTGACTCTGTCCCTGCCATCACCTTCTGTGCTGCCTGAGCCCCTCACTGGGTGTGGGAGGTATCAGATGAAAAGAAGATTCCAGGGAGACCTCAGAGCCCCTTCTCGTGCCTTTGGAGCCCCCTCCAGGAGAGCTGGAGAGGGACTGGGGACACGGGATGGAGGGACAGGATCCAGGGAATGGCTCCCCACTGGCAGAGGGCAGGGCTGGATGGGATCTTGGGCAGGAATTGTTCCCCGTGAGGAGATGAGGCCCTGGCACAGGGTGCCCAGAGCAGCTGTGGCTGCCCCTGGATCCCTGGCAGTGCCCAGGGCCAGGCCAGACAGGGATCTGGGATAGTGGAAGGTGGCAGGGGTGGAGCTGGATGGGCTTTGAGGCCCCTCACAACACAAACTAGTCTGGGATTTGATATTCCTTGGATTTCAGTGCCTTTTCTGCCTCAGCACCTCCAGGATTTGTAGCTCATCCCTCCTGGCCCAGGATGTGATTCATCACACCTTGCACAGGATGCAGCAAGGCTGGTGAGCTCCTGCCCGCCAGGATGGGGCTGCTCAGCGCCTGATCTCTGCAACAAAGAGCAGGAGACAGAGCTCGGTCCCTTCCAACAACCGCTGGGTGTGTCACCTCTGCTGTGCCACCCCTACCCCGCTCTGCCCTTCCGCTGGCTGCGGACTCTCAGTTTACACTCAAGGAATCCAAGCCCAGAAATCACTGAAGGTTTCCTCCACACCACAAACTGCAGCACTCCTCCAGCGCGCCCCTGCCCGCCTGCAGCAGCTCCTGCAGGGGAAACTCTGGTCCCAGGAACCCAGCAGGGGCAGGAGGCTCCCTCCCGTTTCCAGGAGGCTCCCTCCCGTTTCCAGGAGGCTCTTCTGTGCTGGGTTACCTCGGCTGGGCCACTCTGGAGCTGCAGCCTGCAGTCGCTGTGTCCACTCACCCCTGTCTGCCACGTCAGGCACTCCTGAAACCTCCCGTGTTCTCCTTGCAGGTGCAAGCTGCAATCTAATTACTGTAATGCTCTTTCTGTTAAAGCCGGCAGGTTAAGCTCTTTAGCTCAGGGTGGTGAATGTTGTTTAAAACCAGACCCTCATTTTTGATTCCCTGACTACCAGTTCTGAGCGAGGAGCAGCAGCTTGTTTGTGGGGTCTTGTTCTTTGCGTTTTTAAATATAACTGAATCCAAAACCCGTTCCAGACTCAAATTAAAGGCAGAGATTTTATAACACAAACAAAAATACACTCACGGCACTGCTGTGCTAAAAATGTTCAGAGGCTGCACGTGGGCTGTTTGTGCTGCCCTGCCAGAGAGCACCAGGCCAGCCAGCCTCACGCTGAGGGTCCACCCCACAGGCTGCCAGGAGCTGGATCCTCCTTTTGGGCCCTGCCAGCTCAGGAAACTCCACAATTCCCTGCTACCACTGGATCTGGCACAGCCTTTTGTGCTCAGCAGCAGCTCCGGGGAATTGAATCAATTAGTGCCACCATAGGTGGCTCTGGAACCTTTATGCCTTTGGAGGAAATAATCTGCATTTATTCCTTGCTGAAGAAAGTAATGCTGCCTCTGGCTCGCTCTCCTAAAGGTGATTTTTCCCGTTTGGTTCTGTGCTGATGAACAAAGCCCTGGCTCCTCGGTGCAGGCAGAGCCCGGCCCGCCCATCTATCTCTCCTGCAGCAGCCAAATGGCATTTGCTGTCTCGAGCAGGAAATGAGCAATTAAAAGGCAACAGGAGGTTATTTTTTTATTTCCCTCTCTCCCCTCCAGAATAATAAACATCTCCAAGTCAATGTGCCACGTGCACCGATTACTTGGACAATTCGGTGTGAGGGAAATTGTTCTTGAATAGGATGGCAATAAATGTGTCTGTTACAATTTGAAAAATCCCATTTGCTTTTCAAAATAATTGCCTTTATATCTCTTGCAGAGCACAGGGTAAGCAAAAACCTTTTAAACTAATCAATAAGAAGCAAAATAAATTAATTTTCCCTGACTGCTTCAACATGAAGGGACACAACAGTGCAAATGCATGCAGTGTGTGGTTCAGGTAGGCTAAAGCTAACAGCTCTTATTGCAGTGCTCATCCCATTCACTCCAGCCTGTTCAAAATTCCTGTCCAAAGCACTCAGGTGAAAAGACTGAACTTATCTGGCTTGGGAAGGGCAGCGGCACAGTGGAGGCCACATGCAATAAAATGTCACGGTCTCGGCAGCACCTCTGGAAGCAAAGCTCAAGAAGAAAGGCCCAGCCCAAATAACAGCTCTCCTGCATTGTGTTATCTCGCCTGGCACATGGTTTGGGGCTGGTGGAGATCCCTGGCTCCAAGGGCTGGGCCTGCTGCTGCTGCTTCCAGTGAGCTCCCTGTGCCACAGAGCATCCATCCCAGCGCCATCCTGAGGGGCATCCCAGGGCAGGGCCATCCCAGGGCAGGGCCATCCCAGGGATCCCAGGGCAGACCCATCCCAGGGCAGGGCCATCCCAGGGCAGGGCCATCCCAGGGATCCCAGGGCAGACCCATCCCAGGGCAGGGCCATCCCAGGGCAGGGCCATCCCAGGGATCCCAGGGCAGACCCATCCCAGGGCAGGGCCATCCCAGGGCAGGGCCATCCCAGGGATCCCAGGGCAGACCCATCCCAGGGCAGGGCCATCCCAGGGCAGGGCCATCCCAGGGATCCCAGGGCAGACCCATCCCAGGGCAGGGCCATCCCAGGGCAGGGCCATCCCAGGGATCCCAGGGCAGACCCATCCCAGGGCAGGGCCATCCCAGGGCAGGGCCATCCCAGGGATCCCAGGGCAGACCCATCCCAGGGCAGGGCCATCCCAGGGCAGGGCCATCCCAGGGATCCCAGGGCAGGGCCATCCCAGGGCAGGGCCATCCCAGGCAGGGGCAGCCCTGCCCTGGCCACAGCCTGAGCCAGGAACAGAGAGGTGCCCAGGGCTTGTCCCACCAGCAGGTTTGGGGTCTGTGTGTGCAAAGGGCCTCACCCCCTGGTGCCACTGCTCCTCACCCCAGGGACAGCTGTGGCAGCGGCTCTGGGCACTGCAGGGCTGTGGCTGACCTGTCTGAGGGGCACACACCTGCCTGGGCCAAAGGGACAGAAAGAGGCCCAGGTCTGAGGCAGAAATTACTCCTGTACACTGATGGACGTGGCTCTGGCCTTGAGAGCCCAACCTCATTGTGAACCAACCCCTAAAATGGAATGGATGCACAAACTCCCAGTGGGAAATCAGGTTTTACTGAAACAGCTTCCTCCCATAATGGTGTCAAACACAAATTCCTGGCTCATCCCTGCTAGCTCTGGCACTGAAGGTGTCATCAGCTTCCTGCTCCCTCCTGGGAGGGGGAGGCCCTGGCACAGGGTGCCCAGAGGAGCTGGGGCTGCCCCATCCCTGCTTTGGAAAGCATTGACGTGAGCACTGACAAAAGAGAGATTCATCACATCTAACAGATCATTGTTAAAAACTACGTGAATAAAATTACAACTTTTCACAGAGCAAGTTACTCAGATACAATACTGAAATGTCGGTTCAAGCATTAATTAATAGACATTCATGGTATCTAACCAATCCAACTGCTTTTCAGCTGGGTTCCAGACAGCAGTTCTGTTGTTTCTGTTTCGGCTGCAGTAGCTGAAAGTCTCCCCCTGTCTCATTTATGTCCCCAACCAAACCCATTCCCCTGCTCCTGGCGCAGCCGGGGCTGCAGCCGTGCCTGATGACAGGGAGGGAGGGCAGGAAAGCCTGTCAAACAGGATTATTCACAAAAAACCCCAGCTAAGTGGATTTAAAATTGCAACCTGTCACTGCCTCCTGCGAGTCATTTAGGAAGAGCTGGAAACTGGAATAACAATTTTATCAGGAACAGAAAACCTAAGAAAGAAAGGAAAAGAGGATTTGTGGGAGGAGGCAGCCAGCCTGACTGTGGGCTGAACTGTGGGTGGTGGGCTCAGGTCACAGAATCCCTGGGAAATAAGGTGGGGGTGAAGGATGCCTGTAATTCCCAGGGCAGAACAGAAGAACCTGTAGAGAATACAGAATTTTAGATGTACTTTTAATGTGAAATAGTTGTATTCTATTAAAGAGAGAAGAGACTTGGGACTGGTTTTGCATTTTTCTGAGTGAGATTTCATGAATTTTATCCAAAGCAATGGACAAGGAGAGCTTGTTCTGTTACTGTGTGTATTGCAATCATTTTCTCCATGAGCTCAAACTGTCACCTTCTGGTGACAAACACCCAGAGCATTGTCGCCAAGTTGCAAGATACTCAGCACAGAGAAAAAAAGGCAATTTATTGAAGTATTTAGCTACTCGAGTATTAACAATACCTCATAAAAGAAATGTCTGCATGAGTCAGTTTTAGACAGTTTCAGGCAGTTACTTCATCCCAATTTCCCATTCTTCACTGGTAATTGCTGTGCTAAGACCATACTCCACAATGGCACTCCAGTATTAGGCCCTAAGGACTCTGACATGATCAAAAGTCTCACTTTGTTGGAATGTCAGAAAAAATTACTATGAGTTTGGATCTGGCAGGACCACTCAGGTCTGGCTGTATCCCACAGCTCCTCATTTCTCTGGGCTGGCCTGGGGCCAGGATCAGCTCTGGGCAGGATCAGCTCTGGGATAGAATCAGCTCTGGGCAGGATCAGCTCTGGAATAGGATCAGCTCTGGGCAGGATCAGCTCTGAGATAGGACCAGCTCTGGGATAGGACCAGCTCTGGGACAGGACCAGCTCTGGGCAGGATCAGCTCTGNGATAGGATCAGCTCCCAAGACAGGATCAGCTCTGGGATAGGATCAGCTCCCAGGACAGGATCAGCTCTGGGCAGGATCAGCTCTGGACAGGATCAGCTCTGGGATAGGATCAGCTCCCAAGACAGGATCAGCTCTGGGATAGGATCAGCTCCCAGGACAGGATCAGCTCTGGGCAGGATCAGCTCTGGACAGGATCAGCTCTGGGATAGGATCAGCTCCCAAGACAGGATCAGCTCTGGGATAGGATCAGCTCCCAGGACAGGATCAGCTCTGGGCAGGATCAGCTCTGGACAGGATCAGCTCTGGGATAGGATCAGCTCCCAAGACAGGATCAGCTCTGGGATAGGATCAGCTCCCAGGACAGGATCAGCTCTGGGCAGGATCAGCTCTGGACAGGATCAGCTCTGGGATAGGATCAGCTCCCAAGACAGGATCAGCTCTGGGATAGGATCAGCTCCCAGGACAGGATCAGCTCTGGGCAGGATCAGCTCTGGGCAGGATCAGCTCTGGACAGGATCAGCTCTGGGATAGGATCAGCTCCCAAGACAGGATCAGCTCTGGGATAGGATCAGCTCCCAGGACAGGATCAGCTCTGGGCAGGATCAGCTCCCAGGACAGGACCAGCTCCGGGCAGGATCAGGTCTCAGGTTTCACAGCTCAGCCCAAAGTGGTCACTTGCGCTCCCTGACTGTGCTGTGGGCACAGGGGACAGTGTCCCCTCTGTCCTCTGAAACGTTCCTTTGTCATTAATCGAATTCAGCTGGATGCCTCAGCTGCTCCCTCACATTCTCATCCGTGAACTATGAAGCAGCAGTGGTTATCTGCTGAATTAAGTAGTTCAACTAAAGAATCCCATATATTGTTTCCAGTCAATGGGCACTATGAATAGATTTTATGTAAAATTACTGGGAATGCATAAGCCATTTTGCCTAATGTTATGGAATTTCTTCTCTCAAACCCTGTGTGAAATGTAATTCATGTTCAGATACTGACAACTGAATCATACTCAGCATTCATATATAGTGCTTTATATATGCAAACTGCCATAAAACATTAATTAAGCAATAGATTTCCTAATGCTGAGAAAGTGTACTCACACCAGGCTCGGTGAGTTAAATGTTTTAATACTGTCAACGCTTAAATACTATTTACAGAGTTTCATTGTGCTGTGAGCTCAGTTATTGGCAGAGCTGTAACAGTCAGTGGCTTCTCCATACGGTAAGTAGGAGTAGGAACGGTGGCTTGGTCTTTATCTGCAGCAAACTTTGCTTGGAAATTGTACTTTTGCTACCAGTCTGCTATTTTAAAAGTGAAATAACTGTAGTAAGAACACGGGCTGGCTGTTTGCAGACTCCCGCTACAGCTACAACACAGAGGCAACGCCACCATTTATCGAGGTTTTTAGCGTTCCCAGTACCTTTGGCTCCTTTTTCCCAGTCAGTGCTGGCCAAAGCCACAGGGCACGCTCCTCAGGGCGCTGGGACACCCTCCCAGCAGCTGGGTGCCCGCGGTGGTGCCCCGGCAGCTCCCAGCGGCTCCTCCCGGGGCGGGCGCGGGCTCGCTGCGCCCCGGGGAGGGCAGAGGACGCTCAGGGCGGCCGGAGCCGGGCTTTGCTTGGGCTGCTGCTGACTCGTTCTGTTCACCGTCGGGGAATCGCGGAGATTGGGCCGCAGCTGCCCTGAGTCAGCGGCACACCTGGTGACACGTCGCGGCTGTCCCCGGGCCCCGCTCCCCGGAGAGGCAGGAAGGGCTCTGGGTGCCACACGGGCGTGACAGCTCCGGGCCGTTCGCAGCTGCCAGGTACTGCACAGCTGGGAGCCCGGCAGGCACAGCCGATCCCACACGGGTCCCTGCGCGCCAGGCCTGCCCCAGCCGGCTGCAAGCTGGCCAGGGGCAGCAGACAGCCCCTTCCCCACAGCACAGGGACCTTCCCTGCCCAGCCCCGAGCCTTCTCGTAGCAGAGTCTGTCGTCAGGAGGCTAACGGAGCTGTAAAATCACTATCCGAGCAATGACAGTGCAGACTGAGTTCAGGACACAGAGAGCGGACACGGTCCTCCCAGATGCCAGGAATCACAAGATCCCAAAGCTCTTCCAAACACTTCTCCAGGCTGTGCAGACCCCAAACTCTTCCTGCTTTAGGTGCCCTGCACTACAGGGCTGGGTGCTTTGATTTAAATAGTCAACAATAAAAAGACTTTTTAATTGATTCGTCACTGCAGCCAGGAGTGTCACAGAGTTTACTTTCTTGTTCCATAAATGCATTTGTTTATATTTGCAGAAAGATTCAATCTGATATAAACTATGAAATATGTTGTTTACTGAACAAAGACAGGTCCAAGGCACTTGTTAACACTGAAATCAAACCTGACTCTCAGATATCTATTTGCATTAGTCAGTCACCTCAGAGCCCACAAACCTGGCTGAACACTGCAGCACTTCATCAAGCAGTCTGGGAAAACACCTAGAAGATAAATACCCTGTTTAAAAACTTCTGATGTGTCAGTAGTTTGCCATGAAACTGGAAGACATACCAGAGCTTTGTCTATGGTTTGTATTTGTATTAGTGCCTTGAAAACCAGAGTGTAAACCCCAAATTTGCTGATGCTATCAAGTTTGCTGTCAGCACTCTGGAGAACTGAATTAGAATTTTCAGTGATTTTGATAAACTGGTTTTTGACAGACACTTGTGCATGGATGCCATCTGTGGCAGTGCATCGAGTTTTCACTTTAGTTCACCATTACCCAGAAAGGATCTGCTGGCAGGGGAAGCAGCCTACAGGCTTTGCTGCTGGGGGAAAACCAGGCAAAAATCCTTCAAGGAGGAAAACTGAAACTCTGACCATCCTGACATTTTGTCTTGCTGACAGAGTTAAAATGCCACATCTGTCTCAGTGACACTGAGAGAGCCTCAAAGTTCATCTCTGCTCGAGCAGCCAAGAATGAAATGAATGGCAGCATCAGCAGGATTAACTGGAACAGGCCCTAGGATCAGGGATCCTGTTTGCAAGAGGAACAAACAGGTTGAATTCACCTCTGTCCTGGGAAATACACTTATTGTAAATAAAGTACCTTGTGTTTTCTTCCCCAGATGCTAGGGACCTGATTCCACACAGCTAAGGATCTGCTTCCACTGAGCCACGATTGCCAGGGCAGTGTCCATCCACTCGACCTGCAGGACCTGTCTCTGTGAGCCTGCTGCAGGTCCCTCAGCCTCGTGAAGAGATGGACCACAAACAGAACCAACTCGTGCTTGAAATCATTTTCACCCTGCTTTTCCTGGTACATGACAAGACAACGTTTCTCCCATGACAGGACTGGTTTGGGTGTGCTTTGCTGGGAGCAGTTTGGTGCCACCAGGGGAGGTCACTACTTACTGGGGTCCTCTTAACGGAGCTATTAATGACAAAATACAGTATACAGAGATGAAAATGCATCTCCATCCAGGGAGGGTTGATATTTCATGTTCATTGCTGCAGCTGTGGACTGTGGCCGGCAGAAATGCCCCCAGGAACCCCAGCAGTGGGTTCCACGGTGCCAGGTGCCCGCAGGGACACAGCCCATGGGGAGCTGGCTGTGACAATAACCATGGCTGTGACACAGCCCACGGGGAGCTGGCTGTGTCCTGACAGGCTGTGACAATAACCACCCCCACACAAATCCTGCCAGGGCTCGTGGTCACAGCAGCATTCCCGACTGCCCTGCCTTACGATGGCTCACAGACCAGGTGGTGATCAACCTCCCTGAGCCTTATCTGCTCCTTCTCAGAGCCAGCAGTCAATAGTGCAGCCGGGGTGGGGTTAGCTGCAGGGCCACGGGGTGCAACGCTCACTTTGCTCCCAGTTTACTGTCAGTTTGCTCCCAGTTCACCTTGATCCGGCCCAGCAGCCGAAGGCCTGCAGGATCAAACAGCCCTTAGGCTGGTGACACAATCAGTGCTCAGTCACAATGATCCCTTCAGCCTTGACCAGCCAGGAACAGCAGCACCCTTGTAAAACAATCAGAAAACAGGGCTTTGTGTCAAAGGATTGCAAGAGATTTGGAGGCTATTGAGGCTGCAAACTATTGACATCAGACTGAGGCTGGCATGGGTCTCAGAAAATCCTTATCTCCTTCGCTGATACTTTACCCCCAAATCACTTTAAAGTGCTCAAATACAATCAATATTTACACCTGAATGTTTTCAAGGACCCAAGGCAGCAGAACTGCTGGGTACTGCAGGAGCTATTCTGCGCACTATAAACAGCAGAGCCCACTTCTCAGAGCTGAAACCATGCCATCCTTCCCAAAATCTGCTCTCTGGTGCCCTTCTCAGCTGGCTGAAGACTGGGAAGCCCCCCAGCCCTCACTGCCAACCAATAGCCCCGAGCCCAGCTGTACAGCACCAACCCCAGAGCTGGCAGATTGTCACAGCGACTCCTCACACGGAGGAAAAGCTCATCACCTGGTGACCCGTGTGCTGGGTCCTTGGGACCCCTGGAACTCTCCCATCTCATCCCCGGAGATCCCACTCCTCCCACCCTGCCCTGGCAGAAGACTCTGTCAGTAAAAGTCTTTGCTCCTGGTCAGGAGACCAAGGAATTGAGCAAATTCAAGAGAGGAAGCCCCAGATGATAATTATCTGCTGCGTCTGAGCACTCCCAGCAGCAGAGTTAAGGCTGCAATGTGACACAGTGCCACGGGGCAGTGAAGAAAAGGCATTTTTCTACAGAAGGGCAGACAGGAAGTTTGCTTTTTGAATTAGTCACCAGTTTCACTCCAGGCTGATTACACCGGTTTCATTACCATACAACAGCCCTGTTTCCATGCAAGTGCTATCAAGATTACATTTATGGTTCCAAAAGTTGTTTCACCACACCTACACAGAACCCAGGTGCTGCACACAGGAACAGAGAAGGGCTCTCCTGTTCTGTGTGCTTACCCAAACCCCCTTAACCCTTCAGATAAACTGCTCCTGGGCTAAATAGAAGGGAGTCAACAAGTAATGAACACAGAAATAGGCCTGAACTTTGACAATTATGCATATTTTGAATACAAACATCACATCTAGGAGTGGGATATAGGCATGCCATGGAACACATTCTTTATAAAGAAATGAAGTGGCATTATGACACCAATTCAAGGGAAACATCTGATAAGTTCTGGCAGCACAGGCTACTTTAGCAATAGTGATAAAATCTCTGGCAGAACTTTTGATGGAAATAATGAACGTTTTTTTCTGTGTATGTGTGTCACTTCTTTCTTTCTTCATTTTTTTATGTGGTTTTTTTTTTTTTTTTTTTTAGACTTTATTTACACCCACCAGCAGCTGTGATTATTTCTTGAAGAAACGCAAGTTTGGTATTTTGCATTTGAGGATCTTTTGGCAGAGGAAAGTCCCCATGGGGCTGCAGTTCGCCGAGGCAGGCGCAGGAGCTGGGCAGGCCGGGGGTGACTGCACAGGACGTGCTGGCAGGAGGGAGATGAGCCAGGGCTGAGCCTGAGCCTGGCCCGAGTCCCCTGCAGCCAGGGACACCTGTGACACCAGGCTCCCTGCCTGCCTGGGCTGCCCCAGAACAGTGTCACTCGCAGTGAAACCCGTCCCTGGAATTACCCGGGCTGGCTCCTTCCACTCCCTGTGAGCACACCCTGCTCCTGGAGTGAGGATTGCTAATGCCCCTGGATTAAGATAAACACACGTTAGTCTTGTTGCAGACATGTATTCACACACGGAATTATTGAGAATTACTCAAGGCTTGATCAAGGTGCAGATAACCTAAATATGATATTTAAATGCTGTTGGATGCCAGGTTATTTTTGTCATCTTCTCCTTCCTAAATCCCTCCAAAGCAACCTAAGTCAGCCTGCTGCCAAATCCAAAATAAAGACTTCTTTGTACACCACTGCACTAAAAACTAATTCAGGCCCCAAAATCTCGTTCAATTTCATACATTCAATATGAGTAAACACTGAAAAATTTCTCCAGATTTATTCCATGCCAGAAAACATTTGGTGCAATTCTGTTCTTTGAACTCTGAGATAACTTCATCTTCTTAGTTTCCCTTGGTAATTATTCTCCCTTTACCTTCAGGTTTACTATTAATATTAATGTCACATTCTGACAGCATGGGAGTGAGGGAACAGCAACTCTTCCCCAAAGGATTTTGAATCTTCTCAGTTTAACTGTTTTATATTGGGTTGTGAGCCAGGGAAGTCATTTCATCTTAAGTGAGTGGTAAGGTATGTCTGTTATATCCAGGGAACATTGCCATCTTAGGAATGAAATGATGTGCAGGGTCCTTAGCCCATGACTCCCCTTGGGATTTTCTCAGCAGCAGCGCTGAGAAATTAAAATACAACATTTAGTATGATTTGTAGCTTTAAAATTCAATGATCACCCTGCCTAGCTAGTACCTGGCAGAGCACTCTGATCTCAGAAGTCTCTTTCCCAGTCACTAGAACTTCCCACGTATTAATAAACCTCATTTCCATGTGCAGTCACTATCAGGGGCAGAGAAACTCTGACTGAAGGCAAGCAGCTCTTTCTGCCCGAGCTGCAGCCTCAGGTTCCAGAGAGGCACATTCCCCCACCTGGCTCTGAGCATGTTGCCAGCGTCCTTTCACCCAGAGCCCTCATTTCCCAGACTGCAGCTCAGTTTCACTCACAGAGCTCAAACCCTGTGCAGGAACACGGACACCCCAGAGCAGCCTGACAGCTCTCCCTGCTCCTCAGGCAGAGCACAGCTCTGGGAAATCTCTCTCTGGGTGAGCTCAGAGGGGCTCGCTCAGGTCTCGGGAGGTGACACACGCCTTTGCTGGCACTGTCCCCACAGCTCTGAGTGTGGCACCTCTAAAGAACAGCTGCTTGCAAGGCCCCTTCAGGAACACCAGAACTTTTTGTAAAATTAAATCTTGTTGTCATCAGGCACTGACAAACTTTCAGGGTACTCAAACTTTAGACATGGCACCTGTGACTGATCTAAACCACCCTTGTTTAATCTCTGCCCACAAGGTACAGCCCATTAAAAACCCACCCAAAGGCACTGCTTTGCTTGCACAGAGTGTCTCCAACAGCAGCAGCTCACGACTCACGCTCTCTGACTGCTCAGAAATAACCTCAGCCTGTAAGAGCAGTTCTACTGCATGGGCAGGGTTACTCAGCACACTGAAAGCTGGTTATACATGTAAATATTGTATGGTAAACTGCTTAGTAACCAAATTTATGCTTTTCAGCTGATTTTTATTTTGGTATTTTTAAGATACCATCAAATCATCCTGAAATTGTTTTTAAAATACGCTTGATCATTTTGAAAATCAAATTAATACAGCCAACTCTGATGGTTGTATTTTGCCCAGACCCTGCTGCATTGCCATGCCTTCATGTTGCCCAACCAGAGCTCGTTTCAGGAAAACATTAATTGTTTTCCTGAGACTCTAAACCACTACCATTCATGAAGCTCAACCACCCAAAGCAATGCACGCTTCATAATCCAAGTATTATGTGCTGCATCCTCTCATGATTTATTTAACTTCTGTGTCTAAACCCTCAGCCAGGGATTTTCAAACTTTCCAACCCACAGATCCCTCAGTGGTCTGTAGCCATGCACCAGAATTCATTTCTAAGAAAACCAGACTTGATTCTTTCAGTTCCTTCCCCCAGACTCCCTGCACTGCAGACTAACTGATTACCTAGAGCTGGCTGGTAATGAGAGATTAAATCAATACATGTGGTAGGGCACTGGCACTTGAGAAATCATATTCCATATTTAAACTCAACTGCATAAAGATCGTTCATTACTTTGAGCGTGACACATTTCCTTCTTCAGAAACAGCAGCAATTAACAGAATAGTTAGAATTAAAAAATTGAGAGTCATTTTATTCTCTCACTGAAAAAAACAACACACACCACAGTCCAGCAGTGAGGTGGGATTAAATAGATAGGATTTAACCCAATGTTAGAGTCTGGTCTTTATAAAATTGGCTTCTGGCATGTTGGGAGAAAGTGTAACATGAATAATTCAGATGTGGATTTGCTACAGGAGCAGTGAAGATGAGCAAGCCCACATCACACCCAAAACCTGAGCACAGAACAAGAAAATAAAGTATTTCTGCAGTGCCACTGTGGCCTTTCAGCAATTCTCACAGCTGGTTTTGAAGGGAACTTTGCCAGCCCTTGCTAGCAGGTGACTGACTTTGTCTGGCTCACAGCAAGCTGGGTGATGTGGTAGCTCTGCTCCCAGAGTACTTCCAGGAGGGGGGAATTGGATGGACAGGGAAAGGAACAAGAACAAGTGGAGAAATGGCTTAAAAGCTTCCAAGGGAGCTCAGTTACTGAGTTTCCCAAGGATGGGCTGAGCAGCCATGGAGAGACAACTCACAGACAAGGGGGTGGCAGCTCCCAGAGGCCTCCCCAGTGTTTGCAGGACCTGCAGCACTGCTCTGGGAAACCACGGCCCAGCATCTGTCCCAGGGCAGAGTCTAGAACAGAGAGGGGACCAAAGCCCAGCCCTGGGGCTGTAACGGGAGGTAAAATACCTGCTGCAGCCCAGGCTGGCCTGCACAGCACCTGGAAATGAATAAAATACCTGCTGCAGCCCAGGCTGGCCTGCACAGCGCCTGGAAATGAATAAAATACCTGCTGCAGCCCAGGCTGGCCTGCACAGCACCTGGAAATGAATAAAATACCTGCTGCAGCCAAGGCTGGCCTGCACAGTGCCTGCACCAGCTCAGCAGCAGCTGCAGCCCACAGGTTCTGTGGGGGTGAGAAGAACAGGCACCTACAGATACCATGTGGGGGCCCAACAGACCAGCACCCCTTCTGGGGACCAGCACCCCTCCTGGGGACACTCCTGGGGAGCAGGGTCCCTCCTGGGGACACTCAGGCACCAGGCACAGGACAGGCTGCACTAAACCTCACACCAGGCGTGTGGCTCTCACACCCAAGAGAGGTTCCAACCACGGCCACTCCACAGCAGGGCTGCTGGAACACGTCTGTGCTCCTCAGGAGAGGCTTTATTTGCAGACACACAGCAGCAGCAGAGGGGTTCACTGTGAGCTCCAGGGGATCACCAGGGGTACAGTACTCACCAGAGGATCTGTGACCACGAGGACGAATCCCCACAGCATTTGAATGCTGCAAAAATAACTTCAGTAGAATTTAGCCTCTGTGAGAATTGTTCAGGAACAGGAGAATGTTATTTACAAAACTTATGTCAAGTCCTTTAGACTTTGCCTAGCCCAAGTGCCGTGTTTAGATTAGGCTGGAAAGA
This sequence comes from Phainopepla nitens, assembly GCA_013400175.1. Lineage (NCBI taxonomy): Eukaryota > Metazoa > Chordata > Aves > Passeriformes > Bombycillidae > Phainopepla > Phainopepla nitens. The sequence goes on along the minus strand of VXBQ01001116.1, from coordinate 398 downwards.
AGGTGTGGTAGAAAGGATCTAAGTGTCACAATGATGCGAATAAATACTGAGAACTGTAAAGAACTGAGATGCAACAGCAAAGACTGGAGGGTGCCAAAACAACTAATGATACTTTCTTGAAAGGAATGTCTAATAGAAAGTCCAAGGGACGACTTCTACCAACAGTGGCACGTAGCCAGTGCCTGTGACTCAGCCCTGCCAGGCCACGCTGCTGGTCACGGGCCACCAAGTGCCAACAGCATCAGCACCTGGCAGCGGCCACCTGTCCCTCCAGAGCCATCAGTCGGTCCCGACGCGGCACCACAGCGCACACCGGGAGCCGGGACACCGGCTCCAGAGCTGGGCACCGGCCCGGCCCAGGGGGGAGGGCGGGCAGGGGCACCCCGAGCCCGGCTGGG
>VXBQ01001115.1:218-20575 GCA_013400175.1 Phainopepla nitens | reverse complement strand
TAATAGGTAAGTAAAACTAGGTTAATTTGCATTTATGAAAACAATCTAAATGCTGCTCAGAGTCTTAACTGACAACTTATGTCCAGAAACAGAAAACAGTTAACCATATAAAGCAGAATACAAAATGTCCTCAGGTTATAAGCCTACTCATTGGTAAGCTTATTACCATTATTTTCATTCTACTATTTTTTCTTTTAACTTCTAAAACTAATAGTTTTTTAATTAACTAATGCAAACTAACAAGTTACGAAAATTCTGAACTGAACTGCCTGGAGAATAAAATCAGCAGAATAAAATGTATGCAGCCTTATAGTGCTTCCTCTGACCAAGACAAGAATGGTAACCAGTTATTGATGTGTCATGGCACGGGAAATAACAACCTCAGCAACAGAAGAATTTTAAAACAGTCAGACTGAAGTCATTATTTTTCATGCTAAAGATCTAGCAACCTGAGTCCCATCAAAAACACCATGAAAGACTGGATAACAATAGTTATTCTTATTTCCTAAAAATAAGCAATTATTAACTGTATTTTATTATACAGTCCAGACATCTGATTTCTAGCTGTAGTATTTTTCTTATCTGTTAGTTTTGTGTTTCTTCAGCTAAAAGTTTTGAGATTCTGACTATGTACTCACTGATTTTGTCAAGACAACAGTTCCCTAAGTTCCTCACCCAATCTCCCTTCTGGACTTAGAAGTTTCACACTGTAACCCCTGGAGGAGACAAGCACCAAGGTCTTGTAGGAACAAGGAGGAACCCTTAACCTCTCAGTGAAGCCTTAGTTTTTCCCCCTACTCTGCAACATGATGAAATTAAATCTGATATTTTTTTTTTCCCAGAGTATTCTACATAGCATAATGTAACTAAAACCATACATTTATCAGTAAAATTGAGTATGTCTTCAAATACAAGGATTAAAGTATTCAAGGCAAGTTGAGGTAATTCACACGCCTCATCTTTTTACATTACAGTATTACTATACAATAATATTTTACTGCAGAAAAAAGGAAATCCTGTGGCTTAATACTAAAGAGCCTTCACAGCTGAACTTTGAACAGAAGTTTATAGGGAAAAACTGAACACAAAAACAAGTGATCCATATAAGGAATTCCTACCCCGTAATAATGACAGTTATTTCTAAGTATCTTGCCAGATGTCTTTCTCTGCTAATAAATAAGCCTATTTAAATAAGCCTATTTAAAAGACTGCTTCTGCAGACCGAGCACTCTTCCAACCCTTCACAGGAAAAGATCCATGACCTAACAAATTATTTTCTTTAAAAATGAAAATGTGATTTTCACACACATTTAAGTAAGTAGTGAGGTACCTTAATGAGTGTTCCAAGTCACTTGACTCATTTTTATCCTTTTGTTCCACAGTCAGTAATTGATTGACTTCAATTTGTAGCTAAGATGTAAAATTCCAAGACCTACCACTCATCACCACAATAAAACTGGAGCTTATAACTCCAAGTGTTACCAACAGTGTAACAGAAAGAACAGAACAGGGACTTTTTTACAACACACACTGCCTAACACTGAATGTATGACATTATGTATTAGGACTTAAAACATAAACACCCATAATGTAAAGACTATGTCACCTCACTATCAGCTGTTTTGCCAGCTCTCTGCTTTAAGATGTATTATTTCTAAACAGACTAGAATCAATTCCTTCTTTTCTCCAGAACTGAAATGTACTGACTACATGCTATTGAACAGAACTAAATAACACCTGTGAAGTTCAACTTTAATGAGGGAGTTTCATGCTCTTTTGAAAATATCCTACAGAGTCTGAGTTTTCCCAACCTACCTGTAGATTTAAGTCTCTACACAAGCCTTTGAAGCACCAGCCAGTGCTTGCTTGCACTGCAGTAAGTCCCACCATTTTACGGTCTTCCAGGTGTACCAATTTTTTACGCCGGTTTTGTTCAAGTGGTAGCTGAAATCCAGTCTAAGCTGAATTTAACTGTGATGCAAGCACTACATTTTCATGTATATGCACACTGTCATAAATGCCTTAAATGTTGTATCATTCAAAGGACATGATCAGAAGCCTCATTTCATCTCCATAAGCCCTGTCAGCACTTGGAATTAAACTTATTTTTGTTACAGGAAAAACTGATTATTGCAGAATTACCCATAACTTTCAAGAACTACCAAAAATTCTGGTAAATTTTCAGTCTCACCAGCTTAAAAACACAGTGCTTTTCCAAAGAAGTAAAATCATGAATTTTCCAAGCCTCCAGCTGCCAACATTTACTCAGTTTGCCTATTCCTACTTACATGAAAAACTGCTGCTTGGATTAGTTTAGTTTAGTTTACAGACTAAACTACTGAAAAGATGTCCTGCCATTGCCTACATACCGAACAATATTCTAGATTCAAATCACTTATTTGTATGAGTAACACAGAAGGCTTTACTGTTTTAAATAACAACCTATTTTGAAAGAACCTCTTCTACTTAGACATCACAAAACTGAAGTTGTTTTAATGCACCAGGCATGCTTCTCAGCTCATAGAGAAAGGATCTGATCCTGTAAGGCATTCAAGTCAAAAGTCATTTTTTGCATTAAAACCTTGCAAAACTTATGAGAGGTTTTGCATTCACCATGATCAAAAGAAACAAACAGAACTATCAGAGATCTGGAGTATGTATGAAGCTCTATATATTGCAGGCAATTGATAACAGCTCAACTTAAAAATAAACTTTCTTTTAACATCCTTGTTTTGGTAGACGAATCAGCTCTTGAAGGGCAACAGCAAAGAAAGTATCATAGATAAGAAATGCAAGGCCAAGCATTAAGAGATAATCCTTCTCATTATCAACACTAGTCTGAGTTAAGAAGAAGCCACTACATATCTTTCCAATTGAACATGAACTTTTTGAAAATACAGAACACAAAGACTTTTTGGACACCTGAGAAGAAGCAAGTAGTATTTATGCAGAAGAGTAATTTGTATTCAGTACTTAAGTGTCACCTTATTGGAACTGCACTTACCTACAATACTTTTTTCTGGAGCTGGAGGCACAATATAACCAATATGCATGTATTTTGTTGCTAATTTGCTGTGCAGGCCAAGAAAATCACTGAATCTTCTTTTAACAGAGAATTCATTTTTGTGGAATATTGAAAGTGATGTCTTAAAAAAAATAAAATGAGTAATTGTGAATTACTGATCCATCTCAGCTACAATACAAAGTATTCATAAATTTTTGTTGCCTACCTTTGTTGTTACTCTGTATGCCATATAAGCATTCATGCCATCTCCTGTAAGAAAAAAAAAATACTTATCCCAGAGCAAGGTAGTGTAATCCTGCCATACACTTTTTAGTCCAAAATATTATTAAATAGATTTCCATTTAGATACTAAAAATTGCCAAAGGAAAACTAAAGAGGACATAATCTAAGAATAATCTTCAGGGAATAGGACAGTTTACCATCTGAATTTCTAGGGTCCAGGAACTTACCAACTTTCTCTGGGTCTGATACATTGATTTCTATATCAAACAAATCTCCATTTGCTTCCTCGTCAATCTAGGAAAAAGATGTACCACATTTAACAAGGTAATGGACATCCATATTACATATGGGTACAAGGATAAGGATATAGAGGAAGGAGAAAAAGCCAGTATGTTTTTGTAATTATGAAACATTTCCAGTCTCCAATGTTAAAATACTTTCTAATACTGACTGTGACGGCAACCAAAGTTCTTGTGGTGAACTTGGTATTGCTACGTTTACAGTTGAACTCAATCCTAAAGGTTTTTTCCAAACTAAATGGTCTGTGATTTCAGTTTTAAGCCCTGCTGCATAAGCTTTCAGTACAGCAGACTTAGGGGGTCTGTTCATTGTATCACCTACAATGCCAGCACACCGTGGTTCACAACCACTCTAATTGGCAGTGCTCCTATGTGCCTCTAATCAAAGGACAGACATTACTTTTCATTAACAGTATCCTTGCAGAAGAGCTTGAGAAGGGAAAAGCAACAGATAAAAAAATTTTCAGATTCTTGTCTGAGTTCCATTCTTCCAGAAGTTCGTAATGTTTTATGTACTATACCTAAGTTTGATAAAAAGAGAGATTTTAAGAAATGCCACGGCAGAAGGGACAGTACCAGGGCTGAAGGGGGCAAAATCAGAATCAAATGCCATGACGTGGTATCTGGGGAAGTAGGCATCACTGAGTCACAGGTAGGTCTTGTTTGCAAAGTGACTGTCTAGTAAGAGAACTCTCTAGAATGAAAGGCATTCAGCAATGTCCACACTTGACTGGAACACCACGTGTAAATAGCAACGTTAAGACTACAATTATCCTCACCTGTTTGTTAGCATGCAGGATAATGCTAAAACTGCTTGTTCAATTTCACCGTTAGGAACAGCTTCAGAAATACAAGTTGAAACTGTAACATCCTAGTTAGAGTTATCTTACATTAATAACATTTCTCATATATCAAGTTCACAGCTTACTCCTACACACTTTTAAGGTATCTATTCAGAAGGAACAGAACTTCTTACTCCTAACACTATGTATCTCAAGTATAATCACCTCAGTAGTGAATTCTTACAGTATTTTCCTGAGTTAAATTCACACTAAACTTCTTTTGCAAAACAAACAGCAAGGTATAATGTTATGCCTCAACATTTAGGAACAGATATTTTAAAACATAAAACTTCAAAATCCAAATAAAGCATGCCCATAGTTTAGGAGTTCACAGCATACCTCTTCTCTGGATCTATCAAAAATCACTGGGGCTGTTACACTTTTCGATTCCATTCTGGGAGCTATTAATGTAGTAGGTGTTACAGGAGTGACTGCAGGAGTAGATTCTGGTGAAAGTATTGGATCCCTCTCCGGACTGTCCAATGAAACTTCTTCTGTTGCTTCTAGATAAACACTTTGAGTTAGCAACAAATTTCCTGTGCAACACAGATGGATATGCATCACAAAGACAACAAACATGCACAATAAAGAATGATGATACAATAAATAGCACACATTTGTGCAGGATAATTTTTTTTCAATACATAGCTAAAACCAGATAATATGACATTTGGGCTTGCAGTGCAGAATGGGTTAAATTAAGATCAATATTGCCTTTTTTAGGTATACTATTCAGTAAAGAGTCTTTTAAAGTAGTCACAAGTCACAAATCATTTATTTCTGTGTAATATATTGTGAACACTAATTATTTTTTTTAATTAGTGTTCACAATATATTGTGAAGCAGCAGAAGCAGCTCTTTTCCGTCACTTGCTTCACAATCTGAACAACAGCTCATTTAGTCATATAGGCTGGTAACTAAGCAGACTAAGCCATATAACAAATGAAGTTACACAACCACTAACATACCCCACTCCTTGCCAAATACCCCACAAACTGTAAAGCAGCAATAATAGCAAATGAGACATTAAGATGATCTTTGATTTCTATCTCCATTCTCTTTGGGGCTTAAAACAGCTCACTAGAAACCGAGTACTTCATTTAGACTAAGGACAGTTCACCTGCCTTTAAAAACAACGCAAACCCCTGCTCTACAAATCTCACTAACTTGTTTTGACCACTGGCAAATGACACCGATCCAGGGCATACAGAAGTTCCTGTTCTAGCTCAAGTAAATTAACAATGCTGCTCACTCCCGCTAGACATTCATGTTCAAAAATTCCAGTTTCTTAAAAGATAAAATGGACCACAGAACAGTCATTTGACACCAAATAATAGACCTCAAGTTCTTTCAAACTTTACTTCTGTGCTATTACGTACCAGACAGGTAAAAAGGCACTAAAAGCAGACACTCATATTCTGGCTTGAGGCTAACAAAGTCTACTGTCATCATTTTATTTTGGAGGATATCACAGAACTGCTGAGTTTGGAAAGGACTTTTGAAATCATCTAATCTAACCTCTCTGTTCAAGCAGAGCTCTAGCTAGAGCAGGCTAAATTGGACCACATCCAGAATTTTGAGCATCTTCAAGGAGGAGAATCCACCTCTTCCTCGGATTACCTGTGCCAGTGCTTGATCACTCTCATCAACAAGAAAAAAACCCAAAAGCAGGCATTAACCCCTCACCCCCACCAAAGACAAACAAACAAAACCGTAAGATTGTCTTGCATATTATCTGGTTTTCGGTGTATAGCCATTGCCTCCTGTTCTGTCAGTGGGCACTACTGAGCAGTCAGGCTCCCTTTTCTCCATTCCCAACCATACAGCATTTACACACACTACAGGATCCTCCCCACCCCAAGCCCCTGCCTCAGGATGAACAGCACTAGCCTTCTCAACCTCATCTCTTATGCCATAAACTTTATGGCCTCAATCATTCTCATGGCTCTGCACTGGAGTCACCCCCATCTGTTCATGTCTCTCTTGTATTGGATAGCTCAGATCTGGACTCAACACTCCACGTGTGGCTTCAGCAAGGCTGAGCCAAGGGGAATGATCAATTCCCCCAGCCTGCTGGCATTGCTTTTCCTAATTTCAAATTACAGTTTTTCATAGTATTTTCAAACCAAAGTTAAAACTAAGCACCTCACTATATTCTCCATTTTTAATATGAACAAGAATCTACAGCCTTTCTTTGAAAATAATTATTTTCATAGCATTGCTTTATTCTTACTGCTAAATCTTAAAGAACGCAAGCTAATGCCTCCTTTCCTCAAATGCCACAGGAAGGACACTGTGTCTTAAATCAATAAGGAATTTTAATTCAAAGCCTAAGATCAGGTGGGAAGTCATGCTGAGGCAGTTGCAAAAGAGCTTTTAGACTGGTAAACCAGTAACATTTCAATAATTTCTCTCCTTTGGTGGCTAACAGCATTCAACACATATGTAATACAAATGAATACTTCACAGAAACATTTCTCAGAAAGAAATGCACATACATATGTAACACAGTATACTATATACATGATGAAATGTAAAATATAAAATATTTATGAAATAAAGCAATTCCACTTCAGTTCTTCCTTTTTTCTATCACTAGCTATATTCCAGCATATTCAGGAAACAAATAATTAATCACCACTATATACTTCTCTGTATCTTCAAATTTTAGACAGGTTTATAAAACAAGTCGCTAAACATTTCAAAGCACACAGACTTCTCACTTTCATTAGCTGAGAGCACAATCCTCTTATTGTAAAGTACAACTTCATGAAAAAACTATGAATTTAACATAAGAAAGCAGCACTGCTAACAAATTAAACAGAAGCACACTTCTTCTCCAGGACTGCTTTTTTTCAGACTTGTATTCAAATACTCATTAGTATCATAAAGTGATCTAGGCTGTGCATCAAATGAATTCCAAGCAGGATTAGCAAAAATTTAAGTGATTTTATTTTTTCCCAGAAGGAACTTACCCAGAGAAAATACTATCTGTGTGTTTGATAGCAATAAGTCGGTTATTTTAGGAAGAAATGAGAGTTTATGCCATTCTCCCTCTTGTTACCTCCCACCCCAGGTTTGGCATGTCTCCAGACATATGGAAATCCAGAAGTATGACATGGAAAAGATACGGAAGAGGATGATGGGACTGAGTTGGACAGGGAGAAAGTTATGCTTTTTGTTTAAAACAAAAATATTCAAAGATTCCGAAAGCAAAAAGAAGCATTAGCTTTATAAAAAACAGCAGGCTCTTACTTCTAGCTATCTTCCCCCCTCAGAATAGCAGTCTTCAAGTAGTACATGAGCTGAAGATCTATTTCTCATTAAACAGGTTTCTTCTGATGAACTCTAGCATTTATGCTTCTTACATACAGCTCTTTGCTTTGAGTAACCAGATGACACAGTCTGATTAAAAGATTCTTCTGCTTGTTTTGTAGGTGTGGTTTTTTCCACACGGAAACACTAATTTGGTAGGCTTCACAGCAGAAACTACAGCACTTTTCTGAAACTTTTGCTTAATCTATTCATTTTAGATCTTCACCTGAAAACTTAGCATGAAGTTGTAGTTTTGTGGTGTAGTTTATTGCTGCTTTTGGGTTTGAGAGGTTCTGTATGCTTGTGTGGGTTTTGTCCAGTTTTTAAAATACTCAGTATCATAATTAGCATGAAAAATGAAATCTAGATGTCTTCTTTTCCAAGATGGTTCTCAAGAGCTTAATCTCTCTCTTAAAGAGGCAAGACTGCTCTGTCCAACTTTTGGGAGGAAAACACTGAGATCCAACACTGAATATCAGCTATGGGAGTTACCAGAACATATTAAGAACTTCCACCAATCTAATAGTATAGACTGCTACACATAAATACATTACAATCCATGAACAGTCTTTGTTAGGGATCACTGTCAGGTTGCTTAGTTCCAAAAGAACATGAAGACATGTCCTTCTGCTGTAGGAGACAACTACATATGCTTAATTAACATTCTACAGCCAACCACAAGTTTCTACCAACACTCAAGCTCAGGGCTTAATCTCAGCATTACACAGAGCTTGTTTCTTTATCTTTCACCAACAGTTTTTGTGAAATATCATCTTAGAAAATGCAAGTTCGCAATTCCTCACTAGCAGCTCACTTCAGCCACAAGTTAGTTTTACTAGTCCCACTTCCAAATGCCAGACCTTTAACATTCTGACATAGCTTGAATCATTAAATTGGCTTATCTTTGAAAGTTTGCCCATGTGAACACATAAATTTGGAAGTAAACTTCAGCAGAAACCATTATGTAGAACAGAGGACAAGCTATTGAAAAAGGCTTCTCTGGGCACAGCAATATTTCAGAGATTTAACTGAATGGAACTGACAGTAAGAACTACTACACCTAAGTCGTAGCCCATGGTCCTTATTGTTATATCAGAAGTACTTAAGCATAACCTCAACGAGAAGAGAAACAGTTTTAACACAACAGTCAGACACTAATATTACCACCTTCTGACTTCAGAACTGTAGGTTCACATGCTTTCATGCATTCATTTCTTGCAAAATAACTGAACAAGCAGATTCTAAAGAGGCATTTGCACAAACTCTTCATATCAGACACATTACATGACATCAGCCTGACAGACACCATCAGCCAGAAGCACTTCCATTCACATGGGCCTGAAGAACATATCTTGTCTGGATCAGATAATTATCACCTCCTTTTCTGTATTAAATCCCAAGAAAAAAGCCTAAAGGGGAAAAAAATCCCCCACAAAACCAAACACAAAACCCACTAAACAAAATAAAATAAAATTTAAAAAGAAAAAAAAGAAAAAGAAAAAAAAGAAAACAAACCAAAGTAAAAAAAAAAAAACACACCAATGAAAACAAACATCACCCCAGGCCCCAATACAGTGACTTTGCCTCAGGCCACAACAGCAGGACACTTTCATAACACGATCCATTCCCAAACACATTTCAGAGCTGAAAAAACAAAATAACAGCAATCTTTCACCTAACAGAGGAGACAAAAATTTGTAGTTTTCCACTTTTTTGAAGCAGGAGACAGAACACTGATAAAACTTCACAGATGAGCTCACCATCTAGTGCTCTTCTATGAGCACCAGAGGCAGAAGGCACAGACAACCATGCCCTTCATGGGCAGTCCATGGCATATTTGTGCAGTTACACACTGAACTTTGGGTCAACATTTTGGAAGACTAGTTCAATATCTAGCTCTTCATTGTACAATAGCAGGTTATTGACAACCAAGCTTTAAGATATATCTCCAAATTCCTCAAGATACACCTAATACTGCCTGATTTGAAGCACTGACCATTATGGTCTCTGCATGTAAGAGCTCTACGAAGTAAGATAAACTAATTCTTCTGGCCAAATAATCAACACAGTGACTCTTATTCTAAGGGTAAAAGTTTTTAAGTGGGTTTAGCAAGACAGTTTAGTTTGCTTTGTTACAGAACCAAGAACCATAACAAAGCAGTGAAATTTATTCGCCTCCAATGACAGCAGGAAAATTTATTTCTTTAATTTTTGAAACCCTGTTTTAATAGTTCAGTTATGAGTTGCCAGAGACAAGCTAATGAATATCTATATGGCACACATTATTCTGCAGCTGCCACAGAAATACAATAGCAAAGAGGTTTTAAGCACAATCAAAAAAGCCTAAACCATTTCCCAGTTCTGTCCTGCATTAAAGCAATACAGAAAATTTGTACTGCTTCACCTCCTTTTCCATTAGGTTGCAATATGAGGTGGAACAATGGAAAAGTTTTATTAAGTCTACAGTAGCTAGAGAGGCATATCATCACATTTTTTTACAAGTGTGAAAAACTGTAATTATTTCTGACCCTGAAGAATGGCAATCTGTCCTCTGAGGAGCCACAAACAGGACTTCCTTTACCTGGATTTTAAAGTGTCTAGTAATTCAATATGAAAGAACAACAGATGTTATAAAGCTGCAGAGCTGCATTTTTTTTATTCTCCACTTAGGTGCTCCTATAAGCTGTGCAAGTTAAGATTCTTTGGAATTTCAACACGTCAAAGAAAAATCCTGTCACACTCACTTTTAAATTAAATTCTGCTTTCCTAGAAAGACAGACTTATGCAATCATGCTGGAGGTAAGAAACTGATTATCTCATCTTGCCTTTCTCACACTGTTTCTATACTGTCTAGCAAAGCAGTCCTAGGAAAGGAAAAAACAGTTACATTTGCGAGTGCACAGCACTGGAACACAAACTCAACACAGCTTTTCAGAATGTCATTTCAGAATGACAGTGTCAAAACCACAGAAGTTCATGACTTGTGTTCAACTGCATTATACAAACTTCTTGCTTAGAACAAGAAACTATGAAAAACATAATATTTTATCTCATGTTCCATAAATCACATTTGTTTTTTTCCTCTATTTGAGAGTATTAGACTCACTCTGTACTATAAATTGAACTTTAAAAGACCAGTCTCAGCTGAGGTAGCCATGCAGTATTAGATGCCCTCAGTTTAGTGCTGCAAGCATTTAAAAGAATGTCCTACATGGCAAAACCCACACTCATTAAATCAATTCCGTGTGTTATTCTCACAGCATTCATTTCACTTGAAACAATCTGGCTGCAAACATGCATTCCTTCTGTCTGATTCCCCTCAATATTTACTCCAGTCTTCCTTTTTCTTTTCTTAATATTATCCAAAGGAGAAATGGCTTTCTTAAAACATCCACTCCAGATGGTCCTATGGTTATAAAAAGCTGGCTTTATATACTGAAGCTAAATAACCAAATTACTGACTAGTACTAGAAAACTTAATTACTAAAGCACTTATTGTCTTTGTAAGTTATAAGGCAAAACAAATGCAGAAAAAAGTAAGATTACCCCTATATCTTTTATTCCTTTTTTCTCTTAAAACACTTTCAGAGAGGTACTGAACTAGTCAACATATTTTAACAGTGTCATGAACAAACAAGTTCAAACACATGGAAATACAAATTACTGAAGTTTAGAACAAATGTAATAGGCATGTGTATATATGCATTTTACAAAATAACCCAGAACATAATAACGTTCTTCCCAGAATATGAAGTCATAGGGAAAATGATGGTTCTGAATGTTACATCTCAATACTATCTTATACACATAATATGTTCCAAATATTATACCTCCTTTCTTGGATAGTTAATGTTCCTACAACTGTAATTGACAGCAACAATAACCCATGTTAGGATAGTTGAAAACTGACACTGAAGTACCAACTGATTTATGAAGCTTTAGAAACGTTCTATTAACAGATCACTTATCAGAACTTTCACATCTTTTTCTAAAGCATGCAATACTGTCAACTGTCAGAGACACAACCATGCACTATTGAAATGATAGGACTGGTCCCATGTGCCAGTTTGTTACCTTTCCATTAAAACAAGAGTATTAAGAAGGAAATACTTGCAATACAATTATCTCTCTCTTTATAACTGGAAAAAAGACTGGGACAGCTTGCATGATTTTTAAGTAGAGAACAAGAAAGTAACTTAAGTCATGCATTTCCACACACAAAATGATAAAGACTCTTGTTACTGTCAGCAGAACATATTAGCGAGCAGCTCAACACTCCCACACTACACACTGACAGCACAGACCACTGAGAAACTTACAAACATACTAATATTTTTCACAAGAAAAAACCTGTACAACACTGTCAAAACTACGTGTAAGGTTTCAATCCTCCCTCTCAGAAAAGCAGATTTCTTTAAGTCCAAGGGTGACAGGGTTTGTGCAGGCATGCTAGAAGAAAATGGTTATTACCAGCAAAGAGGTCTTCTCTGTCACCATCCAGCATTATTTCTGCTGGCTTTGGACCATTGGAGTTTGTGCTGAGGTCTTCTGCAGGAAGACTTGCTGGTTCTGGAGATGAAGGACTTGACTGTTTAAAAAAAAAAAAAAAAAAAAAAAAAATAAAANNNAAAAAAAAAAAGTTAAATAATTAGAAGAGAACCAGTTGCCACTGAACCAGTGTCAGTATATAAGAATTACTGCAACATTCCTTCATTGCAAAGAAGCAGAAGAAGATGTACAGAAAGGAAACCCTGTCAGCTCTTTCAATCTCTCAGTTCTAGCACAGTAACAATGAATAAAAGATATGAGCTAGTCAACAGCTTTTTTAATTTCTTTGTTTGAGAGAAAAAACAGTCAACAGTTTCTTCAGGTTTAATTAATGTGAAACAAAACTGCTACAGAATTATCTAGAATAAGTTTATTAGTAATGCCAAATGTAATTTGATTATTAGGTTCCTCCTGGAAAGGCTTGGATTTAAAGCTGAATCTGCACATAGTCAAAAATCAATAAAGAAATCTCCAAGTGCTCTATGATAGAAAAGAAGGCATTACGCCATCCAAATAATTCAAGGCTGCTTGGAGCTGTAAGAAATTCTGATAGCTTTGCAACAGGATTACTGCCACTGAGGATCAGAGGATCACGCTCTACTGTGCATGGAAGCTGGGCTTGCCACAGATACAATTTTTTAATTCATTGAAGACTAGAACTTGCCGTGTTGAAGACACTCAGGAAACTAATGCAATATTGAAACTGGGCCACCAAATGAATAGATGGCTTATAAAACAAATGCACATATAATTGAAGATCAGTGTTTCAGCTGGAAAAATCTTTTTTGAAAAAAATATCAACTGCGTTTACTGTTGTAGTATTAGAAAATTTGCAAACCTCACTTCTTGCAAGTTCATCCAGGATAGCTAGCTAAGGAGTTTTCAACAACAGCATATTTATTCATGGATGCACGCATGTACTGAAGAGATACTAGATGTTTAAGGCTACGCTTCAAAGAACACTGCAAACCAGAAAAGACGTTTTAAAAAAGACTGAAAAATACTGAAAAGCCACTGAAAAAGTCTGTCCAGATTGTATTTTTACATTTATAAATGTAGCAGTGGCAAGAGTCCTAACAGAAAGGCCTTCCTTATAACTGGCTTTCTCCCCCTTCTTCCCCCCACTTTATGTGCAGAGCAGGATGTCAGATGGTCTGGAATATCCCTTTGGTCAGTTGGGGTCACCTGTCCCAGCTGTGTCTCCTCCCAGCCTCCCAGGCACTCCCAGCTTCCTCACCAGCGTGGAAGTACAAACAGCAGAAAAGGGATTGGCTCTGTGTAAGTGCTGCTCAGCAACAGCAAAAACATCCTTACGTTATCAACCCTGTGTCCAGCACAAATCCAAAACACAACCTTATGCTAGCCACTGTGAAGAGAATTAACTCTACTCCAGCCAAAATCAGCAGAAACAGATTTTGGTTGCCACAATGAACTGATCTTTTCAAATGAGAGAAGAGATCACACCTCCTTCCTTTTGCCAGAAGCAGCCACTCTCTGAAAAGCCCACATACAACATGGGGAAGCCAGAAACAAACCAAAGTGATTAACAGCAAACAGAGCAATCTCTCAAATTCTTGGTTGGATAGTGCCCTAGAGCCTGCAGCGAACATCAAAGAAGAAACATTTAAAAACTGTAGGTAAGTAGTAGAGTTTATAACCTTGTAAGGAACCAATCCACTAGTTACATGAACACTTCTCATCTCAAAGGCAACAAATGCAAAATGACCCCACAGGAAACAGAGTGCTCTGGGGTAATAAAGGTATATTTGTCCACTCTGTGAAGACTCTGTGAAGTATCACAAGGAGATAAAGTCCTTTAAATTGTATTACAAGACTTGCAACAATTTAGATTAAATGAGCTAGGAAATGCAAGAAAACCACAGGCTTCAGTATTTTACAACTGATAGTATATATGTGTTATGCATAATAGCTGAAGTTTTAAGCAATTTCACAACTAGGAAGTAGCATATTTCAGAATAAATGGTCTGTCTCTCCAGGCAGTGTTGTGTAGACATGCAAGTTCAAAACCTTGTATTCCATCTAGAACAGAAGAGCATGGAAATGTTTGATTTCTCAATGCATGAGGTTCAAGAAGTTTGAAGTTTTATCAGCAAAAGCAGTTCTTCACTGAAATATCACGGGTACTCATTCCAAACCAGTTTTGCTGCTATTCAGCTTTGAACAGCATTAGACTTTGATAGTCTGGAGTTTTAGGACACAGCAGGAATCCCACACTACCAGATGTGGAATGTATGTAGGTTTGTGCTTGTCAAGTCATTGCCATGAAAAACAGCACTAATACAGACTCACAGGGAAGAAAAGCCTTCCTGAACCCTTGCAGCACACCAGCAGAGAGCTTTATGCCTTATCACCTAATTATGCTCTTGCTTAATGAATGGTGGAAAAGAGCCCTTGGAGAATGCTTACACCTTTAAGCTATTCCCTCAGTCTATCCTCTCAGTTTTATTGGAAGTAGCCATTTTGGTTACTATTGGTTATTTTTGACTATACCTGGCTTCTAATCACAAAACTATTTTATCAGACACAAAATTCCCTTTGAATGCTGAAACCTGATCAACCCAAATATCTGCATGCCTGAAGTTATATGTATGAAGACATTCATATCTGTATGTCTTAAGTTACAAGTTAACCAAAGGTCAATACAGAGCTATTCCCACTTCAAAGAATGATACAGCTTCCTCTAAGAATGGCTTTAAATACATGCCACCAAGTCTCCTTCTGTTACTGCACCGGGAAAGATCCTGTCCAATGGCATCGTTAAAGAAAGCCAATATTTCTGCACTGGATACCAGGCTTCATAGCTGTAGTTAGCAGAGCAGTTACAGGCAGCTTTCTCCAAATTCCACATGCGAATATTTGCAAAAGGCGAGTACTCAAACAGACCTTATGGGCACCTCAGAAAGCTGAAGAGCAAAGCTGACCAGAGGGATATCCCATAGCCTGAAAACCCAAGCCTGGAGTTACAACCTTTGTCTAAGTCACCACTACACTTCTCTCTTCCTGGAGACAGCTAAACACAGGCCTACTCACAGAAGAGGTGAATAAATTAATTATATCACTTGCATATTCAGCTTTTACTCTACCCATTAAATTCTCTTCATCTTTGTCCACTGGTCTTCTCATTTTTACCCTTCCAATCCTTCTCTCCTATGCCAGGGGGAGTCATGAATGGCAGATGGAAATAAACTTCAATAAACTGACAGGTGAATAAGGTCCCTACTGGTTTATTAATCTTTCTTGGTCCTTTGAAACAGCTGTGTTCTCAGACAAGATGAATTAAGAATGGGATTAAATATATAATATAAGAAAAAGACAATGTATAGAAGCATCTTAGAAATTATTTATGGTCTGAACACTGCATCCCCTTGTTTAAGAGCTTTGCAATGATGTATAGTTTCTTCTCTTCAAAATGGACATAGTCCTCAGGGAACTACAAAAACCCAGAAAGGCACAGGCCTTATGTAACAAAAATGGAGTCAATAAATTTTAATAATCTGATTATTTTGCACAGTGGGTCAGAAAGTGCTATCCAGCCTCTCAAAAACCAAAAAAGCACCCATGCATGCAAACAATATATTAAGCTGTTTTAGCTACAGTCTTCTATGGATGAGAGCTAAAAGACAGGACCCCAACTTTGCTTTTTTATCTCTAAAAAATACAGCTAAAATAGTTGATGAAAATGGCTGTCAAAGGAGTTAGTAATTAGTGCAGTGAAAATCTCTGTGAAAATCAGACAAGAAATGGAGATGAGACTAACAAAAACCTCATGGCCCAGACAAATAGCACAGCTGTTTAGAAACTTTAAACTTACTTGATGCCAAGGATTCACAAAATGAGACAAACACATCCATTTCCTGATAGCTGTGAAATTTCTAAACAAGTCCTGAGCTGAAGGTTTGGTGAAGCCTCCAATAACCAAGATACTCAATGGCGAGGACATCCAGGTACGCAGGACAGTCAGGATCCTGCCTTGTTTTTCTTGAAAACAAGTTTCTGGTAAGATGCTCATGGGCCCATTCCAATTTAAAATGTCAACAACAAGCTCAGTTTTCTGTTCTTTTATTGTTCATTACATGTGGAGGCAATAACCAAGTATTTTACAGCTCTGACTAATAAAAAAACAAGAACAAGATCTTTCACTTTCTGCTGGCTGAAATTATAGCTCTAGATGTTTGGACATCCTCCTTTCTCTTAATAGTAGGGCACCCCACAAACTAGTTCTGCTTGCATGAGCCCCTCCTAGCTTCCCTCAGTCAAAACACAGAGGGCTGACAAAAGGTGGCCACTATAACCTTCTAGTTGTTCAGGTTAACCCAGCTCATTGTCAGAAACGGGCTTACAAAGGAGCTCACAAATCACAGCATGGGGACAGAGAACAGACTCAGTGGTAGGACAGTGCCATTTGCAGCAGAAAGCAAGATGACACAAGCAGCCACACTGGAATGAATTTCCACATACTTCCATTACAACCCGGATTTAACACCAAGCAACGAGACAAACGCTTTCAGTTGAATTACACCAATTAATCTTGGATACAGCCTAAGCTTTCTGCGAAGGTATAGTACATTATTGAAGGACTTAGTGCATTCCTCTCTGATATTCCAATGGCAGCTTTACTGCTTTCCTCAGTAATAGCCACTGTCAAACTGAAGAGACATCATTAAAGCCATCTGGACTTCTGTGGCTATCCAGTATTTTGCCTCATGAGCAAAAACCAAATGGATATTGCAGATCTTTGACATGAACTGATCAACTGGCAATAGGATTATTATACATCCTACCCTAAATGACAGGCCTTGATAAATTACCACATCAACTACTTACTGATTATTTTCAAGTTCTTCCAAGTATTCTTTCATTAAAAAAAAAAAAAAAAAAACAAAAAACCAACAAACAGGAGTATGAGAATATAAATACTGTTTGAACAAGTAGGTGGCAGCCTAGGTTCCTGTGTTCACATGACACCTTCACAAAAGATAGACTGGCAATGCAGAGATAAGTGAGAACTTTAAGGAAAATGAAGTAAGAAATGATGCAACATATAAAACAGGAAGGTGACAGAGACACAGACTGGTGCTTGGAGGAGGAAGAAGGTAGAAATGGAAAAAAAGAGAGCAACAGTGAACAGACCATTTTTTTCAGAAAATTTAGCATATATCTTAACACATGTCACCTCATTTAATTTCCTTACAGTTGTTAGTAGACCCTTCTAAAGGGAGCAGAGGACAATTAACAGTTTGTTGATTAGACTTATGATAGGGAGTGATTCTTCCCATAATGCACAGCTAACTTTCAGAACTTCTTGCTGTGCAAATCATGCACACTCTAAAAAAAACACCCACCACCTAAAAAACCCCAAAACAACAACAACAAAAGTAAAAAAAAACCCCACACCACAAAACAAACAAAAAAAAAACCACACAAAAAACCCCACAACCAGCAACAACAACCAAAAAACCCCAAACAAAACCCAAAACCAAAACAACAACAACAAAAAATCACCACCACCACCAACAAAAAAACCTACCCAAAACCAAATCCCACCAAAATCCATGCAGCTGAAATTTTAGAATTTTAGCGAGTAGATAAGTCTACCTAGGCCTCAGGAAGACACTGAGCTACAAAAACCCAATACCTAGGAGAGCACTGCAGATGCCAACCAGCACATATATATAATAACCAACAATATCATTCACATGGAACTCACCACTGATTATCACTGTAAATGCAATTTTGGCTTAAACCATTTACGTGATTCATCCTGGCTGCTCTCACTAATGAAAGCTACTCTGGCAGCTAAAGGGAAACCTCTCAGTAATCCTGAATGTAAGAGAGACAGTTGCCACAATGATAACAAAATAATCAGTCTCATTCTACTACTCATAGGCACTGTGGATACCTGACAATAAAACAAGCATCCCATCAGCTCAGACAAGTTGTTGCCCAACCTGGTTCCCAGTTCATTGGTGTCCTAAGCTCACAGGAAGAGTTCTCACTCTCTGCCACACAGCAAATTTTCACATGCTAAAATGCATTTCCACTGCACCCTAGAAATCCCAGGTGTTACAGCCCCATGAGATCTTTCTAATGTACTATTTCTATAGTTCAGAGAGTTCAAGACATTAACTTTTTTATAATATGCACAGAGAAAGTTAAAACTCCATTCTTCTTTTTTCTTCACATTAGAGAATTCAACTTGAAATAAAACAATATTCTCCATTTGAAGCGACTGAGGTGACTAAATCTCTCTGTATTTAAATGCTATGTATTTGCCATTCTTAATGTACTGAATGTATATTTTGCCAAAAGAAACTTGGCCTGTGTTTTCCACATGGATACTTTGTTAATATGGAAGCTATTTGAAACATGCATTAGAAACCATACAGCTTTCCCACTGCACTATCAAATTATAGGCAGGAAAGGTGCAGCACACATTTTGTGAACTACAATGAGAATGAAAGCAAGATAAAATAGGAAGGGACTGAAATTAATTATGCTAAAAGCAAATGGACAGCTCCAAGATAAACCAGTTGGAAACCCTTTCAAATTACCAAAGCCCTCATGTAAATTGGGTTTGGACCTCAGTGTCTCTTGCCACACTCTCACTTCTGGTATCAGCAAACAAATACATGATTAACTACAAAAAGCATGACACCGTTCTGTTGTTACTGTACAACTGCCACTGCCATTTATAATCAGTTTGTCTGTGAATATTTACTAGGCTAAAGGAAGGCTCTAGACAAAAGTTTAACTAGGCCCACATCATGAGACAATCATTCTTCTCTGGACTACAGCACCCTATACACCGAATATATCCATTTATGTTCAAGCTACTAAGAAGTTTCGAAGTCAATTTTCATGACCTCTTCCTTCCAAATTTGCAGGAAAACCACAAGGTTAAGGCACTGCCCTAAATGCTGATGTGAGAAAAAGCTTACTGACACAGCTTTAAAAGCTTCTCTTTAAGCAAAGAGGCTTCCCCTTTCTACTTAGGGACTATCCCAAAGAGACTGTGTACATAAACAAAGCAGCACAGTGGACTTGTCAGCCAAAGAAACTGATACAAAAGCCCATTTCTTTGCCAGTGTTTGCAGTTAGAGGAGTTTCAGTAACTTTTTGATCTCATGGTAACTGTGATCTAAACACTAAATCTGTCTTATCTCCTGCAGCTCTAGTTCCACACCACATGAATAAAAACATTGTTTGTGTTACACTGCAGTCTTTCTCAGTGCACTGAAAAAGACTCCAGTAATACACACTGTGTCACACAGAGATGCACAGAAGTCTACTCATGCAATTCTTGTCAACTGCAGATTCACCATTTCTTATTCCTTCAGTGCATTTTTTCCACAGATCTTTTTATACCAATGCACAGATTATGCATCTACAAAAAGAACGAAAAAAAAGAAAGTAGCTTGAGAAAAGGCAAGTGATTTTCAAATACATTTAACAGCCTTTCTGTATACTGCAGAGTTTTTTGTTAAGGACAGACAACAGCCAAAGCATTATCAAAGAAACATTCACCAATCCTATTTCTGTAAAGGTCAGGGACAGAAAACTCTTCGTGAAAAGAGGAAGAGAACAATTTTCTTTTTCAATGGGCATCTGTGTACAGGAAGAATAAAGTTCTTCCAGAAGATAGTGGCAAGACACGTAGGTGGAACGTGACCACAAGAACGTGCCAAAAAGGCTCCCACTATAAGGAACGAGCACTTAAGCATTTTTCAGGTCTCCTCGTGCTTCTCTCCCAGCAGATCCCAGCAGCCGCCGCAGCCCAGCACTGCGGCGACTCCCTTGGAAAAAATCCCAGAGACAAATAAGTTTCTGCAAGATTTGAAAACTGAAATGGAGTGAAGCCTCGGAAACAGGCCAAACAAAGAAAATGGGTCGTTATTAATCCAGTCAAAGTCTAAGGCGGAAACACACACACGCACACAACACAGACCCCAGAAATCGGAAACAGGTAAGGTGAGACTATTTCCCCGGCACCACAAGAAGAGGATAAGAGAAGCGAAAGCGGCGGTACTTGGAGAAAAGAGTTTTGAGCTTCTCTTGGCAGCAGAAGCCCCCTGCCCACCATGAGGA
>VXBQ01001114.1:4817-24260 GCA_013400175.1 Phainopepla nitens | reverse complement strand
TCCACTCCTCAAAATACCAGTTTTTCTCTTGTGTTCCTTTATAACTTAAAATCAGAGGTATTGGACAACAGTCCTTCCAAACTTAGTCACTGGCTTCCGGTAGCAGTTCAACCTTCTATACTACAAGTGTCAGTTTCCCTAGACCTGAAGATGATTTATGTTTTACTTGAAGGACTAATGTTTACAAAAAGACAAAACATAAGGGGTTAATGTTAAGAAGACTGACAGGAACTGAAGGAAAAAAACCTATGCACTGAACTTAAACAGACATCATCGATGTGTTTTGAGGTTTTATTAATCTGTTAAGAACGCAAATAAGTTTCTCGGACAGCGATATTTGGCCACTGTGAATTATTTCTTCTTACCTTATTTACCTTAGTATCAATTAAAAACAAGGTCACTGAAGCTTATGTATACAATGACACACAGTGAATGAAGACTATGTTGGGACATCCATCTTCTTAATACCTCAACAGAAAAGAACCTTACTTCTGACTTCACCTGGCTCCTTTCATTGAACTGTGAAAGAGCTACTTCATACTCCTGCTCCTTTCATGTTGCCTGGAACTGAAAGAAACCCAGAAAGGCATAGCAGCTCTGCTCTTTAAAGAACTGTCTGTATTTTGGATGATCAGAATTTTGTGGTAAGATAAATATTTTCTTTGAATAGCACATTTGACGTCCTCTGCACTCCAAGGCTTGCTACTTTCTCACTGTATGTCCATGACATATTTCATGTAGAAAATAATAAAAAAAAAGCAAAACACCAAAAAATTCTTATGGACAGTTTATTGCTGTATTCAATCATTTTTTTCTGCTTTTTTAGAATATATATATGTATTTTTTTGATTATGTTATTAAAGATAGCTAAGCCCTAAGACTTGTGAAAGGCATTTCAGTATGTTGAAGACAGGTGTAGGTTTGCCAAAACACTTAGTCATCTAAATCTTATCAATGTGATTTCTAAAAGGACCTATAGGTTAGCTGTTCAGCTGCTTTTCCAAGCAGCTAATTCCTTCAAAAATCCGGTCTGCAAGACTTATCTCAGAGTTCAAAATTAAAAAGGTGATGCAATGCCTAGACAGAAGCTAATGACATAAACATCTCTATTCTGAGATTATTATGGAGGCATCTTAATCAGTAGCATTTGATCCTTTTGGGGCTAGGACTGATGGGAGACATAGAGTATCTGCTATTGCAACTATGATGATATATGTGTGAATATTACTCCCATGGATATAAAACCACTGTGTAAAAATTAACTTTATTTATGGAATGGTATTTCTTATTAAAGTTGCAGCTGGAGGCCTTTAATCTGGCTCTGACTGTTGTGCCAACCCTAAAGTGCCAGTCAGTAGTATGAGACAAAGAGGAGACAAACAGCGATAAAATGGAAAAAAATTAATCTATCAAAATTAAACCTCTCTTGAAAATACATTAAATTAATGTCAAAAGACTTGAAGTATTTAATCTTTAATATATCTTTAATGTATAAATATTTTCTTTATATTGCTTTACTGGGAATTTCAAGCAAAGAAATGTGTAGTAGCTAATTTTCTTGATCTCCTTCAAGAATCTTCTTTGTAAAGGCCAGCCAGCTAGGGAATACCTAATTGCTTGCAATAGTTTGTCAATTATAGGCAAATAGACACACTGGAAAAGCAAGAGGGTTCAGCAGGGGGAAAGTAAACTAAAGAATTATTTTTGCACCAAGATTCTTCTATAAAGGAAGAAGTAAGCAGTATTTGTTATATGCCGTTGCTAAAAAGCAACATAAACTATGCTTTTTCAGCATAAATTTGGCCATGTGTTACTCAAATATGACATTACAGAAGTAAGTAAGTCCACTGGAGCATGTAGTTTGGGCCCAAATTACTGAGATTATGTACTTAATGTTTATGAAGAGTTCTTTTACCATAAGGAAGCAGAAAGTTTAAGCAACAGTGAATCTGCATGTTCATGCTGTATTGGACTCCCATTCTCCTCATATACATATGAAACAGTTATTCTTAATCATTATACTGATAATGACCTAATAAATGCAATAACTCTTCATGGTATACATTTTGCACCATATTTTGTAAAAGTGCATCTTAACATTATTCTTTCAAAATCCCTGCAGGACTCTATTACTAAAAATAGTAATTATGGTAATGTCTTAATTAGCTAAACAGCACTAACAGATCTCAATTCAATCTAGTACATCCCAATCAGATCCATCACTATCTCAAACCCTTTGAGCCTCGCTTAGGTCATAGTTTAACCCCAATCAACAACTAAGCCCCACACAGTGACTTGCTCACTCCCCTACCAAAGGGGAGAGAACGTGAAAGGTAAAAGGCAGTCAAGCAGGGAAAGGAAAAGTCTGCACACAAGCAAAGCAAAACAAGGAATTAATTCACTGCTGTCCATGGTCATTCAGGTGCTCAGTTATCTCCAGGGGAACAGGGTCAATCATGGGCAGTGGTTACTTGGAAAGACAAATATCATATTCCAAATGTTCCACTTTCCCTCCTTCTCACCCCCTCTTTATATACTGACATGATGCCACATGGTCTGGAATATCCCTTTGATTGATGTGGTCACCTGTCCCAGCTGTGTCTCTTCCCAGCCTCCCAAGAACCCCCAGTCTCCTTGCCAGCGTGGCAGTACAGGACGCAGAAAATGTCTTGGTTCAGTGCAAGTCCTGCTCAGCAAACAACAAGAGGATTTTTATATTATCAACCCTGTGTTCAGCACAATGCAAAACCAGCCCAATTGTAGCCACAACTACCATATTATCATACTGCAACTCTGATATCAATGTGCCACATCGTTATATTATTGCATTATACTATTATATTAGTCTTTGATTTCTGCTCAATTTTTACCAGAGAAAATGTTTTCTATGCAATACATGTAACATTGAATAACATAGGAGCAATATTTCCACTGATATCTCACGAATATTTATGAATCTGCTTCATCATTTTTCTCTATTACACTTATTTTGTGTTTTTCCTTATGTAAATCTGCTGTGTAGACTTAACAAAAATATGTGCAGCGCACTCAGACAGTGCTGTTCATCACATTCAAGCTATGTGATTTGTCCTCTGACTTTCATAGTGGTAAATTCATTTCTAATTTTTACTACTACTGTTTTGAACACCTCTCTTTTTAAGTCTGTATCTCAGATCATAATGTCTCTGAGAGCTGAACAACATACTAACTTCAAGCATAGCACCAGCAGCAATATCGCCATCTGTTATCAGCTTGTTTTCTCACTTTTAGATTCTTGTGACAGCTATCTCAAATAAATACTTGATCCTACCTAAGAAAGTTAGTTAATTAGTGCTAAAACTTAAAAAAAATGCAAAGCAAGCCAAGCCAAGCAAACCAGGCCAACCAACTGACCAACTAACAAATCAACGAAGAAAAGCAATGTGGAAACATTCCCATCTTCCTTTTAGTTTTACCATTTTCTATACATGTAGAAGATATGCCATGCACAAGTAGAAATGCTCCATCTAAATCAAACATTCATGCTAGGCATGTCCTTGTGTTTACATGACTCTGTCCTCTCAAAAAAAACCCCATCACTGAAAGCCTCACTTCTATTCTTCTCTCATCTGCCCCTTCTTTCCAGCCATAACCAAATCTTTCTCCAGTTTCCCAAATTTAATAAAATAGCTATTGAACTATGTCATATCTTCATCACCAAAAGAATGGCCTTTTTTTACATTTGCAATTTACAATCTTTTTTGGCTTATGTACATTTACCATTTTCCCTGAGTAACTTGACAGGAATTATGTCATCAGGTAGCTTGGACTCTATTTGAAACTCTCCTTGCAATGTACAGAACATTAAAAAGCTTTTCCTGCTGCCCAATTATCTTTTCTACTTTTAGTTTTAGCATTATTTCCTTTTGAGGAAGTATCTCAGAAGATACAGTCTCAGTCCTCTAAAGGGAATGGAATTTTCTTCCCCATATCTAGGTTGCAAATGCTTTCCTTCCTGTAGAATTGCAGACTGAAGCATGGTAATTTCCAAAGGATGTTTTTTCTCAGCCTGAATCTTGAAACATTGCTAATATCAGTGGGATAGGAAGTTTGTCTTGTTTGACACAGTATATAAAAAGGAAAGAGAGGAACCTCCCTAAAGAAGATGAAATAACATTAAT
Source organism: Phainopepla nitens (assembly GCA_013400175.1). Classification (NCBI taxonomy): domain Eukaryota; kingdom Metazoa; phylum Chordata; class Aves; order Passeriformes; family Bombycillidae; genus Phainopepla; species Phainopepla nitens. The sequence continues at coordinate 20,100 of VXBQ01001114.1, read as the reverse complement.
TCTTTATAATAATGAACTTTAAAAAATCTGTTAAGAAACTTTTTTACTTGAAGGACCGTATAGTAAAGAGCTGCCTAACAAAGCTTGCTTTGACAAACATATAAGTAGTAATATGAGTAAAAGACAAAGGAACAAAAAGACTTTCGAAATATGCCCCCTCCCACACACAACGTAATAGCCTCTTGTTGCAAGGAAAGGACAACCTTCTATCCAATGCTTGCTTTTCATGCTATATGATTTTGTAAAACTACTCTTTAAGAGATGTGTTTCTGAGCCAGCAGACTGGCTTTGAGTTCATGACTCATGCAGAACCCAACTTACAATACCAAAAATGACAGCTGTGCTTTTTGTAGTTGTTGTTTAATTCTGTGCAAAACGGGACAGTTTGTATAGGGAAGACTGAGCAGAACCTCAGTCCACAGTAATCAACATCTTTTTTCTTTCCCACTGAAAACAAACCAAATATTCTTACAAGTTTGCTTAGAAGTCATAGAGAGTTGGGACAGCTTCATTATATCGGGAATGAATATTCTCTACCTAGATATAGCTGGAGTGGCAACGAAGTGCAATTTTCACTGCTAGCAAAAATACCATAACTAGGAGAACATCTCAGGAGTTTTTGGGAGAAAGCTCAAAGCAAAAAACTGAAGATACGGATCTACATCAGTTAGCAGGACATTAAAACATCAGAGAAAATCCAGTGTAAAAATAAATTTATTCTTATCATTAATTATAGTCCATTTACAGGCAGTTTCTTAGTGTAGCTTTCACCACGTAGCTCTCCACACAAATATGCAGAGTACATAAAAGAAGTACTCATGTATTCTAGAGACAGATTTCAGCATTTAAAATTCAAATTCACTTGCTGAAAACTGGTACAACAAAGCATATTAAGAGCCATGTTGTAAAACACTGAGGTAGTCCCCAGCATGCGCTAGGACCCAGGATCCAAATTTTGCATGGCTCAAGGCTTTTAACTGATGTTAGCTCCTGTCTGTCACTTCAGTATTTAATGCTCAGTATTTATATTATGGGCACTTCTGAAGCAGATCTTTCGCTTCAGTTTCATCCAGAAGGCATCTTGTTTGTAGTCCTAGGACACCAAGTGAACTGAAGCCAGTAGAACTGAGGTCAGTGGAAGAAAAATATTCACTTCAAAAGCCTGGTCCAAACTCTAATAATGATGTGAACATCATGCTTTTAATACAGAGTTTTAGTATAATCCATTTTAGTTGCAAATCTGAAAGCAAAGACAATTTTACTTTTGTGGATGATGTGAATAAATATGAAAGATAAGTAGAAGAGATATTGATTCCAAGATCTAATTGCTTGAGCAAATAATATTTCTAGAATTCTACTGTTTCTGAAATGTGCAGTTTTTTAGTTTCAAAAACATTTGCATTTGAAGCAAGCTGTAAAACTATCTGGGACATATTTGTGATGTCAACAGGTGATGTGATATAGCAAATATTTAATACGGCAAACTGTCAACAACAGTTGAATTTCAAAGAATTTTAGAGAGACCTATATGAAATGTTTAGCAAGAAAAGAGAACATTAGTTGTCATTTTTCATTTCTCTTTTTTTTTTACTTTTCAGCTCTAAAGGAATTATAGGATACTAAAGACAGAAACTAAGCGTGTAGACATGCAACCAGATATTTCTTGGAAAAGTTTGAGATATATAGACTTTCTGAGTTTATTAACTTATCTGGCCAGGTCTACCTTTACTCTTCATAATCTATTTATAATTAAATCAGAAACTGTTTACATGCTGAACAGCACCAGCCACTATAGTTGAAATAAAGTCTCTCTAGCAAGGAATTAAATATTTGTGTATTTTTTTTTCCTTTTTGGATCTTATATGATATGGCAAAATATATATAGGAAGAACAGTAGTTTCTGTCCTATGTGATACAAGTACACTTGTGTGTAAAATTTATTTCATAATAAGTCCCAAAATATTGAAATCTTCTTTATTTTTACTAATCAGTTCACCTTTCAACAAGCTTGTTAGATCACTGGATCATGACAAATGATTCTTTACATATTAGGACACTCAGTTCACACTGATGAACTAACAAATTGAAATGTAATATAAAATGATGACACTGAGAATACAAGGGACAATCCTTTTGATGTCTGGAAAGAATTAATCATTAGGTCAAGACTTGCCCTTTAATTAAAACATTATTACACTGATAATGTTGAATGAAATTCAGTTTGGAGGAATTCAGTGAAATAACACTAAAATGAGAGAAGCTATCACATTTTTTGTTCTGAAGCAGGTATATTTCATTACACATAACTGAATGTTAGAAAGCAATCTATTGTGTTTTGCCATCCTTGTCTCAGGCTAAGGTAATTATTAGTCTGAGAGTTTCTCTCCTTCTTTCCCCCACCGCCTTTCTTTTTTAACTGTGCTTACCCAAGAGGAAAATGAACCATGGTACTTATCAGCATAATGCATACATCAATGATACTGAAGGCAACTTTCCATGGCTGAAGCCATAGGTTAGCTGCAAATCCATTAGGGATTACAAAGAAAAAAAAAATAAAAATAAAAATAAATATCTGGGAATCTAGGCTACAGCTGAGTGAGAAGTGCAGAAACGTCGCAAAACATGACAGTGTAATTTGCATTGGTATTGGATCAGAAAGGCTGTTAAAAGATCAAGCAACAGAGGTGATGAAATTATCCAAAAGGGCACTGAATACAAACTTCCTAAAAGAATAGTGATAATAATGTCATGAATTCTTCAGTCATGTAGTTATTTGCACTCAGTCTAGAAAAAAATATTTGACTAAAAGGATTTGTTTTTTCTGCACAAAAGGATTGTGAATACCAGATTATAAATATAATACAACAATTAAAAGACTCTTAAGATCTTAAGGACAATGACCTTAGACTAAAGAGACATTAACATTTCAGATTGTTGGACATAGTCCTTTTTAAAAAAATATTATATTTTTGGATTTTTTTTTAGTTTTGTTATCTGTTTTAATTTCAAGTTGTGCAAATTAGATTTTAATAATTCTCATTTCAATATTATATCTTTCAAAGATATATCGGTATGAAAAAGGTTATTTTTTTATTTTTTATATTATTTATCAATACTCTATTCTCTTCAGAGTTTATGAAATTTCATAAATAACCTATATCTACAATCACTGGGAAAAAAAATTTAATATATTACGTACAAAAAAATCCATTATAAATTTGACAAACTTCCTTTTCTGGTAAAAAGCAAGTTTCAGAATGAAGAAACATAATCTTATATGCAGCTATTCTTGAAAATAAAAATATTAGTTTACCCAGAAGTCATGTTTCCATATAGCCAGATGGTGTTTTCATTATCTATTATTTACTAATTTAAACATGTTTGCTATTTGTATCAAGTCTTCATTTTATCAGAAAAATAACCTTCAGTCATTGTATCCAAGGGTTAATATTACTGGTCTAACTGAGACTCAGTGTTGGGCCTTTTGCTGACCTCACTGAAGGATCAGCTATGCTTTACATTCCTGCAAGATGGAAGACTCTTTTGTACATGAAAGTAACCTAGGTTAAAGCAGGATTTCATAAAATAATTTTTTTTCTTATCCATGCTCACAATTTTTTTGCTATGAAATATGATAAACTTGAGTTGACTGCGCAACATATTCCTGTAACTAATTGCATAATTTATTAGTCACATCAAATATGTTACTTAAAACCTAGCTATAAAAACTACAGAATGATAAAATTTTATAAACAGAATTAAAAATTCACCACTGATTTCATAAAAGGAAGGTATTAAATCTCTTCTTAAATTTAACTGTAAAACCAGAGAAATCGGGGTCAGTAACAGTGACTGTTGTTTCAACCAGAGGAAAGCTAGAGATTTTTAAACAGAACAGAGATTAGAGAAAGTTGTATGTTTCCATAGCATCTTGTTTTTGCCTGAAAGGGTGAGACAATTTCATTCCTATGACTGCTTAAAAATGTCATGAATATAAATATTTGGATGTCAAAATCTTGCATGTGCACAATTTCAATGTAAATACTAGCTTCGCTGTTTTTTTTAGATTCTTTTCTAATTGTGGAAATGTCTGTAGCTCTCCTACATTTCCAAATATCTACTGATTTTTAGGTAGGGTTTGCTCTAACTTCTTTTTTTAATGAAATGTACTGCTACTATATAATTGTGTTCTTGGCTGCTTAAAATGGGAAAAATGTGACCTCAAAGGCAGATCTGCTGGACCAGCCTCACTTTCTGTGATACAACTGCTTCTCATAAGTTTTTCCAGTGTTTTTACATTTCAGTGATGTTTGTTTGAAGGGCCATTTAGGAGAAATTACACACAGAACAGAATATATATATATATTGTTTAGATGCACTCATTGCTAAGGACAAACCCACAGTATTCGTCTATCTGTGTATGTGGCTGTGCTTGTGTGTCCATGTGCATCTTCTGTCTGCATATCAAACTTTTTGCCCAGTTTTAGGCACATGGTTACAACCTGCCTCTTGCTGCAAAATATGCTTGATGAATTTTGTGTAAGTGAATTGGTCACTCACTTCCACAAACTCATAACTCCTGAGCTTAAGATGGATTTCTAAATTAAGGTTAAAATAGATTTATAGCTAGAGTACCACTGATAGTCTGACTATATTTAAAGGCACTGCATAACTGAGGATAAGTGTAGGCAAGACATCTGGTAGTTTCTGCTATAGTTATTAAGCCATTGACTAATTTAGGATGGAAAGCATTTCTGAAGGTCACCAAGGCTAACAATCTCTATGTATGGTCAATCAGTAGTAGCCAGTGTGGTTGGCTCAATAGAGTAGATTCAGGTGGTATATGAGCAGTACAGGACCAGAAAAACATTGAGACTAGTACTTTCGGTTAAATATTTGAGTTGTTTGGTTTGTTGTTGTTTTTATTTTTGTTAGGGGATTTTATTTGGTTTGGATTTTTATTTGGTTGTCTTTTTGGTTTTTTTTTTTTTTTGGGTTTTTTTTGAGGGGGGAGGTTGTTTGTTTTGTTTTGTTTTCTATAGGAATGGAATTAACTCTTGCATTTTTAATATGAAAACATTGGTTTCTTCTGGGAATACTTATCACATGTAAATCAGAATCTTACCGAACCATTTTACCCATTTAAAAATGGTGAAGACAGAGCAAGGCCATCTCTTGTCTTCACATATGCCAGTATGATTCAAGTTCCACCTAAAACTGCAATTTGTGTCTACTCTGACCATAGGCCTTGCTGTGTCCATCTGTTGATTTTATTCTTCATTTTCAATAGATGATCCTTTGTGGAGATTCATTTTTATTCTGATATTTCTCAAGCAGTACAGAAGCTACAGAATTCTGACTGCCAGGAGAACAGCCCAGAAGATTCACTTCCAGACAGTCATTGATGTGCCTAATCACTAAGGAGCTTTGCAGAGAATCTACAGAGAGAACACAGCTGCTGAACATTGTGTAAGAGAAATGGGACAGTGGAGAAATAGGATCAGTAGAAAAAGATCAATGTAGAACTAAAAAGGAAAGAATATACATTTTAGAAGCCAGGAAGAAGAAGCACCCATGTCAAGGCTGGTTTTCTAAGAATGGAGAGAATACCAGTTTTTTGGGGGTAAGAGGTGTCAATTACTGTTTCTACCATGCCCGCATACAGAAGAGAACAGTTGATTTAGGACTTCTGTCCTAAATACATGATACTGCAGTCTACTGCATTCCCCAGAAAGAGGTGGTGCTGCAAATGAGAACCTCTACCTAAAAATGAAGAAAGACAGTCTTTCTCTTGTCAGAGAAGGCAGAGGATTACTTCATTGGGTACAGTTGGTTTTCTAGAAACAGAGTTCCTAAGCCTGGATATTTTGAGATCTCTTCCTTTTTTGTATTGGGATGAAATTTAGTTATGACACCTGTACGTGTAAGGTGTTTTTCCTGGAGTCCAAGCAAAGTAATTCATGTTATTTTCTTATTTTCTCTCAGTGCTGGCTTTTCTTTGCTTTTTAAACCCTGAAGAAATTGTTACAGGTTACTTTGTCTATACCCTAAATTTATTTTCGCTATGGAAGAAAAATGATCTTTCTGTCTTTTTCTTTCGAATATGACTCCACAGTCAGTTTGCAGTGAATAACATTTTGCCCTAAATTAATCCAAGTTGGACTAGATACCAACAGATAGAATTCCAAGAGGAGTGTCATGGAGACGACTCTCAAGCACTTCCCGATAATGATAGGCCGAGAGAGTTGTGGTTGTTGTTGAAGAGAATGTTCTGGGTAGATCTTCCAGAAGCCTGGATTTAGGCCCTTTATTTAGGTAGTGTATTGGCAGGATGAGGTGTAATGGTTTTAAATTGAAAGAGAAGAAATTTTGATAGATATTGAGAAGTAATTTGTTACTGTGATGGTAGTGAGAAAATAAAAGAGTTTGCCCAGAGAAGCTGTGAATGTCCCATTCCTGAAGTGTTCAAGGCCAAACTAGATGCCAGCTTTGAGCAACCTGGCCTAGTGAAAGGTTTCCCTGCCCATGGTAGTGGGACTGGGAAGTAGATGATCTTGAATAAAGCTTCAAATCAAAACTATTCTATGACTCCATGATATTAAGATTCTATGATTCTATGATTGTTGTGGTTTAACCCTGTCTGGTATCTAAGTACCACACAACTGTGCTTATCTGCCCTAGAGGGATAATGAGTTTAAAGGCTGAAAGCATGAAAATTCATGTGTTGAGATGAACACAGTTGAATAAATAAAGCAAATATATACCTGCATGCAAAGCAAAACAAGGAATTCATTCCCTACATCCTATCACCAGGCAAGTCTTCAGCCATCTCCAGGAAAGTAGGGCTACATGATGCACAACTTTACTTGGGAAAGTCATAACTCAGAATGTTCCCCACTTCCTCCTTCCCCTTCCCCTTCCTCTTCCTCTTCCTCTTTTTGTCACAGCTTTTATTGCTAAGTGTGTTGTGATGTTATGGAATATCCCTGTAGTCATTTAGGGTCAGTTGTCCTGGCTGCATCACTTGAACAATTTGTGAACCCCAGCCCCCTCGCTGATGTAGAATAAGAAGCAGAAAGTGCCTTGAGACTCTGTAAATGCTGCTCAGCAACAACTAAGTAATTCCACTGTTTTCATCACAAATCCAAAACATACAAGCTATGAGGAAATTTATTCCATGCAAGGGTAGTATGCTTGATGTCTCTTACACAGGCATCTCTTGTTTCTGGAGCCCTATCTGTTTGAGCAGATTTGACAATACTGGCTACTAGAATACTGGCTTTGTTTCTGTCTAGTCCAGGAATGGCTAAAAACTGAAGAAGGATGTCCACTGCGATCAATATTTCTAGTCAATTTTCTACAGATTTTGTGATTCAGATGACTTTAAGGAATACTCATAACTTCTGGAAAAGGCTCTTCTGCCATCCTTGACAGCTGTAGATTTTCTTAACAGGACACTCTAACATGGAAAGTCCATGCTTCAGTTGAATTTGTCAGTCTTGCATTGTCTCCTTTTAACTGAGAGGCATATGATCAGCATGATTCTCCAACTCTATTGTACGTTGAAGAGAGATGTTGAGACTCATAAATGATTATAGTACCTCCATGTGAGGCAGATATTGAAGAACTAAATCACATTTCATCTCTGGAATGAGCAATGAAACTCCAGGGCTGTTATGTTCTATTTCAGAAGAGATAGGTTCATGTAACAATCAATTCTCCTCTAGAGATTTCAGAAAGTTCTGGTGAAGATTTTTCTGTGAACAAATGAACACGGTTACACACTAATGCTGTCTTAAATGACGGTGACTGTTCTTATGACAAATGTGTTACTGTCAGGTATATTAAGCCACCAGCTGAGAGGACACCAGAACAATTTCAGCTGTCTTTGACCACTGAGGAGCCAATCAGGGAGAAGATATGAAGACACAGTAGCGAAGTCAGCTTCGCAGTTGAGGTTGCAGTGAACAAAGCAGAAGTCACTTGCCATGCTCTCTCATATATTCAGAGCATGTAGATAGGTAGGAAAGTTCTCATTCCCTACAGTCAAGAAGAAAGATGATGAGAAAAAAGGTAAGGGATCTAACATCACAGGACTTTATAAGGAGTCCCTCTTCAGGAAAAGACACTATGAGCTCTCCTTGTACACAACCTCCCTGACTGCACACAGAAGTGAAGCCCACAAGTTCACAATTGTATTGACAAGAGTAAATCCTATTGACAATGCAGGCTGAATGTTCTTCTTCTTGATACCCACAGTTTTGCCAAATATTATCAGTCTGTAAAATAATTGCACTAAGTCCGGGAAGAAACAGGTAGTTTGTGATGTAAATGTTCCATGGAAAACCACTATTTTTCTTCCTTCCTGTTTGTTCCCACTCTCTCATGCCAGTAACTCAGTGGTAGACTTAGGAATTAACAAACAGCTAAGAGGTATTATCCATTATCCATAATTATTTCTAACAAATCACATTTTGATACAAGATTTTTTTTCTCTGGCTCTCTCCTTTTAAAATATTGTGAAGGATATCTACACGGCAATGAGTTTAATACATCCAATCCAAAAGGTTCAGAAATGCATTTTAGAGTATTGTGATATTACAATACCAAGACTGCCACAAGAACAAAGAGTTTTGTTTTGTGATATTTCTGTTCCCATTGTTCTGAGATTGTCATGAAGATGGATTCTATACAGTTTCCTGCTTTATTTTCGCAGCCTTTGTTATGAATATGGTCTGATTTTGTGCCAACCTTTGTCACTAGAATGAAAATGAGAATACATTATGAAAACTAAAATGTAATCAGCATTAAAATTCTGTGATAGCTCATTCCTATGACAAAGAGATCACTGGGAAAGAATGGCACAAAATTAATCAATTATAGTGACAGTCTCACGATTGTAATAAGAATAGAAAGTGGCACTACATTTTGTGCATTTACATAACTGAGGGATGGTTTAAAATTAACTCATTCATATCTGCATATTCACTTCATTTTCTGGAAAACCAGAACTGCTCCACCTTGACTAATGACCACATATAGCGAGCATATTTGATACATAAAAAGACCCTCAGATTCTGCTTATTTTTGAGTCATTCCCCAATATTTTCATAATCTCTTTCTAATTCTCTTTTTTTCCTGCCAGAATGGGAAAAGTCTCATAATCAGCTTCTAATGCATTAGGAATCTACAATGAGAAGGAAAACAGAAATGCTTCTTTGGAAAGTAAATAAATAAATAAATAAATAAATAAATAAATAGAGAGAGACAGAGGAAGACAAAGAAGGAAAGGCCCTGAAATTCTGCTCTTTGGATTATTTGGTGTTATGTTTCTTTTTTTTTTTTTTTTTTTATTATTTTTTTTTTTTTTTTCTATATTATTTTATCTTTTTTTTTTTTTGATCTGAGTTAAAAAGGATACATTAAAAAAAAATTATCAGGAATACCAGAAGCATACAAATATAGGAAAACTATTCTGTCTAATTACTGGTTGTTTCTTTTCTTGGTTTGGAGGCAGTATTATCAAACTCCATCAAGAGCACAGGCATGTACATCAAAGACTGAGGTCTCATGGTAGATCGCTTTGACTAGATACTCCATGTGGGCAGATTTTTACTGACAGAAAAGAACTACAGTGCCTTTTACAAATCAATGGGAGCTTTAGACAACTTCATAAGGGAGAAAGTGAATGGAAATACCCAGAGTTGTCCTTTCTGTAACTGGATCCTGGTAAACCCCAAGGCAACTTAGGCCATGGCAATAAAAACCCCTCTGAGAAGCACACAACTCATTCAACAATGGACAGAAACAGCCTTTATTTAAGAAGGAACAATCCTGTATGCAGACATGAAATACAGTTGGCATGGAAGCCTAAAGTTTGGTCAGGATTTGTTTGGGATGCTTTTCTCAATATTTTGCATTTAGCATTTACCAAAGATAAAATCATTTGTGTCAGCATGGTTTTGATAATATTATAAACACTATCTTTTCTCAGATATGTGTTCATTTACATATAACTTTTCTTTTCTAAGGGTTACACAGCTCTTCTTGGGCCTGTCTATATTTTTATAAAAATTGAAGAAACTAAAATGTTCCCTGGTTCCAGTGATCCTGCTACTTCATAAGATTTGTGAGTATGCAACCAGAACATGATAGAGAACTTTGCCTGTTAGCTGGATACCTAACAAAAAAAATTGTGTTCTGGAGATTTTACTCCTAGTATTTGAATTCTTTCCATCATAGTACATTTTCATAGAGTTGAAGGTGGGATCTGATATGAAACAACCCTCTTTATGGATAAATGTGGTTGTCAAGTTATTACACTAGTATATTTTCATTACAGTTGTCTTGCAGTTAGCAAATCATACAAAGTTGGGCTTCTGATATACTAAAGCATTCTTAACCACTAGGAAATTCTTTTTCTCGTTCTTGCCAGAGCTCACTGCTGAAATACACAAATAAAATACCGCTCACAGAAATGCTGGATATCATGAAAATGTGCATAAGATAATTTTTGGGACATATTTTTAATAGTATTGAGTTATAAAAGAGAAAAAATATTTATTCCATAATTTGTGTTTTACTGCTAAATGATATTTAAAAAAGTACAAAAAATAATCAGTTATGGAGTTTACAGAATTGCCATATGATCATCAAAATTAATATGAGTTTTAATTATTTTAACTTAAAAATTTTCACAACCAATTCTCATGTTAGCAGTATTGCTAAATCTACATTTAATAGGCTATATTTTTAATAAGCTGGAATTGATTTTTTTTTCTCATAGCTGGTGCAGTTTTGTGTTTTGAATTCAGTATGAGAATTTTGATAACACACTGATGTTTTGGTTCTTGCTAAGTTGTGTTTATCCTAAGTCAAGGATGACTTTGTGTCACATTTTCTACTGCAGAGGAACTCTACAAGAACCTTGGATGGAGCATGGCCAGGACAGGTGATACATACTGGCAAAAGGACTATTCTATGCCACAGAATAGCATGTATAGTATATAAGCAGGGAGGAGTTGACTAGGAACAGCTGATCATTGCTTGAGGATAGGCTGGGAATTGGTCAGCAGTAATAAGCTATAATGTGTACTGTTTGTTTCTCTTAGGTTTTATTCTTCTCTCCCTACTTTTCATAGTAATAGTGATAATAATAATAATAACTATTAATATCATAATGACTGGGTTTACATGATGCAGTTTTGGAGGCAGGAGGCTACAGGAGTGGTTTCTCTGAGCAGCTGCAAGAAGCTTCTCCTATGTCTAATGGAGCCAGTGCCACCTAGCTCCAAGATGGACCTGCAGCTGATCAGGGCTGAGCCCATAGGGGATAGCAGTAGTGCTGCTGGGAAAACAGACTTGAGAAGGGGAGAGGTGTTGCTGCACTGGGGCAATTGCAACTAGAGAAGTGATTGAGAATATATGAAAGAAAGAGCTCTGCAAACCCCAAGATCAAGAGAGAGAATGGGAAAAATGCTCCAGGCACTGGAGCAGAGATACCTCTTCAGCCTCTGGGGAAGACTGTAGTGACACAGTTGTGCCCCAACAGCCCACAGAGGTCCACACAGCAGAGGTTCACCTGCTGCACCTTCAGGATCAGAGCTGGAGCAAGGGAATGCCTAAAGAGTGGGAAATTCATGCCAGAGCATGTTCTGGATAGGACCTGTGGCTTCATGGAGATAGGATATTGCTTGAGTAAGTTTGCTGACAAAATCTGTGACCTCTGGAAAAGGACCCATGCTGGAGCAGTTAATGAAGAAATGAAGCCTGTGGGAAAGACTCATATTGGTGAAAATTGGGGAAGATTGCCTCCCACAGGAGAGATCCCGCACTGGACCAGGGGAGGAGTGTGAGGAGGAAAGAGTGTCAGAGACAAGGTATGATGAACTGACTGCAACCTCCCTTACTGCACCTCTGGCAAGGAGGAGGTAGAGAATTTGGGAATAGAGTTGAGTCTGAGAAGAATAAAAGTGTGAGTGGAAGGTGTTTTTATTTAGTTTTCTTTCTCGTTATCCTAATCTGCTTTGATTGGTAATTAATTTACTTCAGCTCAGTCTGTTTTACCCATGATGGTACTTGCTGCGTGATCTCCCTGCCTTTATCTTGAACCACGAGCTCTTCTTTAATCACATTTTCTCTCTGCTGTCCAGCTGAAGAGGTGTGTGATAGAGCTGCTTGTTTTGACTCTCCCCCCTAACCACGGTGGGAGTCGGTGAACTGTTGTGTGGTTAATCCACTTCCTAAAGTTAAAAATTATTTTTAATCTGTGGAAGAGTAGAAAAAAACACAAAATGGATCAAGCAAGAATAGCCCTTGTCATTCTGGAACCTGAAAATATTTTTGCTGAAAGATACCCAGGCAAGAAATCAACACCATATACCATTTAAAAAAATTTTTTTTTAAAAAAATTGATTGTTTTTATCTTTGGGAAGTAGAAGAGGGAACCTTTTAAAACTTATGGTAAATAAGATGATGGTTCTTAAGCTATATTATTAAAATTAATTTCCGACTGTAAGAGAAATTCTTTTAAATGTAAGATACAAGTAATTATTTAAAAGAAGGAACATAGAGTATTTTTAAATAATAAATCTATCATTGCAGAAATATTGATTTCTTCCAAATTCACTATTTTTTTTAACATGTTGTTTTACACTGCTATTTTTTGGTGATTTGGCAAGACATGATTTGATTCCTACCTCTATATTTTCTCCTATATCTTAGGAGGAAAAATAAAGAAATTGCAGAGAATGTCTTTGTCCTTGACAACAAAAGACTAATGAGAGATGGTGAATGATCAGTGTGTTCATCACAGTAAGAGACTGTCTTGATAATTCCTAGCATTAGGAATTAGCCTTGGAAAAGCTTCTTTCTTTGGTAAGTGAGCTTAAATGCAGAAGCCACCCACTAACATGTAAAAATGACACCGGGTGAATTATTTTATTGGGATTTTTAAGTCTTTCACAAGATTTTCATTTCTTCATACAGATCTCAAAGCTAATGGCTTCATAAAAAAGTTTTCTTCCTTTGACAATTAAAATGTTCATAAAATCACAAAAGTATATATTTTATCAACTTGCTTGAAACAATTAAATTTTGATGAAACAGATTAGCATTTTAGTTTTTTAAAGTATAGCATCAGCTAAATCCCAAATTCCATTGAATTACCAGAGGAATAGAGCTAAAAGATGCAAATGATCTTAGTTGCTTTTCAAAAGGAGGGTGATTTTTTTTCCTTTCTAGTTCAAATTAATGTAGTGCTAAGCTCCCTACAAGTATACTCGCATAAACACTTAACTGGTTCACTGTCAAACTTGAAAGTCCATCTAATGATCTTTTCCTCAAATATTGGAATTTATTTATTTGTTCGAAGAAACCAAAATATGATTCACTGTACATTACTGTTATCTTCTATCTGATCTTACCGTAGTTTATTAGGTCCTCAAGGTTTCACAGAGATAAACACTTAATCTTAATTTGCCCATGGGAAATAATATGCTAAATAATAGTATCATCCGATTAAGTCTTCTCAGGCAAAACATGTGCTTGGTGGCCATAAAATTCCAAATTAACATTCCACAACAAAATTAAATTCAGTGTGATTACCTCAGATGATGATAACCAGCTCACAGCACGTAGTTCACTCAAGCGTTATGTGATGTCCTGACCATAAAAGTAAGCTACTTGTCAAGATGGTTTTCACTGGTTTCTTTCTTTTACATTTGATACCCTTTCAACATGCAGAAAAGAATATGTAAAAACACCAAAGTAATAGAAATATTGTAAACTTTTGAGGCACTTCTTGCAATTCACCTATTGTGGCTGAGAGATCTCACTTTAATACATCAGTAGTTTGCAGAACTAGATGAGTGCCTTGCTAGTAAAAATTCATAGCATCTTCACATTATGGACGGTGAGAGGTAGTTCACATATTTTGGAGTAGCAGAGCTCAGATTCACTAAGGAATTTTTAATGTATAACAACCTTCAGATCTGCTATCAGTTATTCTAGGGCATCTCTCTTTCCTCTTTATTTGCAGTTAGAGGTAAGGTTTTTCTCTTATTGACATTGCTAGGAGAAATTTGTGCCACTCTTGATCTTTGTATTTCACTCTCTGAAATGATAATAAAAAATTCATAGTTACTACACAGAGATACTGGCTAAATACCTCCCTTAGGGGAGAAGTACATTTGTGTGCCCCATCTTGCAGCAACGAAAATAGGGCCTGGCAAATACTAGCTATTAATCAGCAGCTTAGAAGGCTCCTTAAAGATTGACTGAGACAAAAATGTGTGTGTGATTTTGTTGAATCAGCCCTGGGATTGAAAATGGAGTAGAAGGGCTTTCCTGCAAAAAACGGTGACAGACACTCTTCTTATACTGGAAATGGCAAAATACTTCCGGGGAATGTGGAGATCTGCAATGTTACTTGCAAATGTTTGGAATTTTTTTCATGACTGGTGGTGTCACGAAGAGTCTGAGTTGGAAATGGTTGTCAGTTGTTTCTTACATATTTGAAAGTCACACTATAGCTAAGATTTCTTAAAAAAAAAAAGTGTTTTGCAGAAACAAAGAGGAACAGAAGGAAGGAGCAACGAATATGGAGTAAACAACTGATCACCAAATACTCTAGGATATTTTAAGTCTGCCATACTATGAACATAATAAAACCCCAAATGTTTAAGTGGTCTTATTGGTGATCAGCACATAGTATACTCAAGGCTTGTTCAGGGCTGAACAACTTTCAAAAATTAAGAATCTAACTGGAATTGCATAGGGGTAGTCCTCTCCATGCTGTATTTTGGTAGACAAACACAGAATAACTTTCCAAAAAGATTAGTAAATTGTTCCCTAAGAGTTTTTTTCTTTCTTCTTAACTGGGAAGACAAGAAGAAAGACCAGAAGGGGTCTGAAAGGAAGTATACCTTTTCTGAAAAGAATAGAAATAATTTGAGACCATTATTCAAACTCATGTGTTTTCTTATTCCTATTCATTTCTTCACCATACTAAGATTGATATTTTTTTGCTTGTTTTCTTACGCTATGTTTTAAACAATGCTCTTGTCTGTAAGACAAGAGTTGGGGTCCAGTTTATGGGTCTCAGCTTTACCAATATCTTATATAGTTTAAAATATAAGTGGCATGAATTCAGTGGCATGAAAATCAGTGGCATGAAATCAAAACTGGAAAGGCTGGAGAGGCTTCACACATCAGAATTCTTGTCCACATGCCAATAGCTGAGGAAACGGATTTATTTCATTGCTAATGAGCTGAGAAAAACAAA
>VXBQ01001067.1:97984-124844 GCA_013400175.1 Phainopepla nitens | reverse complement strand
CTGACACAGCCGGCACCGACGGACACCCCCGGCACTGGCCCCTCACATGTCCCTTCACGAACCCGTGCCCACCCTGTGCCCAGCGCGGGCACTGATCCCACTGCTCCGAGTGTCCCCAGCTCTCCCTGCCCGGTCCTGCCGAGCCAACATGGGCAGCTGAGGCCTGGCAGCTCCTCACAGCTGTGTCCCCATCCGCAGGGCAGCTGAGACCATCCCCTCCTGGGGTCTCGTCCCACGCCACCACAGCCCTACCCCGGCAGGACAGGGCGAGTGGGACCTGGGGGTGCCAAGGCCTTTGGAAGAGGATTGCTGTGGGGGCAGTGACAGTGACAATGCTGGGTTGGCTACAGTCGTGTCTGTGGGGAAAGGAGGCTGGTGTGGATTCTCTGCTGTCTAATATGACCTGAGTCCTTCCCTCATCTTCCCCAGAAACCGGGTTTCACAAAACCTGTAGGGACAAAATCTGCTTGAAATGACCCAAAGCTGTCAGAGGGCAGTGACCAGAGGGGCAATGCTGCAGGGGCACAGGGGAGCAGGGCCCATTCCCAGCACCCATCTCTCCCATAATGTCCTAAAGCCCAAACAAGGTCTTGCTGTCCCCAAAACAGAGCTGGTCACCCCACAGCCACCCAGAAATCCATGGCACAGCCAGGATGTGGCCTCAGGGATAGAGCCCCTTGCCATCCTTCCATGGGACATAAGCAAAAACAGAGTCCGCACTTTTGGGCAAGCAAACATCAGCCTGGGACAGCTTTTGGGCCCCCAGGTCCCCTGAGTCCCTGTGAAAGGACCCCTGAATGTGCTGGGGACAGCAGTGATCTGAGTGCTGAGACCAGGACCATGTGTTCAGTCAACAGCAGAGCAGGGGACACAGCAAGAGTATCTCTGTGCACAAAAAGCACTGCTTGCACCCAGCTTTGTTCCTCAGGTTTTAAAGAAGCAAGGCTCTTTGTCACCAGGGAGGGGACACTGAGCACAGGGTGGTGGCACCTCGCTGCTCACAGGCAGGAGGGGTGATTGGGAGGTGCATGGGGGTGAGTGTCCCCGTGCACAGGCACCTGAATGACCCAAACCCAGCAGTTTTCCCCTCACAGAAGCTGCCAGCGGCCGTTGCAGTGCTCCAGTTGTCACCTGTGTTTTCAAGCAAGCAATGGGCACCATGCCACCTATCGTCCATGGTGGCTGCAGTATTTGCTGCCTCTGCTTCCCCAGCAAAAGGCACTTTAATCCTTTATTTCACTGAGCTGCACTGGGGCTCTGAAGCCTCTTTCCATTAAACCCCAACCACCTCCTCCATCCTTCCCTATTGCCAAAACCCTTCATGATGGCACCGAGGGAATGGTGCTCCCATCCCCTCCAGGGGCTGGGGCTCTGCTTTGGCCCCTCAGGTTACAATGAAACCTGCAGCAGCTGCCTTGGCTCAGGGGCAGATCTTGTTTGCAAATATTTGATTTTATATTATTATTGTTATTAATTTCATTAAGTTAATAGAGTGTGGCTGAAAATTAAAAGGAAAACTAAACAGTGTCCCTGAGCTCGCCCTGTTTCTGAGCCCAGCTGGGGATGAGGGTCCCAGTATTGAGGACTCCTGTTGAGTCCCACTCTCTACTGGAGACAGGTCCAAACTTGGGGCCACTTTGTGCAAAGCCAAATCTGCAAAAAAAGAGTGGCAGCAGCAGCCACAGCTCCAGCCACGCCGCAGAGCCACCCGTGCCTTCCTGGGCTCAGCTGCCTCCCCATGGTCACTGCTGCTGGGAAATGCTTTTCCTCTGACGGGTTTCAATCTTGTCACTCAGTAATTCCTTGTGTGACAAGACAGAAAACACCCCCCAGACCCCTCTCTCCAGCCCGTTTGTTTCCCTGCACACCCTCCCTCCTGCTCCCACTCACTCGCCCCCTTCCAAGGCAATCATGGTACTGCGATTGCTCTTCAGGAATATCTTTTTTTTTCTTTTCCCCAGGTGCCTAATCACCCTTATTACCCTTTTCTGATTAATTAATTCTAATTAATTTTGCACTATCATTTTTGAGAAGAGGTGACCAGGACGGCACATGTTGTCGCAGGTGATTTGCAAGGCAGGTCCTGCAGTGCCGCCGGGGCCCTTCCCTCGGTGCCGTTTAACCCAGGTCCAGGTGGGCACCCCCTGCCCCGTTTGCTGCCATTAATGGCATTTAATGGAGCACTGAAACCTCCAGGGCCATGGGAAGAGCCCTGAGGTACTGTCCTGGCAACCACATGGGACGTTCCCATCTCCTCTGCTCTGCCTCGGCAGCAGGGCTCACCCCTGGCCAAACCTGCCCCCACGTTTGCCCAGCTCCTTCAGCCGCCTCTGCTGTGCCATGGCCAAGGCTTGGGAAGTCAGAATAAATTAGGTCAGGGCTTCTCCATGCTCTGCCAAGAGCCACCAAGGCTCTCAGAGATGCAGCAGAGACACGGGTCCCTTTGTCACTCTCATCTTCCAGCACTGGTGCCAGTCGTTCTCCAGCTACCAGCAGGGGCTTCACCTCTGCTCCCAAGGGCATTTGTAGCCAAAAGCTGACGTGGTTTGGGTGAGTGCACCCTTAAACACAGATGCCTTGGGGACAGAGGTCATTGTCCCTTTGCTCTCTGTTCCAGAAGCAGCCCCTGGTCTGCACCTCATCCCAAGTGCCCAGCAAAGAGAGGGGACGTGGGCTGGGTGGCTGCAGCCACACACTTGCCCTTGTCAGGGCTTCCCATGTCCCTGTCACCAGCCACTGCTCGCTGTCCCCAAACAGTCTGGAGCTGGGCAGGCACTTGTGCTGGCCAGGTGTCCACCCAGCACGGCTCGGGGCTGGGACTGTCCATCCCACCTCACTCCCTCAGCTGCTGGCTCTTGTCAGGAGGCTGCAGCACCACCTCCAACACTGCTGACCCCCCAGCAGCCCAAAATATAAAAAACTTACATATTATATGTAGTATAATAGATGTGATAGACTACAAACTGCAGCTAGTAGATAATGGATATAGTGAATATCTATATAAATATTATGTATACAAGTACTATATATATAAATACAATGTTTGCATAATACTGTGAATATAACTGTGTACATATGTGTATATATACATATATGTAGTGTAAACGTGCCATTTATTCCTACACCTATTATATATACAACATACCATATACACCATTCATATATTCATATATATAAATATATATGAATATATATTCATTCATAAATACATATATTTGTATACCATGTGGGCAGATAGATACAGGTATATACATATATAAAAGTACACAGATAGATACATAGATTAGATATAGATTAGATAGATATAGATTGATATAGATAGATAGATAGATAGATAGATAGATAGATACATACATACATACATACATACATAATATAATATAAAAAACATTTTTATATGTTTGTATGGTGCACAGGTTTTGGTGAGGGGAAAGAGGGAGGGAGAGGGAGTATGTACGTGTGTGTGTGCACGTGTGTAGATCACACTCAAGCTGTCCTGGCTCCCTGGCCAGTGCAGGGCAGTGAAGAGGAAGAGGAGGGAGACACAGAGGAAAGGTACAGCAGGGAGGAAAAGAGAGACAATGCAAACTGCTCCAAGTTACAAACGCTCCCCTCTTTGATTAATTGTACTTTCTGTTTGATAAATGTTACTCATGAGTATAAAATATGCAAAGCACTTAGCAAGTTCACACTGTTTAAAGAACTCAACTAACTAAATTAAAATTCGATGATAGAACAGAGCTGCTGAAGAGCAGTGTGGCAGTGCTGTCTGGGGAGCCAGCCCTGGGCCACGGCCACGCAGTCCTGCCCGTGCATCCCTCCCTGGAAAACCCAGCCAGGCATCATCCAGCCCAGGGGAGGTGGGTGAGTTTGGTCAGGCCATGGCTGGGGATTCCTTGTGTGGTCCCCAGTGGCCTGGTTGGGTCCCTGTTGGGTGGTGAGGGGCTGTGAGGGGCCACTCCAGAGCATCCTCATCCCCAACCCCAATGGGGGGCTGTTTGCTGGCTTGGATGAGGCAGGACTAAATTGCTTTAATTTCTAACCATTGCATCCAAGAAACCTCCTCCAGTGACCCAGTGGCTCCAGTCTACACTCAAACCCCAGACCAGGAGTTTTCTGGCACTGCTGAGCCCCAGTGCATCACCACACAATCCCACCCTGTGCCCCCCTCACCCTGAGCCACCACACCACCCTGGTGAGGGACACCTCCCTGCACACTCTCAGTGCTGTATCCTTCCAGCCCATTGAAGAAAAACAACTCAGCCCCTCTTGGCTTTCCCAAAATGGCAGCTGAGGGGATGGGGGCTCCCTCAGGTGATGGGGAGACCCTTGGCATGAGAAGGTTGAGGGATCCAGTTCACGTATGAGAGTCCTGCCAGTCCTATCTCTGCCCCAGCTCAGGGGCTAGGGGATGCAGCGAGCACTCTGGGAAGGGTGAGGGGTGCCCTGGGAGGATGCAGAGGGAGGATGCAGAGGGAGGATGCAGTGTGGGCACCGAGCAGTGTCCCTGGCTCCCAGTGCGTGGCACGTGCCTGGCTTGCACTGGCCACGCTCTCCAGCTCTCTGCCATCCCATCATCCCGGGTGAGCAGGGCTTGCTGGAGGCGGCTGGGCTTCGAAAGCAGCTGTGTCAGGCAGGTAGCAGCTCCCTCCTGCCTGCAGTTGAGAGAAGAAAGAAGGAGGAAAACCCGGCCTGGATCTGGTCTGACTTCCCTCTCTGATTCAACAACCCAACCCAGAGGAGAGTTTAGGTTGCTGGACGACCCACAGGATCCCCAGCCCTGTCTCACAGCACCTCACTGGAAACCTAAAAACATCCTAAAAACAGCCTTAACAGTGACAGAGATTGAAGTTCATCATTTCTGTGATAAAAAAAAAAAAAAACAGAGAGAATGCTGCTGCTGATGGGAAAAACTCTTCAAGTCTTTCTGCCATGGGGTATTTCTTCAACTCCTCATTCTCCTGAGCCTCCTGCCAACCCTCCAGCCAAGGCCAGCTCTCAGGACAAGATACTGGCAGGGAATGAGCTGGACAGAGGGATTTAACCAGGGGAAAGAGAATCTTTTTCTCCAAAGATTGAAGTCTTCACTAAGTGAAAGAATCCCTCTGCAACGCATGACCCTGCACCTTCGACGGGCAGAGACTAAAATAATCCACACTTCGTAAAACTTCCTGGGAGATTTCGGCAGGCAGGGATGAGCTGGTGTGGCACCACCAGGCGCTGCTGCGGAGCCAGCCCCGAGCCCAGCCCCGAGCCCAGCCCCGAGCCCAGCCCCGAGCCCCCGGCGCGGCCCCGGAGCCCCCGGCACATCCCATTGCGGCACGGCCGATGCCGCTCGCGGTGGGAAGAAGCCGGCTCAGCTTATCCTTGCAGTTTTGAGCAATGATTTCGCCCCTGTGAACCCACCCGGCTGTAAATCCTGGCACAGACAAGCCCCAAACATTCATTTCAGGCAGCGCAGTTTGTGTCATCTCGGCATTAGCATTTGCACTCTTATTAATTAATACTTGTTAAACCAAGACTAAAAATAAAGCGCTCGGCTCCTCGTCTCAGCTAACGCCTCTTTGCCCTCGCCCGGCAGCACGGCTGGGCTGTGGCAGGCTCAGCACCCGGCTGCTCCCTTCTCCAGAGCCAGAACTGGAAGAAAAGGACTGTGTTGAAGCAGGAATCCTGCTAAAGAAGAAATCACCCCTTTCTGCACCACCTTGGTGGGACAAGCCAGCCTTCCCGACCGTGGCTACGGGTGTTGGGGGAGTGACAGGGACAGCAGCACACACAGCATTTAACTTTTTTTTTCCATTCCAGCTTCTGCATTTGTTTTTCTTTTGCTGCCCTTTTTCTTCCTGGGCTGAGCCAGCTCAGTTGCACTTCCATTCAGAGGTGATTTCATTTCCCAGGCAGGACATCCCGGGAGGGCTCATGTTCAGGAAGAAAATGGTTCATCGTGGTGGGCACAGGTGAGCTCAGTGCCTGCACACAGGCAGGTGCTGCCGCTGCTGCTTTCAACAGCATCCAACAGGCAGCAGATGCTGTAGAAATTCCTTTTTCCTGCCTGGGACTGGTACTGGTCAGCAGCATCCCTTTGGATGCAAAGCTAGTGGCTGCACGTGTGGGTTAGTGCTGCTGCTGGGGCACCTGCAGAGGAAAAAAGGGCCTGAAATGGGGGTGGCAAAGCTTTTGGGGAATGCCAGGGGTGAAGCCTGGCTGGGTTTGGGCACAGGTCATGGTGCTCCCCACCACAATCCAACCAACCATTAAACCTACCAGGCTCCATGTTTCCTCTATTCCAAATTTCCCAAGCTCTGGGGCCCCCTTCAGACCTCAACTGAGCAAAGAAAGCAAACTGTCAGACCAAACACCTTCCCATATAGGTTCCATAGGTTACATCTACAGCACACAGACCTACGGAGACAAGGCATGGTGCTGGATGGATGAGGCTGTGCCAACCACAGCTCCTCAGTGCTAGTGCTGGGGAAGGCAGCCTGGCCTGCAATGTTTAATAACATTAATGGTAATAGCAGTAATAACAGTAATAATAATAACAGTAATTTGTTAGTTAACCCTTATTCATGAAAAACAAGCCTGCAAATTTATGTGACTCCAGGAAAGCCCCAGGTCACCAATCTGCTTGACTTAAACCGCCAAACCTTGTAACTCTTGGCCATTCCTCTGCCTTGGGTGTTCTTCCCAGAGCCCCTTGGCTTTAACTGGCTGGAGAAGTCCAGGCTCCAGCAGAGCCAAGCTGGAGTTCAGGACGCCATCCTCCTTTGCTGTGCTGTGGCAGCCAAGTGTGGATTCGGGGGATACCAGGTGTGGATTTAGGGGGTGGAGGGGCTCTCCCAGCCCAGGCTGTTGGAAGGAGAAGCTGATGACCTCAGGTTTCCCCTGAGGCTGGTTGGGTACCAGGGCTGGCAGCAGGAGCAGCACTTGGGGATGCAGCACAGCTCGCACGCGTTGGGAGTGAATGTTAATGGTGCCGAGCTCCTGGGAGAAATGATCAAATTCTTTGAATAAAGCGGGTAGGAGAGGAAGGGGAGGGGGGATGAAGGGAAAGTAATTCCACAGATTAATTCTGCTGATGAAAATTAAAATTGGGCATTGCTGAACCAACCCCAAAGTGAGCAGCTTTGGAGCCACAGCTCAACCTCAGCCTGGATCAGGCCTGCCTGAGCTCCTGCCTGTGCCCCCAGACCCCCAGGGGCTCCCTGAGTGGCCCTGGGACAGGATAAGGTCCCAAGGCTGTGAAAGGATGTGCTAATCCTGCTGTGAGCACTCTCCCTTCAACAATGTTTATCTCCTTCCCTGGTGCCTTCACTTCACTCAGCTTTACTTGCCCAGAGGGCAAGTTGGAGCACCCAGAAATGTGAGGTTCATTTCAATACCAAACATTTAAAAAAGGACATGTTGTGAGCTTTCAATTAATTTGTATTAACTTCCTTGAGCCTTTAGAGGCTTGGTTTTGTCCACTGTGGTCTCTGGTGAGGGTGGGTCCAAAGATCCTCCTGGCCCAAAATGAAGGCAGAGACTCAGCAGTGATCACAGGACTCGGGGAGCTGCTGCTTTAAAAACAAAATAAGGTAAAAGTTTGGGAGTGGACCATGCCATGAGCTGCAGGATACAACCCTCCCAGCCAGCAGCTTCCTCCTGCTCTGCTCCTCTTGGAGCTGGAAAACCTCCTGTGGAGCCCGGGAAGTCCCGTGGGAGGGAAGTGACTCCAGCATTCCCAGGGTGGCTCCAGGGGCACAAAGGGACTTTCCTTGGCTTGAATCACTGTAGGCACATTGGCTGGAGCTGCAGAGGGCACAGGGCACCCCCTGAGCTGGGGGGCACAGGGAAGCTTCAGAGCTCTGTTGGGGTTGGGGCTGCAGCAATCCCGGGGGGACACCCATGGGTGGCACTGCCCTGCATGTCCTGCTCAGCTGCCCCCACCTTCCCTCCCTCCTGCGCTGCACTGCCAGCCAGCCCCTCTCCCTGGCTGTGATTTCATTTTGATCTCGGGCTGCTTCCCTCCCTCCCTTCATCCCTCCTCCCTTGCTGGCTGCTGCCAAGTCCGCAGGTTCCCGCTGTGACCTTGAGCTGGTTTCTGGAGCCGGTTGTGGGTTTCTTAAAGGAGACATGGGGACCTCCCACCACCTTCCTCCTGCTGTCCCAAACTCCAGCCCAGCCATGCACCAGCCCCCTGGGGTTAGGGGGAACATGGAGTGAGAGCAAGGGGCCCCCAAGGACACAAAAACTGGGAGAGAGTGGAAGTGGCCAGTTCTGTGGCAGCAGAGTCATAGCTTGGCCACACTCACCACCAACTCCTGCACATTCTTTGAGGTCAAACAGCCACTGGGAAGGGGGCTCCTGGCCACCACTCCCAGCTCTGTGCATGGGGTGGAGTGGGCAAAGCCCCCAGTTGAGTGTGGTACCCAGAGAGAGTGGTGGCATGGGAGGTGTGGGGGTGCTTGGCTGGAGGGTGCACCCACCTCTCAGCATGAAGGAGGGTCTGTGGCTCTCCCTGGCTGTGTCATGGCCCTTGAAGCCCCACAGCCTCCAGCTATAGCAGGGAGAGCTTGAAAGTGAAGGTGACCCTAGCTCCTCCCCAAAGCCAAGCCACGGGGCAGATGACAGCCCTGGAGAGATGCTCCTGGTTTCCTTGCTGGCCCACGTGTGTCTGTGCCAGCACAGTGTGACTCATGGGGAAGCTGTTGCTTGCACCCAGCAGCGGGTGTTGCACAGAAACTCCAAATCCCATGAGCATCCCTCTGCCCCAGTGAGCAGTGAGCAGTGCCTGGAGCCTCAGCAGGACAGAAACCCCTCAAAGTGCCCTCACTCCAACTCCTAAAGCCACATCAAACCCACCCAGGAAAATAATTCTCCAGGTTAAACCCCATGTGGGATGTGGTATAGCCTCATGGGGCTCTTGGGCTGAGACTGAGAAGCCAAAAAGCACCTCAAAGTGCAAACAACTCTGGTGTGGACGTGCACATGGAGGCTCTCCCAGGAACAGCAGTGTCCTGGTGCTCATGCAACAGAGATTTTAAGCTGTGATTTAGCTGAGCTGGACAGGCTGAGATTCAAGCCTTGCTTGCCCAGTCCAGGCCACACTAAAAGCTCCATCAGCTGGAGAGGACCCTAATCAATAGGAGCCTTCAAGGCAAGTCATAAAACTTTGAAATTATGCAGGCAGCTCTCAGTGCTCCGCAGCAAAGGCAGCCTTTAATTCTTGGGATGCTCACCAGGAACCAGTGAGAGGGCTCTTAAATAAGGGAAAAGAGGGGCTGCACTGCTGCCACCTGCATGGGGTGCCCAGGGCTTGGATGGGCATGGAAGGTGCCACAGTGACAAACCCACAGCTGAGCCTTCCTCCCTGCCCCACCCAAGCACCTGATGCACAACCCATTGGAGGTGCTGAGGAGATCCCAAGGTGCCTCCAGACTCCACCTTGGAGCATCTCTCAATCCCAGGGAGATACTGGGCACGCAGAACCCCTCTCTGCCCCCTCACAGGAACAGGGATTGTGGGACTCTCTGGTCCTGGGGATCCCAAAACCAAGCAGTACCCTGTGAGCTGGGAACCACCAACCCTTCTGCCTTGGACATGGAGCTCGTGGTGGCTGTGATGGCATGGGAAGGAGCTGGAGAGGATGTTCTCAGCCCCCTCTATTATAGATACAAAGAGGGAAACTGAGGCATTGCAGGGTTGCAGAAGCAGAAGGGATAAAGGATAGTTACAGGAGAAAATCAGTAGGATCCTTGACCTGGAGCAGACCAATCACTCAGGGGATGAATACCCAGGGAAAAAAAGGCCATAAAATGTAAGAATTACATTTTGACCACACAAAGGCACCAAGAGGCCACCAAAAGTCACAATGCAGTAGCCAAGGCACCCTTGGGAGCCCCTTATCCCACAAGGAAAGGATAAATCTCAGCTCTGCCACCTCCACCCAAGCTGCTGGGCCAGTGCTCTGAACAAGGTGCCAGGTCTGGCCCGTGGGTGAGAGGGACCAAAGTGCTCCTGGCTGTTTGAGGCAGCACAGGAGGCTCAGCCATTGTCCCCACCACCGTGGGGCCAGCTCAGAAAAGCCAAGCCTACATCCCACCTGGCGTGGGGACACAGCCCTCAGCTCAGGCAGCGCCACAGCAGGAGGAGGAGGGAATGGAGTGGGATAAGGAAGGAGAGAAGGAAGGAGAGGGAAGAAAAGGAGAAAAATGAGTTTTCCTGCTGCCCCAGCGGTGTGGCGATTGATCGGGTGCAGGCTGGTGTGGAGCGGTGCTGAGAGCCTCATTCCCCACCGCCGGCTCACAATTATTGGAAAAAACCCGGCGCTGCTGCTGCAGTGAAATTAGTTATTGATCTCTTGTCTGGGTGACAAGCGCGGTGCCGGGGCTGCTCTCCCACCGCCCAGCCCCGCAGCTCCTCCGCCCACCCTCCGGGGCTCAGCCCCCCGCGGCTGCCCCCGGTGGGTGTCCAGCAGGGGACCGGAGGTCTCAGTGCTCACCCACGCTCCAGAGCTGCTCCCCAAGGAGGTTTTGCTCACCCCATTGCACGTAGGGAAGATGACAGTGGGAGAAAAAGGGCTCTGTCCCGCGCAGGATGGGACCCCTGAGTGCCGGCAGCCCTCCGCCCAAGCAAAGCTCTGCTCCCCCACCCGCCACCATCCCCTGTCCCCCAGGGATTGGGGTCAGGCTGTCCTGAGCCCTTTTCCATTTCCCGATAACCTGGCTATCGCGGAGGGAGATAAGGCAGAGGGAAATCAGGCAGCCAGAGAGCTTTTGTTGTCTGGAAAGGCTCTGCTCATCTCTGGCTGCAGCTGGCCGGAGAGGCTGGACCAGCGTCGGCTGCCTGGCCCCGCAGGGACAGCGACACGAAGGGACTGGGCTGGGGCAAACTGTGCCTGCTCTTCCCAGGGGAACCTTCAAAGTTGCAATAACAAAAAACGGGTATTTATTTTCTTTTTTGTAATTCCTGGCGGGAGGTAGGAACAACAGGGGACATTTCAAACAACCCTGTTTTCTTCCAAAGTTACCGGAGAAACACTTTGCCCCAGGGCAAAGATGGGGTTTGGTTTCCAGAGGGTTTGGTTGCAGAGGGTTTGTTTGGAGTCTCACCTTTGCTCAGAGTTCATCAAGGTGCTTCTTGTCACTGGCAGGGACAGGCTTGAGGCCGGCTCTCGAGTCTCCTCGGTCCCTTCAGGGTTGTTTGACTGTTCATAGGATTTTTTTTCCCATCAACATTTTGCCCCAAAAAGCAACTCCCTGAAGTGATCCCTCCCTGAGGTGTAATTAAAGTGGCTTTTGGGATGCAAATGAAAAGCCAGGTGATGGGTTCCTGAGGGCCAGAGGTCACTGTAAAACTCACATAATTTTTGCTTGGGCTTCTGTAGGGTCCGTGTGACGGAGATGCAGCCGGTGACTCTGCCTGGGAGGTGCCACCGGTGTAAAGTGGCATCTGGGGCTATCCACAGGGAGGGCATGAGCTGGTGGCATTGGCCGTGCACAGAGCCTGCAGGGAGAGCTGGGGCCAAGAGGGGACACAGTGGGGACAGGACGGACCAGGACCTGTCCCATGAGTAGCTCCCAGGGATGGGCAGAAAGTGCCAGTGATGTGACAGGCAAGGGGGACAACGGCTGGAGACCACAAAGGGACACCAGGATGGCTCATGGGATGTCCCCAAGCCCTGTGGCAGCGGGCACAGGCAGCTCTCACCTCCTGCCTCACTCTCAACATCCCAAGCAGGCAAGACCCTGTCTGCATGTGTGTCCCTGGGGAGGCTGAGGGATCCTGGCCTCTTTCCCAGCCCCAGACAAAAGCCTGGGAACAAAAGCCTGCGGGATTCGGGAGGCATCTCCCGGCCGGGGGGTATTTGTTTAGCCCGGGGGGAGGTGAAGAGGGGAGAGGAAACTGCATTTCAAAGTGTTTCACCCTTTGAAAACCCTTCACAGCCCCCCCAGTGCCCTCTGCATGGCCCTGGTACCCCTGTGAGAGGACACCGAGTCCCCTTCGGCCACCTCCGCCTCTCTGCTGGGGAGGGAATAAGAAAGAAGATGTGGAAAGTAAAAGAAAAAAAAAAAAAAAGGAAATGCAGCCAGGAGGAGGGAGCAGATCGCTGCGGGAGCATTTCTCTGGCTCAGCCCCTCTCTGGGTGGGGAAGTTGGAGCCCCAGCTCCAGGGACTGACTGCTGGGCTGAGAGTGAGCTTGAGAATTCATGTGTTTCTCCCCAGTTGTCTTCATTTTCCCAATTACACTGTTGAGTTTTTGGAGTGGGGGTTATCCTGGGGATGGATCTAAGCCTGCATCTGGCCCCTTCCCAATCTACCAACACCCAGAGCAGAGCCCTGGGCACCCAGCTCTCCTGGGAGGAGGTTGGCAGAAGCCACCAGTCCAAGCCCATCCCTCGCAGCCCTGCCCAGGCTTCTCCAACAAGGTGCCACCAGCACAGGGAGGGCTCTGGCCACCTACAGCCATCCTCAGGCTGCTTTTGCAGGTCCCCTCTTCATATCCATCATCCAAAGCTGCGCACACCCCTGCACTTACAAACCCTCAGCACCTCCAGCCCTGGCTGCAACACTGTGACACCAGCCTGTGCCACAGGGACACCGCACACATCAGGTCTCGGGTTTCCTGGCTGTTTTCGGTGTTTCACCACCCTAAAAACACCCATTTCCTCTGGGGCCAGGAAGGAAGGTGGAGCAGAAACAGCCTCTGGCATCTTCTTCTGAGAAGCAGCTTCCCAGTTTGCAACTGGGCACTGTCCCAGTGAGTTACCCTCACCCCATCACTGCACAGGAAGGCACCGTGCGAGCGAGACAGCATGACCCCAAACCTCCCAAACCCCAGTAAAGGTGGGATGTGAATCCCAGGCGCTCCTGCCACCCTCCAGAGCTCAGCATTCCGTAGAGATGAAGTGGGAGAGAGGTGCAGACAACGGGGCTGCCCACATCCACCGGCTCTCCGGGCTCCCCGCTTCCCTCCGGCGCCTGGCGGAAGCCGAGCCCACGCCGACAGCGGCGGCTGGGCAGATGGAAAGACCAAATGATGGCTTTGCAGGGGGCCTGGGATTTGTTTGAGCCATCGCTGTCTCAGTGAGTGACTTCGAATAACGGATACACTTGAGAAAATCGCCATCTGCTCCCGGACAATTCGCAACCAGAGGAAAAGGTGAAATAAATTCAGCGACTGTATTATCCGCCCGTCCGCAGCTCCGGCAGCAGGGTCAGGCTTTGTGCAGCGTCCTGAAAGTGATTTGGGAATGAGAGGATGGTTTGGGATGAGCAAAGAGCAGACAACCAGAAAAGGATGGAAGAGTTGAGGCCCCAGGATGTTGCGCCCACAGCAGGGCTCTCTTGGCATCCCGGGTTTGGTGAGTTTGGCAGGAAGACAAAATCTCACCAGATCTTTTTTTTTTTTTCCATCTCTGAATTTCGAGTGCCTCCTGCTTCCAGCTGGGCTGGAAATACCACAAAAACAGATGCTACAATGCAGCACATTTCGTGTTTCAAACACTGGAAGAAATCAGACGTGAAAAATAAATGCAGGGGGTTGCAGTGGCTGGGCTGGTGATGAAGCTGAGGGCACTTGGAAAAGCCCCTGAACCCACAACCCAGCCCATGTCAGGCTCAACAGCTCCAAAAATCAAACCTTTCATCCTCAGCAAAGCAAACCCATTTCCAGGAGCAGATAAAAATGCCCCTTGCATCTCTGCTTGTCCATGCCAAGAGCCCAGAACGCACACAATGCTTAGACTGATTTTTTAAATGCAATTAGGAGGGGGATGAATCTTTGCCCCAAAGTCACAGCACTGTGCAGCAGTCTCTGTCTGAAAGGATCCCTGGTGCTTCCAACAGAACCTCACTGGGGGAGAAAAACATTCAGTGTTTGGTCTTGCAGGGGCAGCAGGAACTGGAGAAGAACAGGATTAGATGTGACCATTTTTGGTGTCCTTTTACTCTTGGCAAGCTCAAAGTGAGTGTGCACGAGTGCTCAACACTAACACTGCCCTGCATTCCACCTGCACCAAAGAGAGCCTGTTGCACAGGTGATGATGGGATTTCTTCTTTTCCTCCTCACTGGAGTTTACCTGGGCATGAAGGTGTGTTTGGCACGTGCGGAGCACCACCCAAGCTGGCCCCACCAGCCTTTGCCTTGGCCAATGCAACCACCTCAACCCACCCCAGCCCTCCCCAGCAGGGACACAGCGGCTCCCACCCAGCCAGCCCCTCTTCCCAGGGAGAGGCTCCTGACCCTGCACATCTGAGATGCCACCCTGGACCCACAGTGCTGCCACAAACCTGGGGAAATGATCTGGGGACAAACCCTCCTGAGGGGCAGCGGCTGCCAGTGCCAGTGTGGATGGCAAGGGCCTGCCTCAAAGAGAGAGAGAAATGACTGTAACCCAGCCCCAGGGGCACAGCCCTGACTGGGGTGTCACAGGGAGCCCCTGGCTGGGTGGGTCACGGGGGGTTCTGTGCAAGGTCCTGGGGAGCACTGTGGCCACACAGGCGTCCCATCCTCCGGCACAGCATCCCCGGGCACGGCTGCAGGTACGGCTGCAGGCACGATGCCCCGGTGTGCTCCACCTCGGCCTGGCTGCTGCGGTCACAGCCGGTGCCCTCCTCACGGTGGCTACTGGGACGGTCCCCACTCGCATCCCAAAAGGTCTCATGGCAAGAGGCACGGGCAGCTCTTGCTCAGCACGGGGAGGAAAAGCAAGTGCCAGGGAGCAGGAGCTCAGCTGGCACCCTGAGAAACCAGAGGATGAGGAAGGGGAGGAAGCACAGGATGAGGATGAGGATGGAGAGGAAGCTGAGGATGAGGAGAGAGAGAAAGCTGAGGATGAGGAGATGAGGATGAGGATGAGGATGAGGATGAGGACGAGGACGAGGACGAGGACGAGGACGAGGACGAGGACGAGGACGGGGAGGCAGGCGGGATGGCAGGGCAGACCGTGTAGCCGAGCGGCAGCGAGCAGGAGCGGGAAGGCGAGGCAGCGCGAACGAGGGAGAGGGAGCAGAAATCTGTTGCCCAGGCTGTGCGCTTCGCTGTCAGCCGGCTCTGATTAACGGGCTGCCTTCCAGCTCCGCGCCGGCTGCGTTCCTGGCAGGAGCGGAGCCCCCCGGCTTCCTGCCGTAGGAGTGGCTCGCTGAAAGGTTACATTTGCACAATGTGCCGCTGGAAAAGCGGTGCCAGAGGTTGCAGGCGGGGGAGCCGGGCGAGCGGGCGAGCAGGCAGCTCCGCTCCGCTCCGCTCTGCCTGTGTAATGGAAAAAACCCTCTGGGGACGCGCAGGAAAATATCAACTTACGCTCCCCCAGCACAGCAAAGCTGGGCCCGGCCGGCCGTGGATGGGGGAACGAGAGCTCGGGATGGGGCGATGGTGGTGAGCACCCCCAGAGCCCCAGCGCTGCTCCGGATCGGCCCCAAGGCGGGGCAGGACAGGGCTCCCAGGGGCAGAGAACCCTCCTTCGGGATGCTCCCCAGCAAGCCTGTGCACTTGCCATCATCAGGATCTCTCGTCTCTGCTGCTTGGTGGGGAAGGCTGAGGCTGTTGAGGGGAAATGTTCGAATCTGGCAAGGAAGAATTTCCTCCGATGGAGGCTCAGGCCGCACTGCTGTGATTTATGGGGCTTGGCACAGCCACGGCTACATCCACACACACATGCACATGTCTCATCCCCAGCTTTCCCAGCCCTTCTACCCCATAACTTTTGGTCTGGGAATATCATTTTGGTGTCTGGGAAGTCCAGCTCAGATTGCTGAGCCCACCATAGCTGCTGTCTGCTCTACAGCATACCTTAAAACACTCTGCTCACCTCCTCCATCATCCCTCTTGCACCAAAACAAATTCTCCTGAGCAGCTCAGCACCCTCCAGGGCAAAGCCCTTCGTCCCTCCCCACACAAGACTTCCTTTCACCTTCTCATTTCTTCATTGCATCTCAACTTGGTCACATTTTTGCCCCGTAGCCACAGAGGAGAGGTCAGGGCAGCAGGGGAAGCACCCACCCTCACCCCAGGGTGATCCCCAGGGTGCTGGAGCCAGCTCACTCTGTCTTGCAGGAGCCAACATTTTCCTTTCTGTGTCCCTTGTTTCCTTGGTTTCAAGCTTTTTTCTTCCTCACTGAGCCCCTAATTAAAAAAAAAAAAAATCTGGAGGAATCCCAAATTCAGAGCACTCAGAGCGGGGCTGCAGCTGCCCCTGCAGGCTCTCCTCGGGTGTGGGACACATGGTCGTGCCCTGGCTCCTTGGGTTTGGTCCCAGAGCTTTTAAATCCCCAGACTCCAAACCCCACCAGGTGGCCCTGCTCAGCATGGCCCAGCCGGGTCCCCACCACGCTGGGGTGTGAGTCCTCCCCCTCCGCTGTCCCCAGCTTCCCTCTGTGTTTTCATTAGGATTTGGAGATAAGCTTCCAAATAAAGGCAGTGTTTTTAACCACTTTGCCTTATCAGCTGGCATCCAATAGCATTCCCCATCCACACAACGAGGCTTGGAAGACGCTCTAGGGGAAAAGGGACCCCAAACATGCAGACCTCTCCTTCTCCCAACCCCACAGCCTGCACTGTGGCTCTCTGGAGGGCACCAGTGGCTTTGGGGAACTATTTCTAGTACTGGCCCCTGCTCAGGGACAGCAGTGTTAATGCAACCACATGCATGAATACAACCTAAGGACCAATTCAGCACACCTGGATTTTATTCCTGGTTCTGCCACTGGCCCGGGGATGACCTTCAGCAAGTTGTTTCCCTTCCCTGTGCCTGTGTTTCTGCTTGCTCTCCCTTCTCTCAGCCCTTCCTAAGCCCAGCGATGCTCTGCCTCAGCCCAAGGAGACTCCAAGTCCACAACCTCCCCCACAAAAAGGTGAGCAAATGGCAGCAGAGCTCTGAGCATCCCTGGGTCCTACAACCTCCAAGTGCTCACTAGAGACCTCCCTCACTGAGCCCCCTCCCCACTGGGCCATCCCATAGCTCATTTTTCCAGCGTGTGTGCAAAGGCCTGAATATAGGAACCAGTTGCCAGCAGCTTCCAGCCCCCAAACGCTGTCCTGGGGAAAATCAGTGCCTCACAGGAGCCTTGCCCTGGGAGAAGGCTGAAGGTGGGTCTCACTCCCTTCCTCTTAGTATTGGTGACCATTGTGGGGGAGAAGTCCTGCAAGGAGATGCATACAGGAGGAACACCAGTGATGGCAACAAACTCACTCCGTTTTAGCACCCAGCTGCTTGGAGGGAGCAAACCAACCCCAACACCCCAGATAAGCCCTACTGTGGTTGCCCAAAGAGCCACCACACCACAGAGGATCCCCATTAGAGCTCAGCCCCATTAGAGCCCCATTACTGGCAGCAGGAGCACCTGGCTGGCACAGAGGAACACCAACAAAGGCCATTCTACCCTCACTGGCAGGATCTCAGTGTGCTGGAGGCAGAGGCTGCCGTGGGACATGGGCAGGGAAGGCAGGAGCTGAGGCATCAGATCCTGGGCACAGCATCCTGCTCACACCACAGCCCTGCTGGGCTCCCTCCCTGCACAGGAGAAGGGGTTGGGGTTGGCTGGAGCAGCATGGGAGGCACGCACCCCTCCCATCCTGGGGGAGAAGGGGAATGGTGCAGTCTGGCAGCACCCACCTCCACAGCCCTGGGAGCATGGCAGGAACCTGGGACTGGGAATGGCAGGGGAAAATATGCCCTGTGTTAATGCCTCCAGTGCAGAGGGCATCCCAGAAACCTTCACTGCAGGCCCCATTTCCAGAGCGAAGAATCCCAATGCCAAAGCACGGCCAAGAGACCGAGCCTTTGGGGAATTGAATCTGGCCACAGCACTCAGCATGGTGGCTTCTGGGGACAAATGTGTCACCCTGGGAGCTGCTGAGTGCTCTCACCTCCATCCTGCACACGTTGCCTTTCATGAGTCAGAGCCCATCTCCAGGATGAGGTTGTTTCCTGCCCTTTTCCCAAACAAGGTCCCCACCGACACCAAAACCCCTTGAGTTCACAGAGCCCTCTCCCGTGGACAGCAGAGATCTGGCGGATTGCATGGGGCTGGCGTTCTTCCTCCTTTCCAGCTGTTAAATTGCATTATAGACAGTTAAAAATACATCACATACTTTCCTAATGTGACTTTTCCGTGGTAAGCAGCAGCACGGCTGGAGGTGAGATGCTGGAGGTCGCAGGAGAGCTGCTCACTTGTGCCCATGGATGGACAAATTTGGGCCCCACAGAAGGGGACTGTGTGGCCCTGTGGCAGATTTGACTTCAGCAGACTGACCCAATTTGTTCACTGTCTCTTGCCTCAGTTTCCCCACTTATGGTCTGTTCTCTGCAATAATATCTCACATGAACTGAAACTTGACAGGGTTTTTGGGCTTTATAGAAAATGGGTCTTTTGCACAAGGATCAGAGGTTAATAGAAGTCCAGGGCTGAGCTGGAAAGGATCTGTTAATACGTTGTAGCTGAAAAGCTTAATTCCTGAGCATGGCTGGAACTGACCACATGGAATCCCATGGAAATGCCAGAGGGACGTGGCCCAGCCAGAGCCCACAGTGGGCACAGGGCAGCACTGGGGCAGCTGAGCTCAGCCTGAGGCAGGAGCATTGCTGTGAGCCGTGTGTGAGCTGGGATCCATCTCCCCTTCCAGCAGCACAGCAAGCTCTGCTGAGGTCTGCAGTGGGTGGAAAAAAACTCCTTTGGCTCGCTAGAGCACTTGATGGAGCAACCCGTGTTCCCAGGGATGGGCTCCCTTGCAGCCAGAGACACCTGTGGCGTGGGGAAGGCAAAAAGAGAGCAAAGGTGATCCCCTTGGATCTAGGTCCAGCCCCCTTTGCCCTGACCAGGCCTCATCTGACCCAAACCAGATCTGACAGCACCTCCTCAACCCCTCGCAGGACCGATGCCACTGCCTCAGAGAGCAGCCCAGCACCCCAGAACAGCAGGGACACCCCAGAGCCCAGCAAGGGGCTGGGATGGGGAGGAGAACCTACGAGAGGGTGAGGAAAGAGTTAAACCCCCAGCACTGCCAGCCCTCCCTCCTGCTTCTCTGCTAACTTTGGGAGGAAGGGAATAGCATAAAGGTAAGAGTGGAGGAAGGAGAGAGGAGACAGATGAGAGAAGGAGCGAGGGAGAGGGGGAGCGGGAGAGAGGAACAGACGGCAGAGAGGGAGAGCGTGGGGGGGAAGATGCTGACGCTTCTCCTCCATCTCGGCGAGAGGCAGATAGAGGGGAAAAAGGGGGGGAAAAAAAAGAAGGCAAAGACCAAGGGAACATGGGAGAGGGAGAAGGAAGGAGCCGGAGCGAGGGAGCATGTGTGAAAGTCGCAGTGAGAGAAGGGGCCTCTTTGATTCCCCGTGCCTCATACCAGACAGTGTCTAGACTGCAGCAATTATTGTCAGCTCAGAACACCCAGGCATTGCCATTTCAGCTGAAAGGGAGCTTAACAAAGAGCGAGGGAGAAAAAAAATACCCTGCTGGCGGTTAGCTGGGCTCCCTCCAGCACAAGGGGCTCTTCGGAGGGCCCTCCATCGCCCGTGCCCCCGGCCAGCCCCAGCCCCAGGTGCCCTCACGGCAGCGGCTGTGGAGGAGGCCACGGGTGCAAACAATTCCTGACCCAGCCCTGGGGCTTTGGCTGGTTTTGGGGTGCAGGTGTTGAGTTCAACTCTCCCTGCAAGCCCAGGTTATGGGGCTGAGGGCACGGCAGGCAGGGCTGGGGGGAGAGGGCCCCGTGGGGAGGTCGGGGTGTCCCAGTGGAGGGGCAGTTCCCCAGCAGACAGCATTTGGCCGTGAGTGCCCATGGAGCTGCTCCCCAGACCAACAGGGGATGGTCAGATGGACACCTCGGCCTCACCCCAGAGTCCAGGGGATGCACACACCTCCTCCAAGCAGCAGGGACGTGAATCCTAGAGCTGGAAACCCCAATGTACACTGCTCCTGCAGCTCCTCAGTGCCCTTGGGTCTCAGGAAATCATGGGAGGTCACTCGTGCAAATTCACAGGAATAGAAATCATCTCTCCTGTCCTCTCCTCCATCCTGCCTCTCCACCCACTGCTGGAGGAGTTACCCTTTCCCCTCTCGAGTGCTTTGCCTCTGAGGGGCTTTTGTGCTGTCTGCAGGTCTGGGATGTGGCCGAGACTCCCAGGAGGGAATTAACACCCAGAACTGGCTGTGAGTCAGGAATTCCAGCCTCCCGCTGGAAACACCCGCCACGTGCCCCCCCAGCTCTGTGGTGACAGCCAGCTCCGAATACCTCAGAGGGGAAGAGGTGAGAAGGAGAATTTCAGTGCCCTGTCTCAATCACTTCCTTGGGTTTGGGGGTGGTGATGATCCCCCTCAGCTGTCTGTGGGGCTGCCCTGCAGATGAGCCCCTTTGGAAGCATCCCCATCTCCAGGGCTGTGCCACACATCTTCTAAATTTCGGTGCATCGAGCAGCATGGCCAAGTGACCTTCTCCACTGCTGGATGGCACTGGGGACCGTCCCTGCAGAGGCTCATGGCCTGTCTGCTGGGAAAGGCAGCCGATCCCTGCAGATACTGGAGCACAGCTCTGGTTTAATTAGCACTTTTAATGCTTGGAAAGGAGGCGCGAGGGAATACTCAGCAGGTTGGACATGATTTCCTCACTAGCAATCCAGCCTGGCAACAGGGAAGCTCCCCAGCTTCAGCTTGCTCAGCTGGGATGGGGTGACTTTGCTCTGGGGTCTAAACCATGGTAAATATCCTTGGCGAGCCCCACTTGGGCCCCTCAGTGCAGGAACACCTTTGTCAGAAGGCATTTTTGTAGCAAACCCCAGCAGTCAGCATGCTCTGCCAGCGTGGGTTGTACTGTGAGCAATGCCTGACCCCAAACTGGCTCAACTCAGCTGTTTGTCCTTGTCCCTCTCTGCCTTTGAGGAACAACATCCATTTTCTGGCCAGGTCTGGTCATGTCTGCTAAATCAAGGACTTTTTCTCCCCTGGGTACAGGGCGCTGATGTTGCTGTGTGGATAAAATCAGCCTCATTCAGGATCTGGCCGCTGTGGCAGATCAGAGGAAATGACAGCACAAGTCCCACAAAGGGCCAGGTGGCAAAACCTGCCTTGGGAGGGACTCGTCCCCTTGTTCCCTTGGCTGGCCATGGCGTGTCTGTGGAGATGATGCCATTTCTTAGTGCAGGGTTCCTCGGGTGAGGGTCAGAGGAGGGGAATGCCAGCTCTGCCCACATGTCCCATCGCAGTGGTGCCCTCAGCTCCCAACACCGTGGTGCCCTCAGCTCCCTCATGGGCTTCTGCATCTCAGGGATGGGGTGTCCAGCTCCAGCAAAGCTCCACAGCCAGGGCTGGTAACGCTCCAGCCGTGGAGGACACTGAGCTTCCAACACATGTGGAACAAATATGTGATGTGAGCAGTGGCGGGTCTTACCCTTGTGAGCTTGGGCTATGTTTGACCTTCACAAGGAGCTTTTGGCCAGCCCACCCTGACCCAGAGCTGGACCACGAGGAGCCCAGACCTGTCACTGACTTGTGGGCTTGGGGGAGTGTTTTTTCCCAAAGACCTGAAAACTCCAGGGCTTCAGGAGTATTGCCTCGGGGCATAGACACAACCATGAAATGCACCGGGACTGCCACCGGGCTGTCACTGAGGCCCCTCTGCTGGTCTCCGATGCCAGACTTCCACCGAAGCCCAGGAAGGCAATGCAAGAAGAAAAGGCCTTTCCTTCTCCTCCATGATACTTCCAATGTTCCTCCCTCGGGCAGCCTGAGCCTTCCAGAGCAACTCGGGGAGCCCCAGCTCTCCACAGAGCTCCTACAAGACCCAGCCCTGCAGAGAGATGCAGGGTCCCACCAGCAGCCCATGAAGCCACCAAAG
This sequence comes from Phainopepla nitens, assembly GCA_013400175.1. NCBI lineage: Eukaryota > Metazoa > Chordata > Aves > Passeriformes > Bombycillidae > Phainopepla > Phainopepla nitens. Next base: position 103,036 of record VXBQ01001067.1, on the reverse strand, counting down.
TGTGCCCACAGTCAGGGCCCCACAGGGCCCCCTGCATGTCCCCAGCTCTCTGAAATGGCCACAGTTCCCGGCAGCAGGGAGAGGAGGGATCCGGGAAGCCACAACCGCGGCGTACGTGCTGTGCTGAGTGTGAGCGGCTGGGCGGGAGGGGAACCGGCCGCATCCTGCTCCGCAGGCCGGCCCGGGCACCGCCGTGCGCCGGCAGAGGCCGGAGGCGAAGGCCCGGGGCAGCCGGAGTTCTCTGGCCGCTGCAGGGACACGGCCAGCCGGACTTGGCACGGCCCCGCATCCTGTCCTGTCCCGGCCCGAGCACCGCGCCAGGGCCGGGGCCGTGCGGGGAGGCACACGGGCAGCCCCGGCACCCCTGTGCCGCACCACGACCCTCGCTCACCTTCCTGCTCTTCATCCCTCCCCTCTGCAAAGCTGCCTGCAAATGCCGACTGACTGTTTTCCAGTTCCTCCAGATTTACCCCCCTCCTCATCCTCCTCCTCCTCCCCTCTCCTCCCCCCCCCTTCCTTCCTTTCTTCTTCCTGGGTTAAAAATAATCAAGTTTCTGGGAAGCAGCAGCCCTGCTGCGCCTGCCTCCCTGCACTCGCGCCCCGGAGAATAGCTCGGCTCGGCTCGCTCCGGCCCCTCCTCGCTGCTCTCTCCTTCCTCCTCCCCACCCCCTACAGGGATCTGACTAATATGCTTGGGCTCTGCTTGCCAGCTCAGCTGGAAAGGAATTTAACCATTGCGTGGCCTGGAGGGAAGGAGTGGAGAGCCCAGGCCTCTCTCCATCACCCGGGACCCCTGGTCTGGGTCCCTGCCCGGCCGTGCTCCCTTCAGTGCTGCCCAGAGGATGACGGAGGAGAAGGGATGCATGGTGCCAGCACCCCATGGCAAGTGGTGGCCTCTGCCCCAAGCTTACACGGGTGCAATAACCCTCCTGGGTTCCCTCAGAGGTGTCCTGCCCTCCTGTAGTGTGCCTACGTGTCCCCCCAGTGCCGTGGTTCCCGTCGCTTGGCCCGTGGGAGCTCCTGATCCAGCCACAGGTGCTCCCTGGGCACCCACATCCCTGCCTGCAACCCGCCACGGGCCTCAGCACTGCGTGAGGGTGGCAGCTGTGCTCCCGCACGATGCTGCTCAGGGGTCACGGTGGGACCAGCAGCTCCAGCCCCCAGCTGCGAGGTCTGCAGGGAGTGATTCCCGGGCTCAGCCCCGCTGCAGTGCAGCTCTGGCAGGAGCTGGCAGCCCTTCGCTGGCTGCCGGGGCTCAGCTTCTCCTTCAGCACAGGGGGTAGGAAGCAGGAGTAAAGGCAGGGTCACACCTGGGTAGAAACCACTCAGGGGAATAGCTCCTCCGAGGCAAAATCCGGGTACTAAAATGCCGGTGTTTGTGCAGACCCACTCCAATCTCCCTCCTTGCCAGCCAGGCTCTGAGCACAAGTAGATTTCCCAGCACAGGAGTGGGAGACAGGGCGCTGCTTTACAGCAGGGCAAGCAAAGCACAAAGGCTTGACCAAGGTTATCCCAGAGAGTCTGTGGCAGAGCTAAGAACTGACCCCCCCCCGCCTCCCCGAGGCTCCAGCTTGCTGGTGTATTGCAGCATCTCCCTGCTCGGCCAAAAACTCCCCTTGAAATCTCCTGGCCAATGCAGAAGGACTCCAAGGCCAGAAATCCTAAGCTCAGCACCCCAGCGCTGAGCGGAGCCAAGAGGGACCGGCTCGGCCGCCGCTCACCCCCCACGCCGGCTGGCTCAGCCCCGCGGCTCCAGTGCCAGGGCACAAACCGTCCCGGGGGAGGACACTGCCCTTCCCGGAGCTGCTGCCGGAGAGCTGGAAGTACAGCCCCTCCGGAGATGGGCTGGGAAGGAGGAGAGGGCACTGGGCACAAAGCAGGGACCCGGCAAGGGCAGGAAAGCTGCTGCCAGAGGATCACCCCTTAGCTGCTGGGATGCTCTGTACAGCGAGATCCAGCACTGCAAAAAGGGTCTGAAGAAGATGTCTTCTCTGCAAATTCTCCCTTAAATGGCAGTTCTGCTGTAAAATAGGGTAGGATGGAGCTCAGTGTTTGTTTTCTCGGCAGGACCCAAGCGCGGCTCAGCCTGGGACTGTGAGCCAGGCTGGCTCCTCACCGACAGCCCCGCAGGAGCACGATCTGCAGCCCTGGCTCTGCTCTCCCAAACATCCCTGCAGAGCCAGAGCTCGGTGCAGGGCTCAGGGCAGGAGCCAGGAGGGGAATAAGCACCCAGTTCACTCCTAACTTAGCTGCCTGCCCTGGCAGCTGGGGCTGCAGGCACCAGGGTGGGTGTGGGGCAGACCTGCGAGCCCTCACTGTGCACCAGGAGATGTGAGGCCAGAGTCCCTGTGGCCCCACACAGTCAACACGTGAGGCATGAAAGAAGTGATGGCAGGACACAGCCAAGAGCCAGAGCAGGGCCAGGCTCTGACCATCCCTCGGTGAGCAAAAACACTCCCATTCCAAATTCCCTGGTGCCTTGGGAGCTCCCTCCAGCACTGCCTGCCCCACACACCCTGCAGCAACCTCAGCAGCCAGGAAACGCTGGCAGGAGTGAAAGGGATTGAGAAATTGCAGGCAGCAGGATGAGACATGAGCCAGCACAAGCAGGATGTGACTCGGGGGTGACTGGGACTGCCGGAGGGGTGTCACCAGGAACCAGTACCTGGGGCCCATCCTGTACCCTCCCTCTCATGCTCCTCACAGCTGATCCCAAGCCCAGCCTCTGTTCTCCACACAAGTCATCAGGTCCCATTTGTGTTTCACCACGTTAATGCTCTGTTAACAGCACGGTGATATCTTCTCCCTCTATCCACCTCAGGCTTTTGCACTCCCAACCTGCCCGAGGCTGTTGCTGTCGGTTCTACCCGGGGCTGTCCCTGTCACCACAGTGCCCCAGCCCCACCACCCCATCTGCAGGGCATACCTGATATTTTCCAAGGTTTTTTCAGCACAGACTGGATGGCAGTGGGAGGTTCGGGGCAAAGGGGAGTTCAGACACTGGCCAGACTTTTCCCTTGTCCTGCCTCAAACCAGCTGTTGTAGTGCTGCAGGAAAGGAGAAAAGAGAGGATAAAGGAGGAGAAGCAGAGAAGAAAAAAAAAAACAACACAGGAAAAATATTTTCTCCCTACCAAACACCCAAAGCTTTGTTTATCCAGCAGCCCCTCAAACTGAGGCTGGCTGATCCCAAGGTGGCCCCTTCCATGGGTGCTGTATTCCCTGTAGCTCCCATCTCCTAGTCCCTCACCTCCCTATGTGTGCCATGATCCCTGATGGGGTCTCCAGCTCATCCTCACATTTCATAGCTCCAGCATGGCTAAGGAAAGCCAACTGAGCTGGCATTTCTGCAAAACAACCTGCCCTTCCAGCCAAGGAGCTCAGATCAATTCCCAACCCTTACCTGCATCAGGGCTCACCAGCCTTCCCTTCACATGGGAAATTATTTACCTCAGATGAGGAAAAACAGAGCAAAAGGGGATAGATCCAGCTGTTGAATCCTGTAAAGCCCAAAGCTTCTTCTGCTTCAGCTGCTTCCTTGCTGTGGAGGAGGAGAAGAGGGAGATGTTAGCCTGCTGTGGGGCAGAGCCCAGGACATCCAAGCCCCTGCTAGGTAAGGTCACCCCATTCCTACAGAAAGACACCATGGAAAAGACCCTATTGCACAAACAGCTCCAACACTGGACAACAAAATCTCAAAGGATCCAAGATGTTGCAACTCTTCTTTGCCATCTCCCCCATAGGCAGGGCACAAGGACATGTTCCCAGGGGAGAGAAAATTCCAAAGCTTGGGGTGGAGAAATGGCACTGCAGGAGTGCAGTTAAACCTGGAGGCCAGGATATCCTCCTGGGACACACCTCTGGACTCAGGAGGATGCAGGAGCAAATCAACACATCACAGCAACTCCCTGAAACACAATCACTCTTTGGGCAACAGTGTCTCCAAGGTGGGGGAAAACCTTTATCCTTCATCCATGATCCAGGAGTGTCCCCATTGTCTTCCCATGGCCAGCTCCAATCCTGGCAGGGAGGCACCAGCTGGGAGGCTGTGATGGGACTTGCACTGTGCTCTACCCTCTTGGTCATCGTCATCTTTCTAGGAGCTGAAGGGGATTTTCTTTGTTTGGTTTTGAGGGAATAGTAAATTCACAAACAATTGGAAGATTCAAAAAGGCTGAATCATCCTGAAACTCAGGGTGAAATTGAAAAATTGTCTGGAATGAAAAAAAGAAATACCAGTGCTGGGCAGAGGAGATGGCTTTGAAGATGTCAAACCACCTTCTCTCATCAGTCACCTGATGATCTGTGGTATTCAGGCATTTTCTAAAAGAATCTTCTTGATCTCTTCATTTAAAAAAAAGCCTATTTTTTTTCAATTCAAAAATTTGTCTCAATGTATAAGAAGAGACCTACGTAAATTAGGCAAACCCCAAACAAAACAGAACAAAATAAAAACATTTCTAAGCTAAAAAAGGCTAAACATTCTGGCTTTACCTAAAACAATTGCTTGTACTGGGATGGGGTATTTTGTGGATTCTTTTCTTTTCCATTTTACCAGAAATTGCCCACTAGATCCTCGTTCTGGGTTGGCATGGTCCAATTCCCACACCCAAGACATTCCACTTGGGCACCAAGCAACATTTTTCCAGCAGCATGGTTCTCCATCAATGGACCAGACCCAGTAACTCCCTTCTCCAAGAAAGATGAACACTTTGGTTCTCCTTCCTCACGCACCTCGGAGCCTGCCCTGTGCATCCTTCACCCAGCCTTGAGTCCCTTTAAGCCTCCTTCACAATAACTCAGCAACCCAACAGCCACCTCTACTCTTATGCTGAAGGAACCTCCTCTGGGGAGGGGAACAGGCTCTCTTCTCAGGAGACCTGATTTCCAACCCAACCCAACCCAACCATCCAGACCAGGTGGCATCATGTCCACCACACAGCCATAGCCCCAAGAAAAGAGATTTACTACAGAAATAAAAAAAAAAAAAAAAAAAAAAAAAAAAAAAAAAAAAAAAAGAGTTTTCCCGCGGGGGGGAGGGGGAGGGGGGGGG
>VXBQ01001067.1:18232-90469 GCA_013400175.1 Phainopepla nitens | reverse complement strand
GGAGGGGGGGGAGCCGGGGCGGGTCCGCAGCGAGCCGGAGCTGACGGTCACCGGATCAGGGTTGTTTCCTGGCTGCCAGCTCCCGGCACATGGGGATGTGCATGCCCGAGAGCATCCCTGGTTGCCGTTGTCGAGCTCCGGATGCACCAATGGGTGCATTTGAGGCATTGGCTTCCAGGAGCCCTGGTGTGCCGGGAGCCAGCCCTGACCCGGCCCATTGCCCCAGCCCATCCTGGGGGAATAGCAGGAAGTGGGACACTGCTGGGGCAGAGCACATGGGTGTCACGGCCGGTCCCAGCTGTATCCTTTTCCCATTTCCCTTCCCTGCGTGCGGCCGGGCTCCCCTCCCTGCTGAGGTCAGCTCCGGCTATTCTCTCCTCTGTTTCCCCTGCTCCTGCCATGCACTTCCCGTCTCCCTTTGTAATTTCACCTTCGCTGCGTCATTCCCCGCGGGCTGTTTTGGGGCTTGGGTTCACGTGGACGCGCTGTTCCCCGCTGCTGTTAAAGAGCCGAGGTGGGGCTGAGCCTCGCTCTTTGGGACCCTCTGTGCTGGGGAGCACACGAAATAAGCCAGCTCGTACACATCCGTGTTCAGCTGAACAAGCACGAGCCCAAATGCTGAGCTTGCACCAACAGCCTCGAGCAGCACAAGAGTCAGAAGGGAAAACGCCATGAAAAATAACGAGGAGCTGGGAGGAAACAAAGGCTGGGCAAAACAGGGAGTGTTTCCAGCAGATGGAGATGGCCAAATCCGGCGGTCTGCTAGCTGTGCTCGGCTTAACCAGAGCTGAGTAGGGCCTGGCCCTGACCCAGGATGGGCAGAGGAGCTGGCCTGTCACGGCCACCCGCTGCCCCAATGCCACTGAATCGAGGGAAGATGGAGGCAGGTCTCTCCCGAGCGTTACAGATCGGACACCCAAGCACCCACACAGCTGACACAGGGAGCAGCACTCTGCCACAGCATGAGTGAAATCCCCAGCAGGGTTTGGGAGTGAACAGCTTCCTCGTGTTCCCACAAAGCCCCAGGGAATTCAACACCGAAAAGAGAGCAGCTGGGCTCCTCCCCAGGCGGAGCGACTGCCGCGCTCGCACGCGCCCCATTTTGGCCAACCGTCCTTTCCATGGAGGAGCCACAATGTTGAACAAAAGCTGGCCCCGCTGGCCCCCAGCACTGCCTGCCGCGCTCCCCATGTGGCACCGGGCCAAAGCCCTGAACAAAGGAGGGCTGGAAGCAGAGCACACATTAACTCCGTGGTGGATTTCCCTTGACAGACCCCAGCGAGGAGCATCGCCCACCCTGCCGCGGCACAGCCTGGGCTGGCAGCGCTGGCAGCACGTGGCGCTCACCCATCAGGGCAGCTGCAGTGATGGGGTCACTTCGAGCTGCCTGGACCCGTGGCGTCCCCAGGACACCAGTCCAGCTATTTTCCAGCGACAGCCGACGTCTGCCGGCGACCTCCTGGACACGGGCTACAGCCAAGCCGTGTCAGCGAGATGAGACACAGAGCAGAGGGGCTGCTCCCTGCAGTTTGAGGGAGGAGGTGGAGAGAATCTCATGACATGAGAGCCTGGAAGAAAGGCCTGACCCCAGGTTATAGATTTTTGCCTCCTTCGATGGCAATCACTGACAAATGCTCACAAGTACATTTCTTTGGAGGAGCACACACTCACTGAGACCAGAGAGCTGAGGGAAGGGCTGCACGCCTTCTCCCCTGTGCTTCCCTTCCCAGCTGCTCCTGCCAGGAGAGGCTCAGCCAGCCCAGGTCACATCCCACCCCACTTCAGGGATTCTCTGCAGCCAGGGAACACATCCTGCTCTGCAGGTGCTTCCCAATGAAGAGCAGTGCTGCAGGGCTATGGGTGAAACTGCAAACACTTGCTTTGCCAAATGGCTTTAAAGCTTCCCCATCCCCTTGGATTGCATCACCTCTTGTCACTAGAACGTTCCCAAGCTCTTCCCTCTTATGTCCTTTCCATGCAGGAAGCTCTCATACAGTCATGGAAGTGCTCCAAATCATCACAGACAGTGCTGATTACTTCAAGCCTTAATTGGATATCATCCATAAAGGGAAAAACCCTCAGTGCTTTCTCCACTCTTCTTCCAGCTCACGGATGCTCAGGAGAGGGTTGATGCCTTTAAACAGTGGCACAACCATCTCCAGCCTGGACCATGGGGGTCCTTAAGGAGAGAGGAGGGGTTTGAGAGATAAAATCTCTAGAAGAAAATGTGAACCTGGCAGCCTTGTAACCCAAACCATGTTCTGGATGGTTATGATCTCCTGGCCCATTGAAAGGGGCAGCAAGAAACAGGCACCATTTTATGTTTTCAAGCTCAGAAACAGTGTTAGAGTGAGTCACAGGGATTTTTGGCCCCCTCCTGGAGGCTTCAGATTCATTCACTCTTCCTTCCTTTTTGTTATTTTCAATAATCTGAAATATTAGTGAGCTGTGCTGAATCTGCAGGGTTTACTCACCACCTCCAAAGGAAAAAAAGGACTGAAAAAATAGCAAAACAGCATGGCAACCTCAAGCGTTTAGAGTTCCTGAAGATTTCCAGACACTGAAAAAATCAGGGAAGAGCCTTTAAAATAATGAAATTTGCAAGGAAAAAAAAAAAAGAAGAAGAAGAAGAAAAAAGGAAAAAGAAAGAGGACCAGTTGCCTTGCTTTTATTTCCCTGTTGGCTTTCAAGCCTGTAGGCCACTCTGACGTCACTCTGCTAAGCACGTCTCTGCAACCATGAGGTAAGAAGCCCTTAAACCAGCAACCCCCTCTCCAGTGCTCTGCAATCACACAGCTCCAAAAAAATGGAGGAAAGAAGGAAATGCTGGGATCCAAGGGAAATCTCAAGAGGTTTGGAGGACCATTCATAGGAGTAAGAGTGGCAAGGCAGAGTGAGAGGTGCCCTTGAAAGTCCCTGTCCTCCCACAGGGTGATGGAGAGCTGGGGACAGGGTTTGAAGCAGGACAGTGAACGTCGCCGAGCGCCGGCGTGGCCGTGCCGCGTGGCTGGCTCGCTCTTGGCACTGAGGACAGTCCCAGGAAAGGGAAAACACTTCCAGCACATCTCAGCAATTTCTCTCCACTCCCAAAGGAAACGTGTTTATTGGAAGCCATTTTCTGCATAAATAGCCCTTTCCTGCTGTTTCCCACAAAGTCAGACTAAAATAATTTCCTAGGCTTGAGGACGCCAGCCCACAGCTTTCTAGATGGATGCACAGAGCTCAACCTTGAGCAAGAGACCAAAGACATTCCCAATATCCTGCCCAGAGTTCAAAGCAGAGGTTTTACATCCCCTCCCCAGCAGCACTTGCACCAACTTCCAGCTGCCCCACCACATCACTCCACCCCAGCACTTTCCTTTGGGTGTCTCAAAGCCCCCTGCAGCCTCAAGCCCATTCACACTCCACGCACATCCCAGATGGAAGCAAGATCCCAAATCACTGCTCAACACACAAAGAGTGAGGAGTAGCTTACTCAAATACCCAGGCAGTGCCCACTGGAAAATAAACTAGTCTTCAGCCCCTGAAGGGCTGGTGTGCAAGGGGAACAGCAGGGATGGAGACAATCCAATGTCAAGGTTCTCTCACCCCACACAATTTAGAACTGATATTTTCTCCACAGCAGGGAGCTGGTGATGGGAACAGGTCCCTGTTCACACACGGGGGTCCCATGCAGCAGCACTTTGGGGGCTGCAGGGGAGAGCTGAGGTGCTGCAGTGCCCAGAGCAAGGACTGAGATGGGGTCTGCCCTCCATCCTCCCCAGCTCTGCAGCCCAGCACAGGATCCCACCAGGCAGCTGGAGGGGTCTGTGCCTGTGCTGCTGCTGGCTCTGCTGCTGACCCTTGTCAGCCCCATGTCCAGGCTGGGGCTTGGCTGGGCAGGCTGAGCCAGCACTGCAGGGTCCCCAGCAGCCTTGGCAAAAACCACTGGGAGATCATGACCACAGTGATGCAAACCACCGTGCATGTGGCCCCAGCATTCCCAGAAGAGCCCTTGCTCTGTATTCCAAGGCCACGCAGCCCATGGACACTGCATGCCAGGCTGCTGTCCTCAAGTTTAGAGCAGGGAGAAAAGAAGGAAGATTTGGAAAAGTCTCTAAAGCTGTCTGAAGCTGCTTGGGGACTGAAGGCAGAGGGACTGCAGCACTCTGGAACTGGAACTGGGCAGGACACAGTTAATGCCTGGTTCCTCGTGAAGGATCAGGAGGAACTTGGCTTCATATTTCATGTGTGGGATGTTGCAAGAGGACAAGGAGCCCTGAACCCCAGCGGCATGCGTTCCCTGGGAGAAACCCACGGCGTGCCCCTCTCCATGGCCGCTCCGCCCAGAGCAGGACCCTCCCTCCCGGCGAGGGAAGGTGCCACCACGCCAAGAGACACCGGAGAAACACCAAGGCCGTACCAGCTCCGCGGTGGCACCGAGATGCCGGCAACCGAGGACGCCGCAGCCGAGCCAGCGGTCGGGGCTGGCGGTGGCAGGGCCCCACGCGTGGCGTGGAGCTGGGGCTCCGCAGCGCCCGGCTCCCCGGCTCCTGGGCGCACGTACAAAGGCTGGGCTCCCCCAGCCCGGCTGATGCTCGACCTCTCCGTTGTCCTCGCTGCACGCCTGTCCCAGTTCCAGCAGCCGGTTGCTACAGCAACTGAGCTCTGACTAATCATTTGCGCAATGACCTTTTTTCCCCCCAGAGAGAGGGAGGGAGGGAGATGGAGAGGAGGGAGGGAGGGGAGGAGAGGCAAAGCGAGCGGAGGTTAGCAAGAAAAAGCAGCCAGAGAGAATGTGGGGTTTTTTTAGATGATGCAAGATCTTTTTGGGGGGGAATTAAGGGGATGAGGGCGGCAGGAGGGGGAGAGGAAAGCAGGTGTTGAATGGATCCAGCACTCCCAGCTCTGTGCTTCAGAAAGGGTGGATGGATGGGGGCAAAGTCGGCTGCCAGCGGGCAAAGAACCTCACTGGCATCTCTTCCCTGGGCCCGGGGGTGGGGGCAGTCCAACCGGGGCTGACATTGCAGCCTTTCTCCTCCTCCTCCTCCCCACCCCACACCGACCCTGGCCACTGCTGAAGGGCTACAAGTCAGGAATTTGGCTCTGCCTCACCACCGAGTGCCTGCAAAGGGCTGGTTGGTCCCAGGTCAGCTGGGATGGAGCACCCCAAGCACAAAGCGTGGTGGGTGGTGGTTGGGGAAGCCACACCAGGGCTGAACTGAGCTAAAAACTTCCGTGTCAGCGTTACACCAGGAGAGAACAAGGCTGGACTTTGCTGAGCCAGGAGAACCAGCCAGGGAAGAAACCTGAGCCCAGCTCCAGTGGCTCTGACGGTGTTACTGGGAGGGCTCCACTCCCACCTCCACTGCCTTGAGCTGAACAAGCACGGAGTCAGGTCTGGCTCCAGCTCCAAAACAGAGTAAATAATGCAAAAGCCTCTTTCTGCAGAGCTCCGAGAAGAACATGTGAGGTCACATCTTCCTGAGTTGGTAGGAGAAAACAGTTTAGAGGTTGTGCATTGTTCCTCACGCCAGAGGAGAAGAGAATAGAAGTTGGTGAAACCAAAAAAGCAGTGGCAAGGTCCTCCTCACCAGGAGGTGAATGGTTGTGCCCCAAGTTTTCACAGCAGTAGGATTTGGTCTTTATCCCAGTGGAATCAGAAAACAGTCACATCTTATCTACTGCAAAATGTTAAAGCCAGCTGAGATGAACAACAACAGTGACCAAGAGCAGTGTCACAGGAAGACGGGTTGGCTATTGGAAAGAATGGGAAGTTTGAAGAAAAATTAGTTTTGTGGACAGAAATTCCACAACACATCCTGACAAACTGCAGTTCTGTTATGTGGACTGGAGAAGGAGGACGTGGTATGAATAATGAGCAAACCAAAGAATGAGTTATATCCTGAATGGTGCTGAGAACACACTCTGCACACACAGCTCCTGCTGGCACAGGACAGGGAGCTCTCATTAGGCAAGACAAAACCTCATTCAAAGAGGTTTTAGGGTGTCTGGGGCTTCTAGACCTTTGTCCTGTAAAGATGGGCCCTTTCCTTAAAGCAGATCAGACAAAATCCTTGCTCCAAACACCTCCAAAAGTTCTGGAGCCAATCCTCCTCCTTCAGCTTATGCTTCCCTCTGTCCATCAAAATAATGCAATGGACAAGACAGGCATTCCCAGCTAGTTTGTACACCTAAAAATGTAAAGCAAGATTCGTAAAATCACCTGTGGCTTAAGACACGTAAAGGAGAGGCCAGGTTGTGAGGAACACTCTACACTCAGTGAGCATCCAACATATTTCCCTTATCAGCATGACTTGGCACCTACGGAAATTCCCACTGTAGCATCTGATCCCAAACTTGGAGAAACCAACAAGAGGATTGATACTGAGCCCATGGCAGTGCTTGCACTACATGGGGCATTGCAGGCAGCCACAGCTCAAGGCTAAGAAGACCAAAGCCACGTCAAGCTCAGTGTAAAAAGTGGTGCTGAATGGCAAGAGATATTAACTCAGGCTTGGCACTACGTGGCCACAGTCACAGGGCTTGCAGATCCAGCCTGAGCCCACACCTGCCTCCAATCCCCCTTGCAGGTGAACCTGGGGCTGCACTGAGCCTCAAACACCATGTGTAGAAATAAAACTCCTTTCCACCTCTTTTCAGTTAAATTGCTCTGCAGTTTGCAGAGCTCCACCAAGGACAATTATTTCCAGCATGTGCCATGCATGAATGCTGCGAGCAAGGCAGAGCTGGAGTTTCATCATAGCCCAGCTTTGTGTGCAGAGCAAAGAAGGAGGGAAAAAAACAGAGGGGGAAAAAAATCCAACAACAACAAAAAAGGAACTTGGAACTGGAGGCCCCCCCGGCCTCACCCTGATCCCGAGGAGGCTCTGCTCTGCTCTTGCTCAACCCAACAGGGAGAATGAGGAAGCAGAGTAGACAGGCGGGGGAGGCGGTCAAGCTGGAGACAAACAGCCTCAGAGCCGGGCAGCTTGGAAAGCTTTGAGAGCGAGAGGGCACTGGAGCCAAGAGCAGGCTGTGTCCTGAGCCCTCTGCCTGTCCAGGCTGGGGCCTTTGTGGCCCTCACTCCAGGGGATGCTCTAGATTTTTCTGAGCCCAGGTCTTAAAGGAGATGTTCTCCAGCACGGAGCTCTGCCGAGCCCTGCTGTGCTGCCAGCCCAGATCCTGCCCAGCCCAGCTGTGGCCGGTGACAGCCAGGCCACCACCGGCCACGCCGCCCTGCCCAGGTGCCTCTGTGGTGCACGGGGACGGCAGAGCCGAGCCGTGCTGTGCCATGTGGTCACAGCCAGCCAGCTCTCCCCTTGCCCAGGCACAGCCGGCTCTCGGCGCAGCCTCCGCACTCCGCGGCACCGGGAACCGCAACGCTGCTCGCTGCAAACAGGATTCTGCATAAAAAATGAAACCCAGCCAAATGTGAGATGTTCCAGGCGGCTCCACATGCCTGGGGCTGGTTCACAACATCCCAGTTCCCTGCGTCTCACTGCTCCAGGAGCTTAGCTCTCCTTACTCTCTGTGCTGATGGCCACTCTCACCTACCCTGTGCTGCTGTCCCAGCCTGGTCTCTCCTCCTCCTCGTGACCTGGGGTAGGAAGAAACCCAGCTGAAGGGAGCCCAGTGTCTGCACAGCCTTGCTGGTGGCAGACAAGACCCCAACATGGTATTGTCCTGCTGATCTGCCCTTCTCTCTCAGTAGGCTGGAAAGGAGTTCTTTAGTTTCACCCATCTTAGAGCAAAGGACAGCGTGGCAGAGACACAAAGGGAATGTGTCCAAGGCCAAGGAGGACAGAGAACAGGCAGAGGAGTTGGTTGGGTCCACCTGTTTAAATTTTTTTTATCACAAGCAGTATTAGCTGTACCCCAGAAGTGTTGTGACTGATCAGGATGTGACCCCACAGTTCCCAAATCTCTCTGGGTCCACCAGCAAATGAGAACCAAAGCACCAAGACACACCACCTCGTTTGCCCAATGCCTGGTTGCTCACAGGGATGGAACTATTTTGGGGTCATCTCAAACCCCTGAGCAGGTATTATCCCAGCTGTCCACATTCCCAGCATCCTGAGGTGAGGGGAGGCTACAGCAGGAGGGAAATGAGGTACCTTTCTCAGGAGCAGAAGGACTATTTCCCAAGGAAAAGGATTTGCCATTTCCCAAGAGAAGTGTCAAACTCTGCTGGATCTCAGATGGAACAGCCCTTCAGAAGTGTCAGGAAAGTACCAAAACCTAGGCACGGACAGACAGGGGAGGGAAAATCCAGCAAACTCTGGGGAAAACTGAGGTGTTTTCTCCCTTCCACAAGGCTGTCACAAGCTGGGAGCCAGGGTGAGGAAATTTTTACCCTCTTCCCAGGCCAGGCAGCACCAGAGGCTGCCAGAGAGGATGCTGTGGGAAGAAGGACAAGGGCCAGGCCCCACACAATCACCTACAGTGAGTGAAAATTCTGTAAGTTTATTTCGAGCTTGCATTAGATCACCCACCACCGACTCACCTGTGGGACCCAGCTGGGTGTGAGCCCCTCGGAGCAGCAGCACTGGGTTTAAATAAATAAAAACAATTCTGCTGAAAGGGGAGAAGAAAAAAAGAAAACAAGAGGAATAAAGGATGTGCCTCTCCAGCGCCTCCTCCCCTCCCATAAACCTGTGTGCTATGCAAATATATGCAAATGCGACATGGAAGCAGGGATGAAATTGGCTCTCTAAACCAGCATGGTTTTAGACTGGGGAGCGTTGGAGGCAGCTTCCTGGGAAGTTGAGGCAGAAATAGCTGCACCACGAGAGGGACAAGCAATGACAACTGGAGGGGATGTATCCCCAGATGCCTTTGGCCGTGGGATCAGCTCCCACAGAACCAGCAAAATGCAGCACCAAACCTCCCTGTCGACACCCCACTTCAGCAGCTGGGGTGGGGAGGGGGGTGGAGGGAAATGAGAACTTGCTTTGCTTCTGTTTGTGATTCCACTCATGATTCCCGGGAAGGGATGGCAAAAAGCACTGCAGTGCATGGAAACCCAGGCAGCTCCATCCAGATCAGGGGATGGCCAACACAGGCAGCCCAGGGTGATGCTCCCCAGGGTGGGCACTTCCCCCAGGGACTGCTTAAGGAGTGACATCTTTCTTACATGAAGAATGGGATCATACAAATTCCAGCTCGTTTGTTCCAGGCAATTTATCCACCCAAGTATTGCCTTGTTCAGTAACATTTTCTCAAGGGGTTTCTGCAGAGAAGCAGGTAAAATCCAGAAAGTCTGAAGGCTTCGGGGTGTAAACACCATTTGCCTGAGCAATGCTGCTCACGTTGATAGTCAACGCCTGAGTGTTTTTTTGCTGAGAAACAGGAGGGATTTTTGTGTTAAACATTCTCTGCTTAAGAACAGACCTGGCTGCAGCAGAAGCCCCTTTCCTGCCTCCTGACCCAGCACAGGATTTTTACAGAAATAGCCCAGATGCTCTGAGCAAAATGGAAAGTTTAGGATGGACTGCCAACATCCCAGACAGCCCTGGACCACAGCAGCCCTGCTGCAGGGAGCCAGCAATCTCCATCAGCATCACTGGGACATGGTTGAAAAGTTGTTTCCTGCAACTGCAGGACTTCCCAATCCTGCTCCAGCCACTGGTGATGGGGGGACAGGGGAGCTGAGGCACCATTATTCGTGCACTTTGAGACCAAAGGTGCAACACAAGGGCCTGTTTCATATCTTGCAGTGGGTTCTGGGGAAGTAGGATACCTGCAAAAGGCACTGGGAAAGATTCAAGGGCTCTCTGATTTGAGCCCATCCAAGATGGCCATCTCCTACAACAGCCTCTCCAGTGCCTCCACCATCATTTGCAACCCCAGCTTCCCCCCAGGAAAATCACAGCACTGCATTCGAGACAGCTCCCACAGCCCTGCATCTTAATTTGCTTTTCATTTTGCTTTATCTGTCTCATTAAAGGCAATCTCCAGCGACTCCGACGCCAGACTCTGGCATGGCGGGCGCTTGTGTTCCCACTGTTGGGTTGAGCAACTGTCAGCAGTGACAGCCCACGGGTGCCACAATGCCACTGTCACTTAGTGGCACTGAGCGTGGAGCAGAGGCACCTTCCCTCCTCCCGCTGCTCTGCACTTGCTGTGGGGTATTGAGGGGTGTTCCTGCACCCCAGAACCACCTCCTGACAGATATTCTGGTTTTAGCGTGACTCATTCTCTAGGCAGGGCTTGTTACCTGTGTGGCTGGGGACCTTGCATCATGCACCAGCCATTTATGGACATTGTCCATAAACCTGGGCCCTTCCTATGCCACAAACTCAGTTTACTTGACCTGGTCTATGACACAGGGACAAGCTTGAGCATCTTTCTCATTGGTGAGGAAATAAAAATGCATGCCAGCTCTTCCTTGGGTTTTTCTATCCTTTCATCTACCCTTTTTACCATATTTCCCTGACACATCTCCGTGAGCTGCCCTGGCACTGGAGCTCCAGAACATGTGGCTGTCAGTGCACACACTCCTTCCAACCACAGTGGTGTTACACAAACCCTCAGAGTACACAAGATCCCTTGAGTATGGTGTTCTGTGACTATTAAAAATACAGCCTTAACCCACCTCCCTGAATAGAGAGTTTCCAGGAAAGCATCATGGGGTGGCAAGTCCCAGAGATACCTGGCAAAGGGAAAAGAGCTGCTGCTCACCCACCTCTTCCCAGTCCCTTCCCCAACTCCTGCTTCCATCTGAGGGCTGCATATTCCTCCTCCTGCCCACATTGCAAAACACTGTGAACCTGAAGAATAAAAGGTGCAGACTAGCTGGGATTTCAAATTCTGTGATTAAGGATGGAGGCAATTTCTGCCTCCCTGGGCTGATAGAGCAGGCAGCAGATGAAGACAGCGTTTTAGCGTGCTGCCAGAAGCTGCGATAGGCGCCTGTGCCGTCACCAAGCAGAGAGATTATTCTCTGGATCTCCCGGGCTGTTTATCAGGAACACTCACTGCTGCAGCCACTAAACCAGCTTAAATACCAAAATTAAAAAATAATTAAAAATAAACCCAAAATCTTTTCTGTAACCTCAGAAGGAGAGGGATTGGGGAAGGGGAGGTAAAAGCACCTGGGAGACAAGTTAGGGTCTTAATAAAATAGCCATAGGGACAGGCAAAACAGGCTCTGTAGCTGGCACTGTGGGGATGGCCAACCCTGGCTGGAGGGATGCAGCAGCAAAACCTGCTGGCAGGAGACCCCAGGACCTGCCTGGAGCAGGCAGCTGCCAGCCTCAGGCAGAGGGCACATCACTGGGAAGCCAGGATGAAGCTGGCAGTGCCAATGCCAGCACATTTCCCCGGCCCTGCCTTGAGTTTCATGGGATGGGGAGCACGCAAGGAGCAGCAGCTTCACACCATAGCCAGGGCGGCCGGCTCTGGTACCTGAGAAAGGGCAGCAGAGTGATGCTCCCTCCCCATGCACAGCCAGGGAGGGAGTGGCACTTGTCAGGGATAATAAATTGCATGAGAGTCTGGATCTGGGAACTGCACGGGAAGAAAAGGCACGAGGTCTGATTTCCTTGGGCATTCAGAGCCTTTGAAGATCAGAAAGCAGCTAAGTGCAAGGCAGGCTTTCAAGCTGCCAGTGCGGGTTAGTGGTGGGCCTGGGACTCCCCAGGGAGCAGGAGCTGTAGAATCCCAGCTGCCAGGTCAGATCCTGCCTCCCAGCCACAGGAAGGTAAGTGGCAACAGCTCTATTGACACCACATGAAGATTCTCCTCAATGGGCCCTTCACTGGCACGTGGGTGAGAGCTGGGGAGCGCCAAGATGCTTGCTCAGGGCTGGCTGGGTGCTCACTGGTTTTGGATCATCCCAGCACATCCATCTGCTACAGTCCCTTCCCTTGACTCCTGTTTAGACAACCCATTGTGCTGGGGATGGTGCCATCCCTGGTACCAGAGGTATGATGCCCAGGAGAGTCCTCCTCGGGCAGAGGGGTCCCTACCCCACTTTGGAGGCAGAGTTGGATCCTCCAAACCTCCCACTCCCCTGGAATTCAGGACAAGCAAGACACTTTATGGAATTTCTGGCAGCCAGGGAGTGTCCCAGCCACTTGCATGAAAGGTTAAGACCACTTTCCAATTAGAGAGGCAGGAGCCATCGCAATAAAGCTCTTCTGAGGGGATATTAATCAGGGCATCTTCCTCTCGTGGAAATGCAAATCAGCAGAATGGAAACGGGAGTGATTAGAGCCAGAGAATAACACAGACATATTGATCCCAGCTCCATGAGCAGCAAGGGCCATGAGGGCACAGGAGAGCTGCCCCAGGCTCCCACATCAGAATTCAGGTGGAGGAAGGGGGGACCCATGGGCTCCACTGGGAATATTCAGCATCAGGTTTTTCATCACTGGTGCTAAGGCTACAGGAATGGCACCAGTCATAATAAACCATCCCCCAGGCTGTCTGCAGGGCTTTGGTCCACCCTCATGCATCCACCCAGGAGCGAGGATGGAGTGGGCACACGGGCTGGGGACCTGGCTGGAGAAATGGAGAAGACAACCAGCGAGGGCAGCAGCATCAGCTAAAGGATGGGGAAAGGAAAGAGAGAGGATGAAGAGCAAAAGGTGATGCAGAAAGGGGCCAAAGCGTGGGCCAAGGTGGTGGGGTGCACAGAGGAACTCCCAGCCCTGGGCCAGGGACGCTCCGCACCGAGTCCGGAGCCGGCTCTGCTCCTCACGGCAGGAGGCATTAGATCCAGCTGAGCTGCTCCAACGCAGCGTGCATGTAAATCAGCTGGACAGGCAGAGAGGAGAAAAACAAGGGGATGAGATAAGAGAATAGAGAGAGAAGCAAGGGGAGGAGGAGGAAGAAGAAAAGGGGAGGGAAGGAGAGGAGCAGGTGTGGAGAGAAAGAGAAGCAAAGAGAGGGTAAGGGAGAAAGGGAGAGGGAGGAGGAGGGACGGGGAAGCAGAGGGCAGCAGGAGGGCAGGGTACTGGGTGGGGGTCTGTTGGTAACTGGTCACACCATCAGGCCAGGGGCAGCCAGGGGCACAAGAGCACAGGATGAACAGGGTGGAGATGCCACACCATGACCCAGTCTGGGCCAGGGCAACCCTGGACTTGGGCACCCTGCTCCTGCCTCTTGGCTTCCAAACCCTGCAGCAAGCCTGGGACTCTGCTGGAGTCTGGGATAAAGCAGCACCACACTGTTATTTTTCAGCCATGGGAGGTGCCTACACAAGTGGCTAGTCTGGCATCCTCTAATCTCTCACCTGCAAGAATGATGCCTTCAAATCACCTGTCCTGAAACCTGCTGTACATTTATGGTTGAAGAGTTGGAGGGTATCAATCCGGAGGTGACTGCATCTGGGGGATTAAAAGACATGGAGAGGTTACTCCTTTAAGTCAGGAACGTCTTGCAAAGCACAGTGAGTGATTCTTGATAAATAATACCTGGCCCTGCCTCTTTCAGACAGGGAACTCAAAGGCTAAATATTATTACAAAACCCTCAGGCTTTGGATCAGCAGCCTCTGAGAAGTCTTCATGACTGGGCAGGAAACAAGGATCCCTGACATCAACATGCACTAAGCAACCAAAGCTGATGAAAA
Source organism: Phainopepla nitens (assembly GCA_013400175.1). Lineage (NCBI taxonomy): Eukaryota > Metazoa > Chordata > Aves > Passeriformes > Bombycillidae > Phainopepla > Phainopepla nitens. The sequence continues at coordinate 76,913 of VXBQ01001067.1, read as the reverse complement.
TACCATCTGCTATAACCATGACATCACCTTTAATTACACAACGGATGAGGATGTCGCCACATACGGACTCCTGACATCACCAGCAGAGCTAGAAAAAGATCTGGAGCAGGATGATTAAAAAAAAAATTAATCCAAAGGAGGAAGATCTCAGCTGGGAAAAGCAGCAGCCAGAGAGACACACTTGTGGCCTCAAGAGGGTGAACCAAGATTGATTGCTTGCTGCATCTCCCAATAAAAGAATTAGGAGATATCCAATAACATTAAGAGGCAGCAGGTTCAAAAGAAACAAGAGGAGACGGTTCCCCACACGGTGCATGGTTAAGCAGTGAAGACCTTGCCACAGCTCTCTGGGGATGATTAAAAGTTACGTGTTTACAAAAATCAACTAGACAAATTCATGGGAAATCCATTGAGAGGTATTAAAGATGAAATGCCGCTTCAGCCTGGGGAGTCCCTGAGCTGCCACGTGCTCAGGGCTGGAGAAGCTCAAAAGATCCATAGGTGCTGGTCACTGTGGGGACAGGCAGGGACAGCTGAATCAGCAGGGGACAGCCCTGCACAGCTCCTTATGCTGTGCTGAAGGTGGCAGGTGACATCTCCAAGCCAGCACACTGATGTCCATAGGTTCTGTGTCACACTCTGGGTGATCTCCAGGTCCCATCAGCCGGGTATATTTACAGCCCAGCCTTGGGGGTACTGAGCTGCCCCAAGGCACAAAGTCTGTAAGAGGGGGAGCACACAGTGCCACTGTTACTGTCACTGGTTTAACACGACATTGAGCCACCCCTAACCTCACCCACTCGGCACTGGGCTGCACTCACATCCCTTCACTGAACAACGTTTCCCAGGATCCCACCAGGGGCCCGGCTGGACACAGGANATCCCTTAGGAGCCTGGCTGGACACGGAGGCCATCCCTGGGGGGCCCAGCTGGACACAGGGGCCATCTCTTGGGAGCCTGGCTGGACACAGGGGCCATCCCTTGGGGGCCTGGCTGGACACAGGGGCCATCCCTTGGGAGCCTGCCCACACACTTCCCTGCACGCAGCATCCCTTCCACGCACGCCAAGTCCGTGCACGTTGCAATCCCAATTAAACCAAGCTGCCTCGCAGAGGGGCCTGGCAGCGCTGCATTTATCAGCCTGCCTGGAAGGGGCTTGTGCAAGCTGTCCCCCCGGCTGACGGATTAGACAGCAGACAATTAGGTTTCAGACACACACACACACACACACGCGCGCACGCAAGCAAAGCACACGCAGGCACACAAATCCTTTCTCTCCATCCATCTGCAAGGCCGAGGTGGCCGAGCCCAGCTGCGCGGCCGTCCGGTGCTTCTGAAGCTGCGTGCAGCTGAATAAGAACGAGCCCCCGTGCCTCGGCTTTCAGCGCCCGCTCGCGAAATGAGCGAGAGGTCCCCAAAGAGATGACACAATTGCAATGGAAATTATTAACCCTTGGCGGGCCGGTTTCGCCGCCTCCTCCCTGCTCCCCACAGCCGCAGCCAGCCTGGCGGCAAACTCTCACTCTTTGGGTTTCAAGGACAAAGCCGGAGCGAGTTAGTGGTCAGCTGACATCGCAGGGGACGAGCAGCCTCCTGCGTTTGTGCTTCGAGGTGAGCTGGGCTTTTTTGGAGGGCAGATTATTTCAGATGCATCCCTTTGCTGCTGGGAAAATCCCAGCTGCTGGAAGTGGGGATGGTGTCTCAACACGAGCACCACTTCCACAAGCATCCCACCAAAAGCATCCCCTTTTGACCAGGAGCTGTGACTGCTATGTGCAGATTCAAGGTGCGGCACAAGCCAGCGGCGTTCCTCAGATTGTTCTTTCCAAGGGCTACTGAGAACAATAATTCAATGTTTCAAAATTAATTGAAACGTGAAATGGCTAAGATAGAAATGGAACAAGCCCGGCTGGCTTCTAAAGGCAAAGCCTGCATGTTCTCTCTGGGAGAGGATTTCTCATGGAATCAACAAAACTATGGATAAAGGGAAATCAGTAGATATAATTTATTGGGATTGTCCTAAAGCCTTTGAAAAAAATCCCACATGAGACGCTATTAAGGAAACCAAGCATTACTGGGCAAAATGTAAAATATTGCTGGGGAGCAGGAAGCAGTAAAGTGGCACAAACCAGTGCAGGAGGAGATGCTGAATGCCATGCCAGGATGGAGGAAGATGGAGCATGGCCATGCTCTGAGGCCAGCTCCTGCCAGTACCAGGAACCAGGAGCCGACAGCTCCAGGAAGGCAACACTGTGGAGGCTCAGGGCACCAAAATCCTCACAAGGCAGCCCCCAAAGTCCCTCACCCCTCACAGTCTGTCCCAGGCTGTTTGTCCTCCCGTGGAGCAGGGGTATGGGAACATGAGCAGCCTCACCCTCCATTCTCCCTCACACCTACTTAAGGGACAATATGTGGAACAGGACACCAAAAAGGACCATGTCAGCCCCTGGCCTCACTCCTCACACCCACAGCCCTTGATCCCTCCAGGTCCTTTCAGGACATCTTTCAACCATCCATGTGGAGAGGAAAAAATCCCAGGAGAGCGAACTCCCATCCTGTGCTAGGAAAGTAACATGCCAGGAGAGGGAGGATCCTCTGGAAACACCACACTCAGCTGTGCAAAGGGCTTTCTAGAAACAGCACCATGTTTTAATTTTTCTTATAGTTACTTTTTGAAGAAAGGAAGATTGAATGAGAAGAGCCCTTTTTGGTCCTTGGTACCCATCTCACCCTGGTAGAGGATGCAGCCACCTCCAAGACAGCTGATGCTGAGTAGGAACATTACAAAGGAAACTCAGCACATCCCTCAAATCGATTCCAGCAAATTTTTAAGGTATGTTTTCACAAGATACAGACATAAGCCCTTAGTGTTACAAGATGCATAGTCCACTGAAGTTAGAAGAAGCTCTCCAGACGCACTGGGGAATGTTTAGATGTTTGCCAAGGAAGATTGCTGCTCTCCCTGAGCTCTGAGTATTGTTGGCTGCATAACAGCACAGACACGAGGATGGACCTGGCCTCACAGAGTGCATCACACAGGAATTTAGGACAGCCTGGAGGCTGCCACGTTTGTCACCTGTGAGCAGAAGGGTCACAAAAGCGGCTCTGCCCCACACATCAGCTACTCCATCTTCAGACCCAGCATCTCCAGCATTTTCACCTGCTCCAGCAGGGCTGGCCCAGAGTGTCATCCTCTCCTTCACCAAAAGCAGTTCCTCACTTTCAGCCTTAACTTAATTCGTGGACATTTTCTAGTCATTTGGTCATCAGCCAACAATATCTGCCAGTGAAACAGCTTCTCTCCTGCCCTGGTGCTCCGTGGCCCCTCATCTACTAGATTTGCAAAGCTGAGTTTGCAGAGTCTCAGGAGATGGGCCATTCACCACTTCTCCTTGGGGATTTTGCCATCATTTCATGTATCAATCCATAAATCATCCCTCCAGGTTTATCAAGGACCTACATGTTTCCCTCTGCAGCATTAAGCAGGGACCTGAGGAGAATTTTCTGACAACTGCACTGCATTTTCCTTTCCACCATTCATCCCATTACCCATAGTTATATCCCTTAGACCACTCTAAATAATTACTCAGCTGTGTGTTTATGACCTTCAGATATTTGTCCATCTCTGGTTTAAGTGAACTCTTAGTCAAGCTATGCTTAACATTTAGACTGCACAGAGAAATGCACATGTTCAAAATGCATCCAGGCTGTGGTGGAGAAGTCAACAGACAGAGTGGATTATGCACCACGAGCCACAGTTCCAAGGCCATTTTTCAGTTCCAGGCAGCTTTCTGCTTCCTCAGTGTGATGTATTCCTACTAAAAACCCCAATACCTGGAAACCTCTCCATGCATGCTTCCTGCCCCTGTCCTTAGGGAAAAGGGAGTGCAGGGATGGTTTATAGGGGGTGGTTCACACAGAGGTGTGAGATCTCCAGATAAAGCTGTTCACACACCTCCTTTGGGAGGAAGAGCTGGGGTGTCTGCAGAACACCCCTGGGAATTACAGGGAAGGGAGGAACAAACCCTGCAAGAGAAGCCAGCCTCCAAAATAACAGCTGACGAGGCCAGGAGGATCCAACACCTTCCTTTGTGCCAGGAACATCACTGACATCAGGAGGAATTCCTGTTCCCCTCTGGCCTCCCAGGGATGAGAGCCTGGGAGAGGTGAGGGTCAGGGCCACAGCGAGGGACAGCAAAACTGGCCCCAGAAATGGAGATTTACTGCTTGAGCCCCATTAGCTGGGCCATCTGGCCCAAGCACAAGTTATTAGAGACCACAGAGTGATGTGCTACAGGCACAAAGGCAGGGAGAAGTGGGAGAAACTGCGATGGCTTCTTCCCACGTGGGAAGAAGGTGGGAGCTCCAGGAAGGTTTCTGCTGGAGCAGAACCCCAGCAACAGGGAAGGAGAAAAGGAAAGGCACACTGAGCTCAGGGACAGCAACACGAAAACATCAGTGGGGCAGAGTGCATCTGCACTCACAGCTCTGTGCATGGGTGCTCAAACCCAGGCACAGCATCTGCAGCAGAGGCAAGAAGAGAGAGAGGTGCAGGGAGGAGGAGGAAGAAGAAGCAGGATGAGCTCCTCATCTGCAGCACTGCCAGTTTCAGGCATCCATCTGTCATTGCCAAGCCCCATCAAAATTATGAGGAGGGTCTACAAGAGTTTGTGTCCAAAGAGTGCTCAGTTGGGTGGTTATGGTGTATATTCTGCTTTTGGATGCTTTATGAGGTCACATTTACCTTTATTGCTTTTTGCTGTGGCCCCAGGAGGTGGAAATACTACCTTTAGTTTTTACTGAAAAGTAACATCTCCTCATGGCCACCAGACTCTGTAACCTTAACTTTAAATAAGTATTTGTGATAAAGCAAAGAACTTGAGTTGGTGTCTCCGTTTTGTGGAGCAATTCCCCCAGGGCTTGGCACAACGACACTTTCTTTTCTTCTAACCAGTCTGGGTTTCTGTTCCTTTTCAGTGAGCTGGAGTTCAATTGTTAGACCCAATATATACCATGCAAGAGGCCCCAGTCTGACTCAGAGAGAGGAAATGACTCGCTGTGGTTATGAAGCATCACTTTCCCAGAGAGGAAAATAATCCAGCACATGAAGCAAAACCTCTGTCCACCCTTAAAACTGGGCATCACCTGTCAGGAGACAACAGATGACCCAGCCTGACCCATGCACGGTCTGAGAAACAAAACTTGGCTTGCATGGGTAGAAGTGTGTTTCCACCAAAGCTGTGCTAGTCCCTGGGCTCTGCAGGTACCATCCCAGATCCTCCACCACCACCACGGCCCTAACCCTGCACCCATTTTGGTCCTCTGTGTGTGACTTGGCTGCCTCCAAACCTTCTGCCCCGAAGGGAATGGACCTGACCACATCCAGCCCTACAGAACAGGATCCTTCACGCTTTCCCTTCAGCCCCCACCCCAGCACTACAGAGGAAGAACCCCCCAGGCACCCCTCGATGGCTCCTGGAGAGGGGCGTTCCTGGCTGCAGAAGATCAAACAGTGTGAAGGGAGGAAAGCAAAAAGAGAGAGGAAGGAGGACAGAAATAGGGCCGGGGATGGAGGAGACTGCCGGGCCAGGCTCCCGCAGGTCTCAGCCCGGCATCGGGCTATTTTCTGCCGTTTCCTTTTCCTCACCGCCGCGTCGCCATGGCAACCCCATCAGCTGAGCGGCTCCGCTCCCGACTCTGCTTCCCGCTCCGTGGGGATTTTTGGGGGTTTTTTTTCCACCCCTTCTTCTCATCTTCATTTCCTGCTCGAGCCCCATCCCAGGGAGACTCTCAGCCAGAGGCGAGCAGACACTGACAGGGGGTGCTCATAAGGTGTCTGTACTGGCAGGACCCCACTGGGCAGCCCCCCCAGCCCCACGAAGGGTCGATGGTAGCCAGCTCCAGCTGGGAACCCCTCAGTGAGGGACAGCACTGGCTTTGGGAGCAGAGTCCTGTGCCAAGGGGGTCCCCCACACCTCTCACTTTCCCTATCTGCCCTGGGAAACATTTTCCCCTTTAGCATCTCCAGCCTCAGTGCCTCCAAACAGCTCCCACTGCAAGGAGCAGGTGCTGATGTTTTTGCAGCCATCCCATAGGAACAGGGCAGCCCTAGGACATGGACATCACCCAGAGAAACCTGGGAAGAAGCCCTGTGCAGGGTGCTGGACTCACAGCTGGGGAAAAGTTAAACACTCTCTGGGTATAACTCCTGCCACCAGTTTATGTCAGTCTCTGGAGGTCACTTCCAGCCCTGTTTTCTAGGGCTCAAAATGGCTAAATGTCTCATTAGAAAAACAGCTGAGCCAGAACCTTGGGTAACTCCTCGGGTTTAGAATTAAACAGAGGAAGAGAAATATAGAAAAGCCCAAATTGGTGACAGAGGATGCAGAGAGGTCGGAAGAGGAGGGAATAGGTGGAATAAAAAGGCTTTCCTGCCCTCCATTCAGACAGCATGTCCAGGTGTGACAGGAGCCCTTGACAAGGAAGAGAGGTCTTCAGAACATCCCCTGACATCAGATACCTTCTTGTAGTTACCAGCACTGCTCCCCTTCTGTCTTTGAAATCCCCAAACTTTAATACAAAGGAAAATCTCTGCCTCCCTGAAAGCCTGAGTCTGAGGAGACCAGATTCATCTCCAAAGCATGCTCTCCTCTTTCTTTCCTAGCATTTGGTCCCACTGAGCACTGGGCTGGCACATCCCCAGAGCACCATGAGCTCATCCTGCCTGGCCAGCTCCTCTTCAGCACAGAGGAGTCCCTTTGGGGTGTTTTGCATTGGTTTTGGTGCCTTCAGAATAGCTGTGGTTGGAAATCAGAGGCTCGGTTAATCTGACCCTGTCATACATATCAGATGTGCAGCAGAAACAGCCCTCCAGTGAGCATTATCATGACATTTGGGGAGGGTGGGGATTTTCCCCTCCCTTCTTCTCTCTTTTCTAGCAGACATCTGCAGCAGGAGAAGAGGGGTAGAGGAGAGAGGAATGAGAAGAAACAGCAATTCTTCTAAGAGCCAAATCCCCATGACTCAAAGCCCCCCATCACCCCCTAATCCCAACTTGCTCAGAGTGAGACCAAAACCCCTCTGGAGAGGAGCAGCCCAGTGGGGCTCTGGATAGCTCAGCATAGCCCCCTGGCACCAATATCCCTGCACACATCCCTGCCAGACTCCGGGTTTCTTTAAATGCAGAATCACACTGACTTCACTGAAGGTGAAATTTTGCAGCCACTTGCTGGGGAAGCAGAGTTTCTTTCCATGTGGTTTAAGTCAATTAGGAGCAGGTTGAAGCTGAAGTGAATTAAGGCATTCAGATCCAAACAGGAGCGTTTGCCTGGAGGAAAAGGGAGGGGAAGGCAGCTCTGCACCACTTTCAGCTAATCCAGTGCAACTCAACCAGTATAAATCCAAGGACAAGGCAGCATCCTTCATTCCTCCTCCTCCTCCCTGTTCTCACTTTTTCTCCCCCCTCCGTGCTTTCCTCATCCTTCCCCCATCCCCTCACTTAAGAATTCTTGTCCTGCTGTTCATCTCTTCCCCACTTTCTCAGCTCCTCCCGGTGCCCACATGCACAAGGGGGCTGGGAAGCAGTTGGAGACCAAACTCCTGGCAGTGCCGAAGCATCGGCCACGCCGAGAGCCCGAGACAGCTCCGGAGCAAGGAGGCAAAGGAGTGGGATGAGGAAAAGGTGGGTGGGTTTGGGGATAAGCAGATAAGCAGGGGATCTGCAGCCTGGGAAGCTCAGGATACCAGGCAGCAGGGAAGAGTCTGATTTATAGCACCATGAGCACCTGGAGTCACGCAGAGTCCCCACACAGACCTGCCTATATCCAGCCCCTTCCAGGACACAGGGCAGGGAGAGCTGGTGTGCCCAAGGGATTGGTCTGATAGCACAGCAACAGCTCAGCTGGCTCAAGGAGGGAAGTGCCCCAGCCATCATCCTTTGAGTCTTTGTTGTCAACCGAAACAACATCAGCCAACAGTTTAGAGACCAATTCTTAGGGTGTTTGGAATTGTGTAAGAACACTATTAATGCTAGAAGATGCATTAACCTGGGTGCCACAGGATGTTTTTAAAGTTTAAAAACTCCTAAAGTACTAACTTCCTCTATCCCCATCCCCACTCTCCCCTCCTTAATCTCCCAGCTTAACATCCGGAAATAAAACCAGCAATGTTTAAATTCCTTTAGACCTCATCTAGCTACTCAGGTGTCACAGCCCCTGAAAGAAGGGCGAAAGGAAGACATTCCTGGCCTCACAGTGCAGTGACAGAGGACCCTGTGCACACCAGGAAACAGCTCCAGCTGCTGTTAGCAGCTTCTCTTGGCAGGAGGAAGAGCCCAGAGAGGGTGAAGCAGCTCCAAACCTGAGCTGTTGTACTGGGTTTTCAGCGATGTAGAGTATCTGCATCTGTCCCCTGCAGCCATCAGTGGGGTTCCTCAGGAGGCTGGGGGAGAGGAGAAGTTGACAACAACCCAACCTCACAGAGCTGCTCAGGAGCTGTTTTGGAGATGCCAAAGCTCTGTGCAAAGGTACCTGCCATGCTCTGGCTGCTCCCAAGGACACATACGGTACAAACAACCTGCACAAAGAAAATGCCACCAGAGCAAAGCCTCACACACCCTGCTCTGCACCACAGAGCTGTAAAATCCTCATCCCTGGGTGCTCCCTGCAAAAGGGCAAAGGCACCAGGTATCTCCAGCAATCCCTGCTGCAGGTCAAGCTGGCAGCACTGTGCAGTTTGTCTCCGTGGTTCACGGCATTGGCTGCTGCCAGCAAGAGAGGCAGGAACTGCTGGGGAGAACAGAGGAATCACAGAGGAGGGACAGTTAATTAGAAAAGCTGCCCAATTTGTGGACTTGCCAGACAAAATTTGGGATGTCCCTCCACACCTTATCAATGCAAATGAAGCAGGTGGACTCAGGGAGATATCCGAGGCTCCCCACGGATTTGTCCCCAGATAACTAGGTGACAAGGCTAGCCCCTGGTGCTCCTGGAACCCCCTAACCCATCACTGCAGCCTTTTAGTCTTTGCCAGCACCGTCTCGGACAGAGAAGTGGGAGCTGCCACACGTTGAACCTGCTGCACTTGCAAACAGTGCGACTCCAGGAGGAAATGTGGTGTGGGCAGACTTGTGACAGGAGCTGTGACCCATCACAAACATCTCTCCCCTCTCTGCTTCCCTCCAGCCCCCTCAGCATCCATGCACACTGAGCTCCTGGGGACACACAGCCCTGATCTGCCTTGGGACCACTGGAGTGCTGCTGTGATCTCTTCAGGCATTAAAAGTCTTAAAAATACCAAATCACTATTTACTACCTAAATACAGATTTTCCTCAATACTCTCTGGTTAAGCACGCTAAAGAAGCCCTTCCCAAGAAGGAAAAGCAGGATAAATCAACCCTCCCTGCATAGGGTCTGTTCTCTCTTCCAAGAGACATCAGAGTTGGTATGGACATCCCAAGACCTGGGTGCAGGAAGCTCCAGCCAGAAAGATTTGAGGCAGGCATGTGCTAAGAGTTAGAAAAAAAGGCTGGACACGTGGGACAGGAAGCCAGATCCCATTCCCATTCTATCCCAGACCTCCCCCATGACCTTGGACAAATTCCAGGGGCACCAGATTTTCAGACAACTTCTGTTCCTTTTAAGCCTACACTTACATGGGCAGAGTCTGGCATGGCAAGTCACTGAGAGGGCTGGAAAGCCAAAATCCATTCGGCACTTTGGTTCCTCACCCTTCCAAAGGGCATCACCAATGCTGCCTTTTCTGCCACCCAACTTCCAGCTGATTTTGCAGATGTACTGGGGTGGCAAAAAAATACTTTAAATTTGTGCAGCTCTCTAGGAGTTAGAAAATGTCCTTGCAGTGTGGGGGAAGGTGTCCAGGAAGAGAAGAAGCAATAAAGAAAACCCTCTTTAAAGAAACCAAAGCAAAGTGTTAGGGGCTGGTATGGAGCCAGGATGGAGGGTGAACTCATGGGTCTTGTTCTCTTGAGGGAGATCAGACACACTCTTTTTACTGTGCTTAAACCTTCTGTGTTGAAGCAAGTCTCTCACAAGGGACTTTGATTTCTCCCCAATGCTCTGGGATGCCACAAGCCCAAAACAGCCCCAAAAGTGGCAACATTTGTGCTTTTTGGAAAAGGGAAATTGGAAAAAGCAGCAGCAGACAGAGCTCTAGACCTGCCAAATCCCAGTACGCTGGATGGGGCTGGCCTTTGCTCTCTGCTTTGCTGTCCCCAGTAGTCGTGTAGCTGTCATCCAGCCCAGCTTTTTGGGGACCCTTTGGGGCAGGGCAGCAGGGCGAGCCAGTACCTAATCCTGCAGCATCAGCTTTGACCATTCCAGCTCTGACAGCAGCAGCAAGGAGGAATGGAAAAATACAGAAAGGGGCTGAATAGAGCTCCCTTGTGAAGGGGCTCAAACCACACTTTGGACCCTCTTCCCCACCCTTGGTCCCTTGTCCTGACAGCTGCACAGTGTCTCCGTAGGGAGAGAGCAGATTCAAGCTCCAAAGTTTAAAAAAAAAAAAAAAAGGAAAAAGAAAAAGAAAAAAGGGAGAGAGGGAGCGAGCAAGCGAGAGAGTGTCTGACTACAGCCCTAAGGGCTGTCACAACAGATAAAACCTCAGCCAGGATTCGCAGTTTGAGCTCCTGCACGCTAATGCACAGCAGAGCTAAAAATACCGACGTGTGGAAAAGCAGAGGCTGCTGTTGCTGCCTCCCGAGCTGATCGCAGGCTCCAGCTTCCCGGCCAGCCCAGAGCAGCCAGATGCACGGCCACAGAGGGGAACTGCAGCCCCAGAGAGGGGCAGGGGCACCCCGGGGGTCTCCCCCACCACCGGCTGCAGGGCTGGCTCTGCTCACGCACTGCCCGGCTGAGCCAGCTCGGAGAAAAATCTGGGTTGGGTTTGTGCTGATGTGAAGTAAAATATCTGGGCCACGCGCTTTCTGCTCTGCAGGCTGAGGGATGGCAGTGGAGGGATGGAGCAGCCTTGGGGAGAGCAGCTGACACCAGAGAGAGGGAAGGATGGAGCCTGTGATGAGGAGGAGGATGCAGCGAGGCTTCAGGAGATGACAAAGAGGCGGGACAGCTGCAGAGCCCCAACTCTGGGGCTGCAAAATAAGCAGGCCAGTGCTAATCCCCAAAGTCGGCTCCTGAGAGATGGGAACGAGCTTGTGGCTGTGTTGTCACACTATTTCTGGATTTATGCAGCCATCTTTGTCCTATCTGAGGCCCGGGAATGGGAACACACTTTACAATGCACTTAAATTCGAGCATGCACCTAAAGTCTCTCTCCTTCAGTGGAGCTGAAGGACGAGCTCAAGGGTTCACACCTCATTAGCTGCCTTCACCAAGGTCAGTTCTCTGAACTGGGGCTGTCTCAGGGCCCCCACCCAAACCCGGGGAAAGCGCCTGAGTGTCCCCAGGTTGTTACATCTCCTTCTGTAAATGCAAAGCCAACTGCTCCTGGTGACAACCATCCTCCAAAGTGCTGATTAACACCAGGTATGGAGCAGTCATCACTCTCCCTGCATCAGTTTTGTGTGGTCCCCATCCCATCCAGTGGAGCCCAAAGGCCCCAGTGCTGCTGCCCAGGAAGGGCTTGGTCTAGTTTTGGAAAGCATCAGGACAGTGGGGACCCAGACAGTCTCCCTCAGCTCAAAGAGAGAATTCTTCTCTCACATTCTGTGCATGCTCTGCTCAGTCCCATGAGTGGGACACACATGACCATCTCAGGATCACTTCACCCCAAGACCTGGGGCCCAAACTTGACCTCAGAGCACCAGAAAGACTCTCCAGAGCCCTGCTGCCCTGGCTAACACAGTCTGCACTGACTTCCTCGTAGGAATCAAATCCTCTCCAAGATTGGGGGGAGCATTGATCAGCACCCCTGTTCCAGCCCAGTACTGCACCTCCTGCACTGCTGACACACCTACAGAGTTCACAGCCCAATTACCCTACACACCACCCCATTCCTTTTCTACTCACAGTCACATTCAGGACACCAGTGCAAAGTCTCTTCAAGTTGCATTATCAGCACATTTAGCATTTTCATCATGCTTAGGACATGGTCCCCTACAAAAGGCCAATTTATTTTGAAAGCAAACCCTGCCTTAGGAGCTGCCCTTTCCAGCAGGCAGCACCTTGGGCAGGGCAGAGAGCCCTGCTAAACCCAACAGCACCGACCATGCCCTGGGCTGGGGCACACAGAGAAGGAACTGCCCCAGCACCCATAACCCAAATTTCTCATCACCTGGATGGGTTATTTTCACCACACCAGTGCAAGCCATGATAGCAAATTAGTTCTTGAATAATAACTATTATTTAGATTAATTAATTGATGCTTCCACAGTGTGTTGAGGAATTAAAAAGAGGGGGAGGCGAAGGAGGGAGCAAATCAACAAGAAAAAAGCGTTACCTAAGGCCAGGGAATGAACGCCATGCAGGAAGAGGAGAGCAGGTTGTTATAGTAATTATAATGTCAGTATTTATGGATGAGGCCAGGAGGGTCCCCCCAAGCACTGACTGCAGCTGGGTCTGTCTGCAACCAGCCCCACTCACACAGGATGGGGCAGGAAAACTCCCTTTCTGATCCAGCACAACCCATCCAAGCTGAGCAGCAGCCACTCTGTAAGTTGTTTTGCAGCAAGACAAACTCCCAAAACAAAAAAATCTGGCTTACCCCCCCACACCCCAGTCCTGCTTCCAAATCAAGTAGACACTTGCCAACCAGCCAGCCCAGCCCTACACTTCTAGTATTTCAAGGGTGCTTCCAGCCCTCTTTTTTTGCTGCACACAAGCACATTCATATTATCTCTGCACTAGATATATAAACCTTACACATCACCATCCAGCTATAACCCAGTGTTGGCAAATATCACAGCACCATCACAAGGTGTTGCACAACCTTTTGACTTCCAGAAAGCCCCTGCTCTCTGGGCTATGAAGTTAAAGAAGAAAAATTTTAAAAAGGAAAAACCAAACCTCTTCTTTCATTAAACAGGAAAATCCTCAGCCCTCATGGTTAGAGGCAAAGACTTGAAAATATGAGTTCTGAAAATACAGCTCCTAACCACACAGGAAAGGGAAAGCACATAGAACCAGAATTTCTCACACAACTTTTATAGCAGATTTCTGATCTGAGGGCAACAACTGGCATTACAATCACGCTCCTTATTTGCTTACATTTGAGCATACAAAGAGGATACTTCCCAACAGAGCAGCACTGACAACCAGGAGCACTTTTCCAAACAGAGGCAGCTCCAGCAAAAATCCAGATGTCCATGGAGATATCCATGAACCAGACAGGATCTCTCTAACAAGCAGCCCCATGGCCCAGAGATGTCAGACACGCAGACCCCCTAACAAAAACTGCAGCCCCACCCATGGCTCTCTAAGAGCCCCAGTTCCTCACCTCTTTGGCCCAGAAGGTCACTGGTACCCACCAACCCTCCTGCTGACCCATCAGGCAGCTTCATCAGCAAGTGTTAACTGAAAATTCTCCAGAGGCAGCTGCACCAGCTGTGGTCACTTGAGATGGTCTCACACTTTCAGCCCTTTTGAGGAACCTCTTTGCAAAACGGAGGTAAAGAGGTGTTGAAATTCCACCTGGAGACACAGAGCTGCCCAGCCAAGGGCCTGACAGCACGTGCTTCATATCCAACCTCCTGCCTGAGGAAATCCCAGAGCCATTTCAGATGTGGCTGCTGTCCCTGGGGTAAAGAACCAGGCATTACCACAGTTCAGAACCCCCAAACCCTGCTTCGGCCCAAACTCCTAAAGATGCTCCCCTTGAACACTCCTGTCCCAAATTTGTCAGGCCTCTTTGCCAGCTCTGGCCTCTTGAAATTCTGCACACTAATAAAATCCTGACTAATTTACATCCAAGATGGGGAGTGAGTGGCAGCTGTTGCTATAGAAACCCTCTCCAGAGCCCTGGCTCCCGGTTGCTGCTCCAAGATGAAGGCTGGAAGCCAGCTCGGACCCCAGTCCCGATGCCACTGGTACATCCCCAGTGCCCAGCCAGTCCCACACGGGCTGAACCCGGGGCTGCTGCCCCAGCTCCCACTGCAGCAGGGAGGACATGGTGGCCACCACAACCTCCAGCCAGTCCCTGGTGCCCTGTCATCCCCCAGGCTCTGCATTTCCCACCCTCCGTCACTGAAGGGACTTCTTTGCCTGCCACCCTTCCTGAAAGCCTTTAACCACCAGCTCTTGGAGCCAGAGGCTGCATGACAAACCCCCCCTCTCACCTGGAGAAAGGAAGATAAAGATTAAAACAAAGTAGAATTGCTCCCTGATCTGCCAGGCTTTGGGAAAATGCTAGAAAACCCAAGTTGAGGATCCCACCAACAGAAGGAAAACTTGTAATGTGTTTAACACTTAATGTAGATGTGTTTTTTCTTAAGTTGGACTGATAATTATTCAGTGCATGACCTCTGGAGGGGTTAATGCTTTGGATAGATAACGGCACCTTACACAAAACCCTCCCTCAGCTCTGAGCAGGCTGTGCCTCAGGTCTTTGCTTTACAGAAGGAGCTCAGCTTACAGCATGAAACCTGCACTGATCACCAGGGCTGCACCCACTTTGCTGGGAACAGAAGCACCACATATCCATGGTGAAGCGTCCAGGAGGGAGCTTCTTCAGCAGAAAAGCAATCAGAGGACATCGTTTCCCTGAGGAAGGGGAGGAACCAGCTCCCCTTTCAGAACAGCAACAGAGGATCCAGAGTGACTGTCCCACCTCCTTCACACCAGAGCCAGGCAGTTGCACCATCATGGTGCTGCACACTGAGCTCTGCTCACAGCCCCAGGACTGGGGGACAGTCAGTGTGCCTGGTCCGTGGGGCTGGACCCTGCTCTCAGTCACCCCGTGTACAGCTGCAGAGAATCAGTTCCTGAGCTGACGCACCAGGGAGGGCCGAGGAGCGGCGAGCACACGCATCATGGACACGTGCTGTGGGGTGGACGTGCTTCTTCCCCCGTGGATGGGTTCCTCAGGTCTTCCTGGGGGCAGGATCCAGCCCACAGCACAGATGCTCCTGGGCCGACCCCTTTTATCCCTTGGTTGAGATGTCAAGGATGTATGAAGGTTGCTCAGAGGAGACATCTCCCTTGTCCCCTACGTCTGTGCTGTGACACACGGGCACCGTGACTCCAGGATCAGGGTAGTGGAAGGCTCCTGGCCCAGCACCCTGTCCCTGGCATACCTCAGGAGATATTTATTCCTCCCTCCAGCCCTCAGCTGCCTGCTCTGTCACACAGGGAAAAACTGACTCAGACCTTCCCAAGATAAGGCGACCACATCTGCAGCCCAGCTCCCCAGGAATGCAATCAAAATAGCGACCGGCAGCCCAGGCGGGGGAAGGAGGGGGGCAGCATTTTTTGCTGTCGACTCCGACCCCCTGATGGACCGTTGCCATGGAAAGCCGGCAGCCAGCAGCCCCAGCTGGGGTCTGCTGAAGGATTTTTCCTGCTTGGCCTGAGGCTAGGGCAAGGGGAAGAGGGGGAGATACCGGGGAAGAGCTTGCATCTGGCTGTGACAGCCCTGCCCTGCTAGCAGGTGTGGAGCTCACTTCCCTCTTGGCTGGAGCATCCCGAGATGGTTTGTGATCCAGCATGGCTCAGAGGCTGCTGGGCAGTGTTTGAATCCTGGTGCAGGAGCATGGATAATAAACCCAATAAATCCACCTCAGCATTAATGACAGAGGGACCAGGGAAGGGACAGAGACAGGGTAACCTCAGACAGGGCTGCTGTCCTCTGAGCTGGTGAGGTCACTGGGGCACCCATCCAGCTCCTCTCCCCTTCAGCTTGTTTCCAATCCCTCATTTTTGCATGAAGAATTAGGACAGTAATTTCTCTCCTGCAGAGAGAAACAATACAGGAGCTGAAGCCGACCCCTTGCAGGCTGCCTGAGCAGGCTGACGTTTGGGGAAGATTTGTACAACTTTCTTACTGTTAAAAAACCCCCACGGTTGGAGGTTGCACGGAGCTGGGCGCTGCGTGGTCGTTGCTTGTGCCGGTTCATTGAGATGAGGTGGAAAAGGGCACAGCCTGAAGCTGCTTGTTTACACCAGAGCCTGGATCAGGCACTGCAAAATCTGCTGCCAGCAGCAAGCACCCAGAGGAGCTGCCACCCCTCCCATTGCCTCGCCGGGAGCTGGCAGGAGGGGACGGACAGCTGCTTCTCCATAATCATCTCTCCACCACTGACAACATGCTGGAGCTCATTTTCAGAAGACACCTTGGGAAGAAGAATGCATTTACAACAGCAGAAGCACCAGGAAGAGCAT
Organism: Phainopepla nitens; assembly: GCA_013400175.1. Taxonomy (NCBI): domain Eukaryota; kingdom Metazoa; phylum Chordata; class Aves; order Passeriformes; family Bombycillidae; genus Phainopepla; species Phainopepla nitens. The sequence goes on along the minus strand of VXBQ01001067.1, from coordinate 60,623 downwards.
CTCCTTCCAGAAAGCCAAAGATGCAGCAAAATAAAATGTCGCTTCTTGTTAACCCTCGCCTGTACCTGAGCAAGCAGGACAAAAGTTGCTGGTCAAATCCTACCCACATTCACAGTCCTGGAGCTGAGTGGATTGGCTCAGCAAAGAGACAATGGCTCTTTGGAGACATTATTGACTGAAAATCCTCCCTGAAGGAGGGACCATGCCCCAGTTTGAAGCCAAGACTCGCTTTCCCAGATACCTGCTGAGATCACGCTCCCAGCTCTCACCATTCCTGGCACCTCTCAGCTGTCCAGCACATGTGTGGCATGCACGGCATCCAGGATGGGGGATGAGGTGCAAAAACCACCAGCTAGCAATCCCAGCCCAGCTCCAGTTTTAAAAAGCTTCCCTGGCCCGGGAGGGGAAAGGAGAGCTGGAAAAGGTGAAGGGAAAAGGAGGGGGAATGCCACCTGCGTATTGATCTGACTGTATGAAATGGGTTTTTCTTCTGGTTCCTGAGCTGGAGACAGGAACCTATTGAATGCAAACCTCCGCTCTCCCGCTGCCCTGGTTTCAGCCACTCCAGGCTGCTGTTTAATTAGATGAGCATTAGCAGAAAGGCAGCTGGGCAGCTGGGAGGGGCTGGCTTTCTGCACCCCACAGTCACCCACCCGATGTGAGCGTGCTGCTCTCAGAGGCACCACTCAGTTCTACCTGCCCGGGCGTCCTCCCAGCTCCTCCAGCAGCCAGGCTGAGCCAGCCAGCAACCTGCCCCAGACACACCAGGGAGCAGACCTGGCTGATCCTCAAGCCACTGGGATCCCAGCTGCCCCCAAACAATGTAATCATTAACCCTTTCCCCCTAAATTTCCAGCAGTCCTGCACAAAGCTCAGCGATGGGACAGGGTTTCCTCTTGCATCAGCCTCAGGTTCAGCTCAGTAATGACCTGGGAGCCAAGGAGGTTGGAGTGTGGAGCAGGCTGTATTCTATCTGGGAGAAATTACAACAAAGTCGTGAAGGATTTGCAGCTATTTTCACACTCCTTTTCCCAGATTAACACATGGATCCACTTTCTGTTCAGCAGTCTGAGAGCGTATTGTTTTGCCTCTGTTGCAACCTCACACTCCCACATCCCAGAGCTTTCCAGCGCCCCACTGATGGCTATGGGATATCAACAGGAATGGAGGAGCTCACTTTAATTAGCGTGCACTTCTTAATTGGGCTGCAAGCTCCTCAGCAAGTCAGATTGTATTTTATCTTCATTTTACAGACCTGGGAGCAAGGAGACAGCAGGAAGACCAAGAAATATGACCAAGGGTAGTCGGCAAGATGGTGAGCAGAGCAATGGAGAGACATTATGAGTTCCCCCATCCCCATTATCTGCACTGAACCCAGCAGTGACAGTACCTGGTGACAGCTCACCAAAGCCCTCTGTTTGCAAGGAATAACAGGAAGATCCCATACCCACTTGCATAAATCAGCCTCTCTCCCTTGTTATCAGTGGAGCAATGCAGACTAAAGAAAACTGGGTTAGATCCACATTTATATTAGGATGCAATATTCACAGGTTAGTTCCCCCAACTATCTGACTGATGCCAAATCTCACCAGGGAAAAGACCCTGATCAGATGGGGCTTTATGTCAAGGTTTTACCAGGGACACGGGACAAGCTCTTATTACCTGTTGTAAAATAAACTGTGCCACAAAGCCAGGATGCAGCTGTTTCAGCTGCTTGCAGCAGAAGACATTATCTGTGGTGCAGATAAACCCAGTTCTGCCGTACCTACAGCCCCTCCACAGCAGTGTCAGCACTCAGCTCACTGCTATCAGCACATCTGCAACACATCCATGCCGGAGCAGCCTCACGCCTGCTGGTTTGGAGGGAGAAAGCCAAAGCCTTTGCATTGTCCTTCTCCAGTGGAGCTCTGGTCTGGCTGGTCAGAACTGGCTGTGGTGGGAGCAGGAACTTTCAGCTTTGGTTTCTCACCCTGCTTTTCTGTCCTCATCTCTTTCTGTGCGTACTTATTCCCAGACCAGCATGGAAACACAAGGAGAATTAAATGGCTCTGTGCTCCCAGGTGAAAGCGGCACAACATGGGGCAACAACCCCATGGTTAATGCATTTTAACCTTGCTCTCTTACTGTTCCTCATTACCCTTGAGACAATGATTCATGCTGCATTTGCCCAGTGAGAGATGTTAGATGGAGATACAAAACCCACCACAGGAAGATGTGTGTCCCAGCTCTAGACCAGCAAGCTCCAACCAGCCATGTGTTGTTCACCCCTACGTCTGAAACCCCTTCATCCAGCTCAGGAAATGCATTGACCAATACCTATGGAAAATAAGGGGAAATTGGGAGTGGGGAGCCTAAGGGTGAGTGGAGACTGGCAATACTGAACCTATCAGCTCCGGGATGTGCTGGAATGTCTGGTGCTGGCTCTGGGATTGGTATCCCTCCATGCTGATGGGAATGTGAGCTCAGAAGGTCTTTCCTTATGACAAATCCAAAGGATAAATTTTCCCTGCTGTGTCACAAGAAGCAAGGCAACAGCCCCAATGCATGACACGCTTCGACCGCTGAACCCCACCGGTGCACACATGAGCACTGGGAATCTCTCACAAGAAAAGCAGTGAGCACATCCCACCGAGCAGAGATGGAGCTCAGCAAGAGCTGCAGGAAGGCTGTGCCTCCGTGCAAGCAAGCTGTGCCTCGTGCTTGCTCCACAAGCACAGAGAAGGAGAGCTACAGGCACCGACGTCCCCCTCCGGCTCCCAGCATGACTCACACCGGTTGCCATGAAGAAGTCAACATTTGCATGCAGCCACCCCACGGTGGAATGAGAAGCTCCCTCAGCTATTTGCTGGCTCTCTGGGGGAGGGCAGCAAGCGGTGGGACCTCAGGGGCCAGCGTGGTACCAGATGGCAAACTCTGGCATTTCCACAGGCATCTCCAGGCTGCTACCAACGCGGTCCGTATGTGCAGCATAGCCCAGACGATGCTCCGTGCAAACGAGACGTTCAAAACAGAGAGGAGAGTCGGGCACCCGGTTCCTATCAGATTTAGTTCTCCTTCAGCTTCTCTAAACTCGCAGCCTCAGAGCTCCCCACCCTCACCAAGCTCTGCACAGAATTAGCTCGACACAGAGCGGTCGATTCCGGCTCGCGAGCAGCGCCCGCTCGCACCCACTCGACACACCCTGCTCGGCACAGAGCGAGTGTGAGAGCACAGAGCCGGCCAGCACTGAGCTCTGGCAGCCCCAAAACCCAGCACATCCACAGGCGCTTTCTCCCAGCACGGGTGCACCCACGGACGTGTTCTCCAGAGCCGTGCTCTAGCCCCGCAGTGGGGTGGCTGCTCCTGCAGGCGTGTGAAAAACCCCAGCTTGGGAGAGAGGGGGTAATTATATGCCAGGGGAGCAGCTGATTCAAACCCTTCCTGACCCCAGGCTGAAGAGTTCTCCTGATCGATCAAGAAGATGCTCTTTCATTTTCCTCAAGCGTTTCGCTGATGGATGGAAAAATCAATGCCCCACAGAGGAGTCTGGAGGGGGGTGGAGCAAGGGGAAGAAAGGGAGAGAAAGGGAATGAGGAATGGAAAGGAAGAAAAGGGAGAGGGGAGAGAGGAGGGTGCTGTGGGAAGCAGGTGCTGCTGGAAGGGGTGGTGGGAAGGCAGATGGGCTGGCAGCACCTCTGGCTATCGCCTGCACCTGAGGTTTGGGATCTCCTCCCCACATGGAGAACCATGGGCAATGCAAAGCTTCTCCCAGCTGCACACCGTGGAGCCAGGGCACAGCTGTGCCAAGAGCCTCCATCGGGCTGGTGCCTCTCCATGCCAAGCACTGCTCCTGCAGCACTGACGAAGGCCACAAATCTGTGCCATGGGGTCCCCCCTGCAGCATTACTGGTTTCCATGGAAACACCTCCCAGTTACCCATATGGAGACAGCCTTGGTCCCCACAGTGAGAAGAAACCCTCAAAGTCCACAAGCCTTTTGGATGAAAATTCTCCATTACTTTGTTTTTCCTTAAAATTGCCTGCTGAGATCCCCTAGCTCTGACTCACTATGTGGGTGCAGCTCAAGCACCTTCTTTGGGTCCCATCCTGCCCACACAGCTCTGCAGGGTGCCCCGGGCTGGGACAGGATCCCTAGTGCCTCTGTGCCACCAGATCCTACAATTCCAGCATCTTGCTGGGTAGAGGTGCTGCCAAAAAGGATTTTATCCCTTGGGGGGAAAATCTTTGCTAAAGACCAAGCTAACACCCATTTAGCTCCTCAGTTTAGAAGTGCTGTGGTTTTCAGAGGGGTGGTCAAGCCCCTTCATTCATGAAGGTCAGTGACATCAGTCACTGGAAAAGACACCCATAAATCTCCCCTTGGATCAGGGGAAAACCAGGCCCACACCACTGTACACAGATGAGGTAGAAGCTTGCCTTAAACAGTTGGGTTTTTCCAGTGTTTTCTTCCCCATATCCTATTAATAATTAACACAACAGCAATGAGACCAGCTTTTAAGAGGCTTCACTGCCATGGTCTGTGTTACAGTCCCTCTTTCAGGAGCAAAGGTTTGTCTGTTACCACTGGAAACAAGGAAGGCTCCAGAATCAGCCAGGGATGCCGTCCTCATGGGAACCTGATTCTGTGTCCTCACTGGGCTGAGCTGATGCTCTGCTCACAGCCAGCCAAGGTGACGGAGCCCTGCCAAGGCAGCCCGTCCTCTGCTCCTTCCCAAAATTCCACCCTATGTTAGAGACAACTCACTGGGCCATTTTGAACTCTCCACATTCTTTTCAAGGCTGACCTGGTGTGTGCTCAGGAGGACAAGTTAATACCCTCCCTCAAGATGGGATTTGGAGGTCAAAGGACAGTTTCGGGGTTGTGGGTGGTCTCTGCCTGCTGATGAAGAACCCCATCCCCTGATACATCCAAAACAGCGAGTGAGCAAAGCCAGAGCAGTACATTTTAGGCCACTCTGGGGGGTGCTTTCCAGGATCTCCCTTTCTGAAGAGCTCCTTACAGATCACCCAGCTCCCAGCTGCCCAGATCACCGTGCTGTGACAGGCTGGGGACAAAACTCCGGGCTATCCAGGAAGGAAGGACAAGCTTTCAAGCTGTCTCCAACACCTAGGATTTGGTTTGAGCGATCTCCATGCCTCCAAACACCCTGCTTAGCAGAGAAACAAACAGAAAAGAGGGGATGTAGCCCTAGCAAACACCTCAGCCCAGCCAGCCCTGTCTCCCAGCAGTCGCCCACCCCCACCCCGGGCTGGGGCCCCACTGGCCCCACGCAGAGCGGCCACACCGGCCGGGCTGGTTGGGGGAGGCAGAGCAGGGCCTGCAGCAGCCCTGGCAATAAACAGCTTCCACATGCTCGTGCCGTGCTGAGCCCTCAGCCCCGACATACCAGCACACTTATTCATCCCTGTGCGAGGGGCCGAGGCAGCACCGAGGGCTGCAGCCCCTCCTGGGACAGGGTCCTGCGAGCTCCCCGCGGTCCCTGGGGGTGTGGGTAGCCCGAGGTGCCCATCCCACAGCTGTGCCACAGCTCCAGCGATGCTGCAGGACCCCCAGGCCAGCAAACACCCAGTGGAAGTGTGGGGGCCAGTGCTGGCAAACCCCCCTCAAACCTCACTTTAATGGGATCCCCAGTTTTCCTCATCCCACACTGTCTGCATCCCTCCAGGCCATCGTGCCATGCTTCTCCTTCACTGAGGACCAGTTCAAACCCCTAGAGCCTCTCCCTCCACAGCAACACTGTCCTGACCCTCTCTTGTCCTCTGTCCTCTCAGATTAGGGGTTGGGAAAATGTTTCAGCCCCCAGCCCAGAGGCAGAGGGGTACAGTGCTCTGCAGAGCCTGCAGCTGTGAGGATTTCTGGGACACAGCACCCAACAAGATCCCAGCGCTGTTCCATCCAGCTTGGGACTGTCCCATCCCATGGCCTCTGGGGATGATAAACCCCCTTTACAGGCAGAGAGCAGGCAGGGCTCCAGCTCACTGGCACCCCGGCGGGTTTACGAGGAGATTTTTAGCAGCACCAGGAACAGTCCCCAGATTAGAGCTACAGGCTTCAAAAGGAGCTGCCGAGCGCGAGAGCCGAGGGCTGGAGTCGCTGCGGCTGAAAAGGGAATGCTGCACATTATAAATAGCTGCTCACTGGCAGCACATCTGTTTCAGACAGCGGCTTGGGAAAGCTGTGCGTGTTCTGGTTTGGCTATTTTGGGGGAAAGAGATTTGAAACTCACTCATTATTATTGTTCACCCAAGAAATGCGAATGATGCCTGTTTCTCCTTTGCCTTTTCAAAGTGGAAAGCAAAACGAGGTGAGTTTCAAAGCACACGGTGGAGTAAGGTTCTCTGGGGACTGCAGCTCTCACTGGGAGATGGTACAAGCACCCTAGTGACACCTGGATCAACGAGTAGTGCCACAAAACAAGGCTGGCCATGGGACAAGGAGAGCACAGCTCTTGTCACTGCTCAGCCACAAGCCACCTTTCAGCCTTGGGAAGCTGTAGGGTGGGAGGGAGACAGGCAGCTGCAGGCAGCAATGAGGCCAAGGGCAGGTGTCGAGGTGAGGCTGTGAGTGACACTCCCCAAAGTAGTGTGGGCTCACCTGCACCCAACAGATGGGACTGCCTTGTGGCCCTGTTGATGCCACCGTGTACCCCCACAGCTCTGGTCCATCTCTGCACCCAAAGAGACGCCAGATCTGCTCTGGGATCAACAACAGCGCAGAGGAGCAAGGCCCGGTCCCAGGACAAAGGCCACAGCCCCAAAATGGCCTGGAACCATCAGGGCAGGAGACAAAGGGATGTCCCAAGCTTGGCTGTCTCATCCCTCAGAGGACTGACATCCCACAAGAGCCCACACCAATGAGATGTGGGGCGCTGCCGAAGCAAGCGTGCCTGGGGGCGAGCAGAGGAGGACGAAGACGTGTCCCAAGCCCGGCGGCGTTGGAGCAGCCCCGCGGTGCCAGCCCGGCCCAGGCGCTCCCGTACAGCCCAGCAATGGCTCATTAATCACCCGGCACCGCGGCGGGATGGAGGCCCTCGCCGACCGCCGCCAATCCCCGCGCCGTTACCACAGAAACAACCCTCACCCTGCACAGGCTTCAAAGGGTTTTGTGCGTGTGCCTGTGTGTGCTGCTCCATCTCCCCCCTCCCCTTGTTGTTTTTTGTGTGCGTGTACGCGAGAAAGAGTTGGGTTTTTTCCTCTTTCCCGGGAAGCGTTTGGCACCGGGGCTCAGATCATGGGAAAAAGCAAGGATAGGATAGACAGACAGACAGATGAACCAGGAGAACCAGCCACGATAGCCCAGAGGCTGGGGGGTCTTCTGAAAGGAGAAGGGGAAGGGTTGAGGGGCATGGAGGCAGCTGTGGTGCTAACGAGTCAAAAATAAATATTTATATGGGTAGAGTTTTAAAACCCTATTTTGCATCGTTATAATAAATTATTCATCTGCCTGTTTCTCCCTGCCTGCCTCTCATGGTAGGGAGCTGTGCAAGGGGATAATTCTGCAGGGTGAGTGAAGGGGGTCATGGCTGACCAGGACCCTGGACCCCTCCAGCACCCCAGGGAGAAGAGGCAGGAGGTTTGGGGAGGGAAGCAGGGATGGCACAGATGTGCCTGGACCCCGACACAATCATGGCAGTGCCAGATGGGGAAGGGTGAGGAAGGGGGGGTGTCGGGAGCAGGCAGCTGAAGGTGCCCAGGGGACTCAGTGACCTCCCAGCCAGCAGTGCCAGAAACAACGGGGCTGCTCCTGCACTTGTTTTGATGGAGCCCTCTGTGAGTTTTGGGCTCCCTAAGTTTTGTTTTGGCACAGACAGCAGTTTGGCTGATACCCTGCAGTGTCCTGCTGAGGAAGTGGGGATGGGGAGCTCTGAAAGGAGTCCTGCTTCCCTGACTCCTCCATATCCCTGCCTTCCTGCATGTCCTGGTGTCCCACTGAGGGTGGGCACACCCCTGCTGGCAGTGGTACAGCTCCCAGCCCTCCTGCCCACACTCTCACAATCAGCCCAAGAGCTGAGCCGAAGGGAGCCTCACACCACCAGCTGAGCCAAAACTTCCAGGAGCCATCAGTGCCTTCCTATCTCCACCTGTACACTGACACTGTGGAACATATCCCTCTGCAAAGCTGGCAGCAGCTTCCCATCAAGGGCCTTGAGCCGTCCCCTTGACCCTCCTGAGTGTACCAAACTGTTTGTTTTGATCACTTTTGCATGTCCCAGTGCTCTGATGGCAGCTGCCATTGCCTCTACCAGTGTATGGGGTTTGAAAGAGCCACCAACCACCAAGGAAAGGTTTGGGCAGGAGAGCCTTCCCCTGACTATTTCCAGGCTTGCTGCAATTGCATTTGCCAGAACTGCAGCAACAGAGACAAAAAGCAAGGATAAAGACAGGCATGAGCCTGGCTGAACAAAGCCACAAAAAGCCCCTTGCCTAGCTGGAGGCTTCCAGCCCATGGAAGGGGAGGTAAGAGGGCTGAAAAGGATGAAAAATTCTTCTGGATCACCCCACTATCCCCTGACTCCCTGCCTCTCCTGACAGCTGCTTATCTCACTTGCCCCTCCGGTGACTCCCCAGCAGCCTCCTCTGGTGCTACACCCCCAGGATATCTAAACGTGAAACCTAAATCTCTCTTGTATTATAGTTCAAGCCCATAATTTCTTGTCCTACCCACCATAGGACACGGAGAATCGTTTATTCCTATCCTGTTTGCAGCAGCCACTGACATATTTTTGAAGGCTGTTATCACATTTCACCTTCAGTCTTAGACCTTTTCATGAAAGATGGAACAGAAACACAGGTTTGTGACGGGGAGGAAGGACAGAATAACAAAGAGGTTTTTCTGGATCACACGTAGAAACCAGGAAAGGCAGGGAGCCAAGGAATGAGCAAGGAGAAGCCTGTAACACCCTGAAGGAGCTTCAGTGCCACCAGTCAAGCCCAGAGCACAAAGGGAGATGCTGAAGACAGCAGGAGGAAAAGTGAGGACACACCTTGACTAAATGGGCCTGGGACTCCCATGCAGGGGGATGTGGCAGTGCCCAAAAGGGGTTTTAGGGCTTGGCTGCAAACAGGAGAGGAGCCAGCTCGACTTACTTGTAATAGTACCAGTACAAATGGCAGGTAATGCACCAGCTTGGCTCTAAGATGCAAGGAGGACAAGAGACATGAACAACAGACACACAACAGTGTGTTCCAATATGCTTATCGTGCCTTTGCACGGCTGCATGTGTCAAAAGTACTTACGAGAAGGAGATAATCTAATTTGATAAGGGAGAGGGTAGAGGAATGACACTGTGGGCACAGATATCAGGAGTAGAAAACAAAGGAAAGACTTCGACAGGCATCTGCTACAGACCCCCAGGACGGGAGGAGAGAAAGAAAGAACAAAAAGATTCCTGAACCAACTATCAAAGAGCTCACAAACACAGGATATTTGTACTCAGGGGGCACTTTAACCACCCAGACATCTGTTGGGCGACACACACATCAAAACATAGTCAGAATGGTTCCTTCGTTATGTAGAGGACAATTTTCAGATGAAGGAAGTAGAAAGGCTCCATGAATCTACTCGCCAATAAAAAGGCACTGTTCAAAAAGCAACAGTAATAGGGGAAGTTTGGAGCCTGTGATCACAAGCACAAACCCACCAGAGTGAGGACACGGCGGCACGAGACACTTCACAGCAACCACGCTGGAAGAGGAGCTCAGGGACAGCCAGGAGCAGCGGGGCAGGAGCTGCACGTGTGCCCTACAAGGGCATGGCTCTTGATAAGGGACAGAATAAACCTCCCAAGTGTGATGGAAAGAAAAGACGCAGCAAGAGCAGCTCTTGGCATCACAGAGAGCCCTGAATGCGGGCTGTGGACCCAGTGAGCAGGGGAAGCTGTGATCCCACCTGGGCTGGCAGCTATGGCGTGCCTCAACATTGCCAGAGGCAGGCTTTTCCCAGATTCTCGGGGAAGTAAAGGCAGCACCAGGCAGCTTGTGGAGCTCATCTCTAAACAGCAAGAATTCCCATGCCTGTTGCACGAAGAAAACCCACTCCTGCACACCACCCCAGGAGCTGAGCACCTCCAAACACCAGGATGCCTCTTAAACATTGCCCCTTGGTCCCTGTGCCAAAAAGCAAAGACAAGATCTGAGTTCCATGATCTCCAGCACAAGGTCATTGTGCTGCTGTGGTTCCCCCACAGAGGGACTTTTCCATGCTACTGCACGGAGAGGAGTTTCACAACATCGAGCACAAGAGACACAGAACACTCTTACACAACTTGGAGATGCAAAAGTCAACAGATCTGACAAGTCCTAGGGCTGCACAGGGGGTTTCCCAGCACGCAAAGCCCTTCGGCTTCTAGAAACAAAAGTAACTTTGTCTATGAACTCCTGGAAGAGGTTGGAAGAGATCTGCCTTCAACCTAATTATCCATGCTCCATGGGGAGAGCCAGGATTGTGGAGGGCACAGGCAGCAGGAGGCTGCCCACAGCTACCCCTGCCCTGGGCTACGTGGCCCCCAGCTCTGGCAGCCTTCCTGCTCCACACCCCCAACCAGCCACGGCAGCTTGGTAAGGCTTTGGCACTCCACAATGGGCTTCGAAACTAACCAGGTTTTAAAGGTGTTTTGTGTTTGAAGATTAAAACAGTGAAGGGCTTGAAGCGCCTAAAATACACCTGAAAATCTGGCTCTTTGACCAGATTTAAAGTTTCACCGCAGGAGGTGGGAAGCAGCATGAGCCTCCATTTCCCCTCCAGAGTCATCTGGGAAATGAAGGGATGTGTCATCCCCTGCTTCCCACACCAAGAGCAAGGACCTCCTCAGCCTTCACAGTTACCTCCAAGCAGATGCAAAACTGGAGATCTGCAACTTCAAATGGCCTAATTAAAAAAAAAACTATTATCACTGGGGACAGGAAAAGCTCTCCAGGTTTCTAAAGGTGCTTCCCACATTTTGGCCTTAGCTGGAGTGCAGTTTCCCATTTCACTTATGAAAACGTAGCTCTTGGTATACAAGTGTCCAGGGTTCACAGGTGCTGGTTTTGAAGTGCTTTGGAAAAATACAGCTATTAAAATAGGAAAGAGAACAGTAGCAGCAGCCATACACTACCACCCTTGTAGCGAACTACCCTGGACATCCTGCTCCTTATTTATTAAAATAAAAAAAAAAAAACCAACCTAACATTGCTTTCCAGGCCTGAAACACTGATTCAGTTATGACATGTGTCTATTTATCAGGAGAAAAGCTGAATATTTCCACTATCACAAGATTATTGCCAGTGCTTAGATTTTTTTTTTCCCCTAACCTCCAGCTAAAATCCTTTGAAAATGGAATGGCATACGAAATACGCTCCCTGACTCTCAGAGTTGGAGCCCGCCCCCCCCTTTCTCCCAATAAACAATTTTGCATATATTTAAAGCTCCTTTCTCTGGTTTCCCAACTCCTCCACCCTCCCCAGCGAAGAAATTACAAAAATCCGTCATTTCTCTCTTTTCCCCTTGCACCTCCATCTATCAGCGTTTCAAAGGCAGTCTCCTCGAATGCCGAGCAGAGCAGGAGATGGGCAGCAGTAATGGGAATGTGCTCCTGACTGTGCAAACCCACACAGAGAGTGAGGACAGGAGAGACTGCATTTGCATACATATTAAACGAGAGCAGTAAAAAATGCAGACGTGCAAACCATTTGGACATGGCTCGGCTCGGCGATGCGCCCTGCAAGGGAATCAATCTTCTGCGTTCTTAAAGGGAAAAACCTGTTACGAAGAGAAGAGCAAAGCCGAGAGACGCCCGCCCGCAAACACTTGTCAAGGTTTTGGGACAAGCTGACCTTCACAGCTGTGCAAAGGTTCAGCAAAGGAGGCTGAGATCCCAGAGATGTCCAGCTATTGCCCCTGCCCTGGTTCCAGCCAGGCAGACTGGTGCCTTTGGTCCTCTTCCCATCATCACCAATGGGAGGAGAGCTGGTGAGACCCCCAACGCCGGCCACGCTTGCGCTTGGGCTGAAGCAAGATGTTCTGACAGTAATCAAGCTCTCAGGTGAGGGCAGCACAGAAACATCCCTGAAACAGCCTGAGCTGGGCTCCATGAAAGAAATAAGTGGTGCCTGGATGTGCTGAAGAAGTCCAACCTCTGCATCCCAGTACCTTCCCTGACTGAACAGTGAGTGCTGAGTGCACATCCCTCTTTAGCTCTGGGTGATCCCATTTATGGAGAGCTCCAGAAAGGAAGGCTAAGGCCAACCTGGAGGGTATGACTCACCAGAATGGCTCTGGTCCAAAGTTTTTGAGTATCTCTTTGCTGGCTCCATGGATCTTCACAAGCACCCTGCCATCGCTGCTTGACTGACCCACAGGAGTCGCAACAACAGCGCTGCACACGGGAGCTTATCCCATGGTCAGGTTCTACCTTGCCCTGGAATGACCCAACCCAACCTCATCTTCACTTGTCCCAATGCCCTGGTTAAGGATGTTCCCAAGATAGGATGTTACACCCAAGACAACAAGTAAGTACAGTGGAGCTTACGTAGTAGATCATTCCGAAGTGTCTGCAAGGATACGGATCTAACGAGGCAAATCACGCAGGCAAACCTACTGTTTTCAAAGTCTGCAGGTTCAGATGCATAAAAAGTGCAAAATCAGTAACTTTTATATTGCCACTCAAGGAACCACAAAGATAAAAGCAATATTCTGGGAGTGAAGATGCCATGAATATTTCTCATCTGCACTTATAAGGGATATTTGGGACCAACGGCTTGATTCTGCGTTAGCCTTGTTCAAATGAGATAATTTACATTCCCTGCCGGCTGAAAACAGTCTGTCAAGGTATTTACTTGTGTCAGGTTTCACTTCCCAACCACAGCAGTAAAACCCACTAGGTGCACATGGAGTGCAGAGGTCCAGGACCAGGAATGGCAAGGAGGGGGTCCAGTGTGGCCACCCAGGCATGGTGCAAAGTGTAAATGTTCTGCAGGGAGGCATGCTACAGTATATCAGCAGCTGCTGCTTTGCATCACATTCTCTCAGCTTCTCCCTGCAACGGTCCCTTCTGGAAAACCAGGAGCTTGCAAAGTTCAGCTGTGTATCCCTGAAAATCCCAAGGCTGCAGACAGACAACTGGGTATACCTGCCCACTGAGCCTCACTGTCCTGCAGGGTTTGGCCCCTCTGCTCCTGCGGGAAATGCTGTCTGGAGTCTGCCTTCTCCTCGCCTGTCCAGCTTTCCCCTGCTATGGCCAGATCTAATCTAACCACCTGCTTCTTCGTGGCTGACTCACCCTCATGTGCCTTTGCACCTACAGCCCAAAGGACACACAGGGGAACATGCTTCCAGATCTTCCCCATCAACCTCCAGGAAAATCCCTTTTGCCAGGTCCAGTGAGCCCAGGATAGCAAAGTAGTGCTCAGCTGTCTGCTGCTTCCTACCACCCTCCAGCTCCTCTAAACCAGGCAGATTTGGGGTGGGAAGGCAAACAAAACAGGCTTGCCAGTAGCCTTTCCAGTGTGGATTCTCTGGTGTCTCATAAGGGTTGAGTTCCCAAGCAGCTATCGAGCGCTCGACTCTGTCTTTACCCACCCACCCATTTTCACAAGGCTTGTGGGAGCCACACAAGAGCTCTTTCCTTCAGCCAAATGTAATTGGAACTCGTCGCTGGGTAAAAAACAGGGGGGAGGCGGGAACAAATGGAGAGAGAGAAAAGGAGAGACACGTATGCACACATGCACAGGCTGGATCACAGAGGCCCTATTCCCTTAAAGAAAGGGGAAATAAAGAAAAAGAAAAAAAAAACCCAACAAAGTAAGACTACAGCAGCAACGTGCACCAGCTGAGCTGTTGACTTGCTTGTGTGCTGCACAGTCCCACCCCTCCGCCTCAGCTGCTGGGGATTTACAGGCACAAACAATCTGGGAAGGGTTGGTTCATCTCTACATGGGGGTTTCTACAGCTCCCTGCACAACACCAGCTCCCCTCCCAACAGCAAGTCACGATTTGGAAACATTTTGGGCTGTTAATTATATTCGGATTGAATTTTTTTTTTTGCAATAGCAATGCCCCTGTGAAAGGGCAGTAGGTGAGAACCTCACAGAGGGAACTCGGAGATTTCCACCCAGAAACTGTCCCCTTGCCTTGCCAGAGAAACATGAAGGCAAAAGAAAGTGGTGTTTGACAAAACAACAGAAAAAAAAAAACTTATTGAATAGCTGTCACTGGACAAGTATAAATACATTAGTGATTGTGTCAATATTAAGCTCATATCAAAGGTGATTAATTTGATAATTGCCTGTGCAGAGAAAAAAAACAACTACAATCAAGTCTATTGCCACTGGCATCTGAAACGCCTCCTTTGGTTAAATCAATTTCCTTTTTAACTTAACTTAATAGGAAAGTTATGGTGTAACCATAACCCAAAATCACACTCCCTCTTTTATTCCTTTTTTGACTGATCTTATTTTGGCATTGGCCTGAGAGCTTGGAGGAACCAAGGGCTTTATTTGTCAGTTTGGAAAAGTTAAGAGATAGTAGAGAAATGAAAATTGTTTTGCTGAAAAACTTGTCCATGAGCCTCCCTAGTGACACTGAGTGCCACCTCCCACGTGTGCCAGGTCCTCCCGCAGGACACGCATCCCAGCAGTAGTCAGTGATGTCAAATTCACCCCGCAAATGGCCCCAAATGACATTTTTAGAGAGGCTCTGTTATCTGAGACTACAAAATTAGCACCATATAACAGCCTTGGTCTGCAGGACTGTTCCTGCCAATGTCAATGGCGGTGCTGGAGAAGATCAAAGGCAAAGCACAGTCCTTCAGCAACAGCAAACCTTTTTGCTGGTGGGAGAACATGGAGGGAGAACAGCAAAGCCAGCAGCAATCCCTTCCCTGGGCAGAGGAAGCCGCAGTGAACCCCAGAAAGCACCAGAGTGAAAAATCATTCCTGCCATTTGCTTAAATCAGGAAACTCATGCACAATTCTTCAGGAATATTCAAGAGATTTATCTAGAAAATCAGCACTAAAAGCATTGTCCTTCTGCCAAAGAGTTAACAGCCCCGAGAGCGAGGCCTCTGCTGTGGGATTTCTCCCAGTGACACCACGTTCCCACTTGGAGACAAGTTTCTTTGTTTGCTTTTCCCCAGTTATATAAGGGACATAAATTTTTCTTGCATAGAGAACTCCAGGAAATCTGCATCTCCCTCCAAGGCTTCTCACTATGTTTCGGCTTGAATGCTACTGCTGTTGCTGCAGTTTTCCAGCTCCTGCCTGTGTCTGCACTAAACCCTCTCCCCTGCCCCAGGAAGGAAAAGCCTGCTCGAAACTCAGCTCCCCATCAGGTGTAATCCCACGGCATCAGCCAAAGCACTTTGCCACCCTCGCATTCCCTGCCTGTGGCATCGTGAAGGTGAAGACATGAGCACAGGCAAGCTATGAAACCTTGGGCCAGCACAAAGACGTGTCCAGGGACTCCCCCCTGTGCAAGGAGCCCAGGTTGCTGCCTCGCAGCTCGACTCTTTTCCAACTGGAATTCTCCAGCCCCTGGCTTTGCTCTCCCAGCAGGTCCCTGATCCCCAGCCCCATCGCTCAGCACTGAAGGAGCGAGCCAGGCGAGGCTGTGCCGGGAATTTCGCAGCGCTGGGGCGAGGGCTGAGTGCTCTCGGCCGGCCAGCACCGCATTGCACACATACCAGCAAACCTCAGCCCGGCAGCCCCGGAAGGGCAACAGGCAGCCAGCAGCAGCTCCCAGGCCAGCGAGGAAGCCGTAACCCCTTCCTTGCTGTGACCAAGAGGCTTCTCAAGAATCCAGAGGCAGTGGGAAAGAGGAATCCACCCTAAGAACAAGCATCTAAATGCAGCACCACTCCCTCCCTAAAAAAAAACCCCAGCAAAACCCTAAAAAATCCCTGGGAATGCAGCCCTCCTCTTTCCCTTCCCATGGCCTGTTGGAGAGGCAGGGGACCATCCTCAGCCCCGGCCAAAAGCCATCAGAGCTCCCAGCAGGCAGCACAGCCCCAGGCACTGCGCAGCCGGATGTCCCCTGCCACTCACAGCCCCATGTCCTGGATGATGGTCTCAGCAGGGGGACCCGGGGACAGCCACAGCCTGGCAAGGCTTACTGTGCACCCCAGAGAAGGGAAATGGTGAGTCCTTCCATTCACAACTTTTAAAATCATGGTGCTGAGGAGAGTTTCTCACCAACACCATCAGAGGAGAAATCTCTCGGGGTGAGGCTTGGCTCCGAGGTCTGTCAGTGTGAATTCCCCCATGACTCAGATGTAGGATTTGGCACACGGGTGCTCGCACCCATCAAGAGCCAGCAACAACCTTGAGTGCCCAGAGGAAGCCCAGTGGTCCTGCCTCTCCCCAGCCCCTTTCTCAGCCTGGTTCCTCTTGATCTCCTGATTCCTCAGAGAGATCTGGTCTCTGCACTCCCACACAAGTCAATCCCTGAGAGCTGGAGCAGGAAAAGGTGGCACAGCACCTCCAGAGCTGGTACCAGCACATCTCACCTCTGAAAAAAAAGCAACCCATGTGAATGGACTAAAAAATGCCATTTGGAAATCAGCTTGGTCCGAGCAGTCTCCAGACAGCTGCAACAGCTTAAAAGTCACATTCATGGATCCAACACAACAGCAAACACTTTTCCTTTTTTCTCTTTTTTGGACTAAGTGGAAAAACCAGACAAAGCCCTTCCCAGCACAGGTAGGATCACTGAAACCCGGGGCGGAGCCCATGGCTTTGGCAGGCAGAGAGAACAGAGGCTCAGGGGCAGGGGGTGCGAGCCAGCCCCAGTGCAGGCTGCCCTCCCTGAGGAGATTGGATCTCCCACACCGATACTCAGCCCTGCTCGGCTCCCTCCAGCACCAGTCCCATCAGATCAGGCCCAACAGGATTAACCACATATCACAGAGCCAGCAAAAGGCAGATTTACCTTTTAAAAAGAAACACACACACACACACACACCAAAGTTCATGTTAAAGGAATTGCCTTGGTTCAAAAGCTGCTTCCAAATTTAGGTTTGCTAAAATTAAGATTTCATATTTTTAATAAAATAGAATTAGACTCTTTGTGATAGATTAATAATCAAAGGCCCACAGAAATGTTTCCATAAACAAAGTTCTCTAATTCCAAAGGAAACCATTTGTTTAAAAGAAGCAAGTGTTCCCCTGCAGAGCTGGAACTTCAGTAATTGCAGCATGATGATAGAAAATGGGGCTGGATAGCAAAAATAACTTAAAACTATTCTAAACAACCATGACGCTGAGTCATCTGTTTCAAAGTCCAAATGGAGCTATCCCAGTGACAGGGCCCACAGAAAATGCTAAGGTGCATAGTTAAAAGGGGAGGGGAGAAACAAAAACAAACAGTAAAAATAGTACAAATTCCTTCAGATACTACTTGTGACAAAAGATGAAAGCTGGGATTTTCATCCTCTTCCCAGCATCTCAACTGCACTGAAGCTCAGGGTTTCATCACACCAGGCACCCCAACTCAACAGTACCATGCATGTACAACCAACACCAAATACTGGAGCTTAGAGTTCCTCTAAACCAGGTTAAGGAAAAATAAAAGCACTCTCTCCTCAGCTGGTGTCAGCCAGTGTAACCCCACAAAGACAGGGGAAGGAAAGACCAAACCCTGATCTCTCAATCTTTTGTACTCCAGCCTCACTTGTATACACTGCTATCACATTACACAGTGTGTAAGTCACTGTATGAATGGCAAGGTGCCACCGGCATAAATACATTCATATCTGGACAAAGGATCAGTCTGCATGTCAGGATCTTCATTAAAAATGAGTTTGTAAGCACTTCCCCTCATTCTTTTGGTTCATTTCCACAAAAACAAAAATGTATCGTTGCGTCAAAGCTGCAAGGACGCCCAACACGAGACTGGACCGAGCACTTACTGCTTCAGACCAAGTCAGCTGTGCTTCCACAGCACTCCAGCTTTCCCTGGCTCATCAAGGTGTGGGTTTATAGCACTGGTATTTGATCCTGGTAACTAGCTTGATCTAATGATGGGTACATCTAATGATGGGTAGAGCATGTACCCACTCCAAGAGAGACAGAGCTTGGCAGACCTGGTCTTATCCAACACACCAAGTCCTTTATGCCCTGCTACCAAGACTAATTTAAAGCTAGTTTCAGGTAGATATGGGCACACCAGGTCACAGGGCTTGCCCACACCAAGTTTACAATGTGGCATTCGACTGGAATTCACCTCAAACCAGCGTGTTGTGGAAGGTGGTGCTTGCAGAGCTGCATCTCTCTGTGTGTGAGCAGCCACAGGCAGAGCAGAGCAGGAGCCTCCTCCACTGTCCCCCCACGCCCTGGGACACTGTCTTGTGGCTGGGCCTCCAAGGACAATTCAATCCTCTCAGGATTTCACAAACAATCGACAAAAGCAGGAACCCAGGAAGGAGGTGACAAAATGATGGTAAAGCCTGTGGGAACAAGCAGCCTGTTCCGACAGAGGGACAAGTGACAGGGACAAACCTTTCCTCATGCATGCTCAACAAGGGCCTGCTGGAAAGCTGCTGGTCATCCCCACTGTCAGCACCTCCCTCTCCAACAACTGCTTCAGACTTCCCTCTCCTGCAAAAGATCCAACTGCCTTAAATTCTGCCTTGTGTTGCTCTAACGAGGGAGGGCTCTTGCTTGCTGCTTACTGATGAGGAACCAACATCCAAAAAAAAAAAAAAAGAGCATGGATCGAAGGCAGTCAGAGAGAGGGAGAAGGGAGAGGCCATAGCTTTTATCAGGCTAGCTGACAGAGCCAGAAAAACAACAGCCTGAATTTTGGGCACAACTGGCTTTCTTTAAGGTCTGTCTATGTTGCAGGCAGGGTGTTTTAACTAGGCTGCACCCTGAGTTAGAAACACCACTGGCTGAAGGGCTGGAAAAAAGCAATGAGTTCAGAAAGGCATCCAAGAGGGGGATTTCTGAAAAGGTGGGGAAAAAACCATCAAAGCAAGATTTCCAGAGAGGTTGGTGTTCTTTGGGAAGGGAAAGTTTTCCAAGATCTGACTCCAGGACCACTCCAAGACAATGATATCCTCTATGTGTGAAGCTGCCTCTGTCTCCACTCCTCAGACACAGATCCAGGGAGGCAGGAGACAGATGGATTACAGAACTAAGCACAATGGGAGATCTGAACTCATGTCCCTTTTACACCACACTCTCATTGTGAAGAAGTCATAAAGCAAATCATCCCCTGAGCTAATCTTTGACTGTTTTAACTCTTATTTTTTGTCAGCAAGAAAGGGACTCAACAGATGGAGAGCCAAACTTTGCACCTTGATCACCACAGTTTGATCCTCCACCTCCCAACAACCAGGCAGGAAGGCTGTGGGTTTCAGCCCAGGTCCTTGCTGGAGCATGGAAGTACCTTCCACATCTGATGTTACAGCATCCTCCAGGCTTTGTGCAGTCTCCAGCAGTGCTGCCTTTGGGGGCCAGATACTTGCTGGGTCTCATGCCTGGCTGGAGAGATGAAGGTCCCTCTGTTTGATGAAAGAGCAAAAGAGGATGAGTTGTTCCCCAATGACAAGCATGGTGTAGATTTGCCCAGACTCTGCTCTCTCTCATGCCTAAAGTACATCCTAGGATGTCTCCAATTCTCAGGTCTCACAGCCTCTAAGGTTGTTGTCCTCTGGCTGCCCCAAGAAATGAGGCAGCACTTATCTGTCTTTCACAGATGGGTCACTAGAGGCAGAGAGACAAAGCCCCAGCTTCCCTCTACATAAACTACTCAAAGCACCAGGTTTGAGGATTTCATGGTGTTCAGGCACCTGAACCTGGGTCCAGTGTCACAAAGAGCAAAGAACCAACTTCAAAATCCTAGAATCTGGGTCACAAGCCCTGACCACTCTCCACCTTTGCCACCTCCTGGCCAGCTGCAATTGCTCTCCCAGGTTTCATCCCAGCCTTCATGCTCTGGACTGCCTCAGAGGAGCTCTGTGCTGCTGACAGAACAAAATTCAGCCTTTGATGCCATTGGCACTTCCTCCATTAGTTGCTTTGAAGATTAGGGCCAGAGCCTTAAATTGGATTCCGAAGCTGATGGGGAGCCAATGGAGCAGCTTGAGCTCCCGATGGCCCAGCCCTTTGGGGAGGTGAGTGGTCATGCTCTGCACCTGGTCCCACCACACTGTTTCTACTTTCAGCTTCTGCTGCACTGCACAGAAGCACAGCCAGCTTAAGCCAAGCCATGGCTTCAATACAGCAGACAAGATTGTCCCCATGCTGGAGGGAAGAAGGCAGTAATTTTGGAAACAAGCATGGTCTGGCCAGCATGGCTAGCAAAGAGGCTGGAAAAATTGGGATTCTCCAAACCACACCCATGGTTCAAGGTAGCATAGTCACAACAGAAAGCAAAATGTCACTGCAGACTTCAAAGCCTCATGTTTTCCAGCCCACTTGCCCTCCATCCTCAGCTGAACTGAGCTGCTCATACCTGCATCCCACAGCAGCAGCAGCTCTAGTGGTTGTGCCAGTTGGGAATGAGAAATGTGCCCTTGGCATCTCCATCTCCCCTCCTGGTGGGGAGCCCCTCTCTTCCCATCACACAGTGCTGCCTGACCAGTGGATAATGGGCACCAGCAAGAGAGGAAGCAGGCAACATGTAAGCCAAGAGCATCAGGAACATCCACAGGAGCCCAGAGCGCGAGCGCACAGTTTTGTTTTGGCATTATTTTGTTCCTCTGTGTTTTTCACTGGAGCAGTTCTTATGCACAAAGGAACCATCTTTGCTGTAATCTGTTCAATTTCAGCCCTAAATAGTGCCTGCAGAGTTCTGCACACAGAGCTCAAGCTCTAGACACTCAACAAAACATCCATCCCCCAACCATCTCCCCTCCTTGGCCCTCCATGGAGCAGCACACCTGGATTTCACCCACATCACCGGTGACCCCCCAGGATGTGGGTCCCTTTGCCCAAATTCCTTCAATGCCTTTGGAGACTGGCAATACTCAAAGGATGCTAAGAAAGGAGGAATATGGACCAAAAAAGCCACAGCTCCTCTCCCCAGTCAAGTTGAATCCCCAGGCAAGGAAGGAGATCCACGCACGCCAAACTTGCATCCAAAGCATCTCCCTCCTCCAGGAGCCCGGGCACAGGGGCAGCAAGACACTCTGTGCCATGAAGTGACACACATCGAAGTAACATGTGGCTCAGTCACAGCAACTCTATTAATTTAAGTTAATTTCCTGCAGTTCTGTCTTAGTTTTCCAGCAGATTCAGGACTTAAAGGTTAAAGCGTAACCTTGTCTCAGTAGCTCGCTATTCGCTCCATGCAAATGTCTACCTACAGCCTGGTAATTACATGCATTTCCACAGAGCCAATCCGCCGTCAGCCTGACAGATACTGATCTTCCCGTTTTATTTTTAGCTCTGTGCTTCCCCCTCTAGATGCAAAAAAAAATTCTGTTTGTTCCATCTTTTGCTGCAGCCTCTTTTTTCCCTGGCTCACCAGCCAGCTCCCGGCTCAGCCGTGCTGGAGCAGGGAGCAGCACAGGACTGCAGGCTGGGCAGGCAGTGGGCTCCTGCTGGGTGTCCTGCATGGGTCCCCACCACGGTGACAGTGGGCAGCCACCTCCTTTGGGGTCACCCAGGGAATTTGTCACCTCCAGCAGCAAGCAGTGTTTAAATAGGAAACTGAATCGAGACATAAACAGTCCTTTGTAGGGGAGCTGGACACTTTTTTGGGGGACATCTCCAGGCCTCACACATCCAACTGAGAGAAAAGGGGTCAAATCTGGCAAAATTCAGCCCATGTGCCTGTGGCTCTGCAAGGACAGGATTTATCATCTTGCAGAGGTGGGAGGCTTCTCCCATTAGCCACCCCCTTGGGGCCACTCAGAAAGAGGAGGCAATGGCAGGAGGGCAGATACTGGAGGCAGGTCACTCACACAAAGAGGAAGCTTGGTTGACATTTCTAACCCCTAAAATGGGTACACATGAGACTAAATGTATCTGGTGCCACTGAGGCCAGTGTGCTGTTCTCCCTCATGAGTGGCTCCTGTGGCTCTGGGGACGAGGCAAGGTGTGCAAACCACTAGAAATCGGTGTCCTCCAGAATTTTAACTCTATGGGGCAGCCCCACACCAAAGGCTGATTGTAAATCATGAGGCTTGGAAGAAAAGGGGAGCAGCTTCTTTTTTACCTTTCTTTTTGGAAGGAGTCTGGGAATGGGCATGGATTGGGCTTTCAGGGTGAGGTCTGCATGCCTCTTTCCCACCCTTTCTTTCTCAAATACATATTATAGATTTGAACTAGAACAGATTCATACAAACTTTAGTCATATGAAGGAGGAGAAAGGCACTGAGCATCAGAAGTGATATGAGGAAAGCACTGGCAGTTGGCACTCCAGCACACAGGGCAAACTCACCATGGCCAGCCTTGACTGTGGGTCACAGGGTGCAGCTTGGGGACATTAAGGGGATGAAACGTGTCTGCAAAGAGAAGAGAAGAGAAGAGAAGAGAAGAGAAGAGAAGAGAAGAGAAGAGAAGAGAAGAGAAGAGAAGAGAAGAGAAGAGAAGAGAAGAGAAGAGAAGAGAAGAGAAGAGAAGAGAAAAGAAAACCTGCATGCAGGGAAGCCACATTAAAAATGTATTAGGAATTTTTCTAGATTAAATAGCTGAAGTGAAAGAGAAAAGTGGAGCAGGAATGGGATTAAGTAGAAGCAAGGGCCAACCTGTATGAGACTCCAGTAAAAGCCAGCAGAGCTGGAGCGGATACATCTCCCCAACACTATGGACACTTGTCCAGTGCTCCTCCCTGCGCTGGCTACCTCAGCCACATGGGAATCAGAATTGTGTTTCCTACTTGCAGAGAAAGGATTGCTTGTCTTGTTATTCTTCCAAGGATACTCTTAGTCCCAATGTCATTAAAAAATAATAATCAAGAAATTATCCCTACATGGTTTTACATTTCCAAGGGAATCTCTTCAAACCTAATCAGCAGTTCCCCTCCTTCAAATTTTGTAACAAATAAAGCAAACCACACTGGGAAGCTGCCTACCCAACATTCTTCAAACATTTTCAACAGGCACTTTGGGGCAGTTAGTAGGAGCAGGGTTTTTATAGAGATCTGGGCTGCACTGTCCCAGTTTTCCCCTCCCACAGCTCCTGACATGAAGGTCAATCTAACACATGACCGGGGGATCAGGAGCCATCCCAGCAAGTGACAGGGATGACAAAGCAGGGAGTGAGGAGGGAAAGATCCTTACCCCTGTCACAGAAAGATAGCCAAGGAACAGAGATCTTGTTATTCACTGAACAACCCACAAGCTAGGAATCAAACTCAGATTCCAAAATCCTATCTTTCTGCACCAAAATAAACAAATAAACCAACCAGCCAACCTGCCTCCCATCGAGGAGGAGTTGGGGAACTCCAAGGGAGCTTTCCCACCCTCTGCACAGCTGCAAGCCCTGGCTGAGCTCCGCAGGAACCAATTCCTCTAAAAACAACAAGTTTAGCCAAAGGAATTCAGGACAAACAAAGAGAAAAAGGCTGAAGTAAACCTATGCCTGTACCATATTCCTGCAAGACACCTTTAAATCTGTGATCTTTGCATAATTATGTTTAAAACAACTCAAACCTGGCACTACCAGCCTGTCGTTGAAGAGTCATTCTCTTGCTTCTGGCTCGTTCTCTGGGATTTTTAACTATTATTCAGCCTCCATTTTCCTTTGTGTGGTTCAGTCCTACTGCTCCCATCTTCACTTGAAATTTTAAAGGCTGGTTACCTCCAAATCCCTTTCTTTGCATTTACACCCTTCTTTTCTAGAGAATAGTGACAGTGTCTGCCACATATCATTTCACCAAGGACTGCACCCGGGGCTGCAGCTGGTCTCTTGCATCCTGGACATCCCTGAAAAGCAACCAGCAGAATCCAAGGCTTTAACTCCTTTAACCTTTCCTCCTGCATTTATCCATCAGGCTCCATGTCATCGCAGTACTTTACTCCAAATCCCTTCCCAGTGGGTTTACACTTGACTGTCATTGCAATGCCTGGACTTGAACACTGGAAAAGTGCTGTGAGCACAAGCAAGAGAGAAGGAACCAGGGTAGCGTCTCCAGGGCTGTCTGACACGTGGCCTCAGCATCTGTTGCCCCAAAAATATCAAATGGCAGATCTTGCCCTTACACAAGATGCACACAACAGAAGGTTTTAGCCTTTCTGTGACCACAACCAGCTTAAGAGATGGGTCCCCAACAACATCATTTAGACCAATGCTCTCCATTCCTTTGGTGACATTATTCCAAGTC
Source organism: Phainopepla nitens (assembly GCA_013400175.1). Lineage (NCBI taxonomy): Eukaryota > Metazoa > Chordata > Aves > Passeriformes > Bombycillidae > Phainopepla > Phainopepla nitens. The sequence goes on along the minus strand of VXBQ01001067.1, from coordinate 36,377 downwards.
TTCCAGTTCTTCAGCTGTTCTGCAAGAAGCTCTTTTCCTCTGGATTTCTGTTGCAATTGGCATTTTCCTTGTGGCATGGTTATTTCTGCCCTCTTACAGCAAGTGTTCCCAGGCTTTCTCTGCAATTCTTTCCTCTTTGGCTTCACTGTCTTTGTGCATCTAATGAAAATATTCATGATGTGGGAGAGGGATGTACACAGTGACATTGACCATCCTGAGAAAAAGCCCACGATGGAGAATGTGACCCTTGGATGGGTGCTGGGTGCTCCCACCCTTCAGCCCACCCCTGTTCCCCCACATTTCATTTACAGGGACTCGTTGCAGCTTTCATTCCATGGCCATGTATCTCAGTAGGACGCCCAGAGGCACTGGGCAGAACTGGAATGTTGTGTCCATTAGGTTCCCTTGGGCTGCTCTAACCCTCAATAAGCACTTCCATGTGCCATGCCATGCTTCTTCCCACAGTCCTGCCACCTCCAACAGCTCAGACAACACAAGCAAATTTTTAACTTCAGGAGCATTGCTGGGAGTGGGAAACAACCCTTCTCCCCCTATGCCAGCCCTGCTCTTTCTGCCATGTGGACAGATGGAAATTGCCCAGCTCAGCCTATTTTCCTACCTCAACTCCCCCTTGCCCCAGGCTCTCCCATCCTGTCCCACATTTCTCCTGTGTCCCAGGTGAGACACAAGCACCCATCCTGCAGCAGGGACATCTCTGGCACAACCTCCCAGTGACAGCTACACAGACTCAACGTGAGCCTTTCCTCTGACTTCAACAGCTGCTGGCTTCATTCCCCTATTCCTCGTGGCCTCTCTATTTCCTTATGGGCTGCTCTTCTATTTGGGAGCCCATGATTGTATCTGACAAGGTCTCCTAATTGTCTCCACTGATTTTACCAGAGACTGATTTTAAAAGCAACTCAGTAACTTAGTCACTTCAATATCATTGCTGGATTCAGCTCTCTCATTTATTAATGGGCCTACTTTTGCTCTTTCTCCCCTGATATGGTTGCAAAATCCCTTTTTATTTCTCTTAACCCCTTTGGCTAACATTAACAAGAAACAACTGAGTAATATTTGATATTATATGTGTATAAATAAAAGCAGGAAAAGATCTTATTCACTCCTGTTATAGCTACTAAAGCAGGCCTAGGGCTCTGGAATAGCAGCTTTACTGCATACGTTAAATATCTCCATTACTCTATTAATGCACAGTGTTGGAATTTTATTGGATGGCTTGGGTTATTTACCTTATAAAGTAACATGGGCATCACAAACCATGAAAAGAGGGTACTTAGTGCCTTCTTCTTAAGTCTGCATCTCCACAAGCCAAGTGAACACAAGACCACAAAAACAAAACCCCATGTGTGATATGTTCTTCCTTTCATGAGAGGTGGGGAGGGAGGGGGAGAGGGGAGACCAGCAGCTATCCAGGCACCAACTCCCCTGCATGTTGTTCCTCAGGAGGAAGTTGGACAGGTGATTTGCAAACAGCAATCCCAGCCTGCTTTTTTGGCCATGGTGACATGGCCAGCAAGGGTGAACCCTTCACCCAGCTAAAAAGAAATTTTTGGGTACCACATCCTCACAGCCCAAATTCACAGGTGATAGGAAAGAAGAGAAAAAAAAACCCAAACAACCAAATAGCAAATAATACCAAAAAGCACAAAAAACAATTTCCAAGGGGAAATTTTAATATTTTATATTTTCACTGACTTCTCAAATATTATTCAAATAATGCCTTAAACTGTCAGTAAAATGGTAATAACCAGAACCACTTAGAAAAGTGCCCAAAAACTCCACTTCCTAAAGTCTTTGAAAGAATTAAAATAATTTGAATAAGTCAACTCAACCCCAGTGAGAGGCCACCTTCCCTCTGCAGGCTGCACTTTTATTTCCCTGCCTTTAAATTGCTGCTTCGAATTCTCCACAACCTGAATGCTCAGAAACTGGCTCCAGTTCCCTGCAGAGAGATGACCAGTGAAACACAGGAGATAACTCAAAAAAGCTGCCCCAGGGTCCTGTCCCCAAATCTCAGTGTTGAAGTGAGGGAGGAAATGCTAAGAGCCAAAACCGGGCACACGTGGCTCAACGTCTGCCTCAGTTTCCTCCCACTTCAGGCAGTGCTCATCCCCAGGGACGAGGGGGTGGCTGGTGTGAAGGGTTGTTCACCAGACAAAACCTTTTCTGGGGGCTGAGAACGCAGTGTGAGGGGAAAGGATGCTCAGATCCCACCTCTGCCAGGTGCACAGTGGCCAGGCAGGGAAGGATCCAGGTGACAGCTACAGGATGAAATCCTGCCCAGCTCCACAGCATTGGGCGACTGGGGGTAAGCTGAGGTCACTCCCAGCAGGGCTGAGGTGATGGGTGACAATGACATCCCTGACTTCACCCCTGCAAACCCCTCCCACCCACTTTTTGCACAAAACAGAGGGAGTCCAGACTTTTCCCATCATCCTCTGCCTCCCTTCTTTAAGAGCAAAAATTCCCACCGCCACCTCTGTTTAAACTCAGCCCAGTCCGAGAAGGGGCCCGGATCCTCTGGGGTGGGTGTTTTATCAGGGGGCTGTGATTTTGGGCAGCAGCAGGGAGGCAGAAGCACCTGCTGCCAGCCACCCCCGCGCCCGCCCGCAGACCGCAGGCAGCGGAGGAGAGGGAGGGCGGGCGAGCAGGCTCCCCTTGCAAAGTCTGTCCTGTGCTGTCTAATAACACAAGGTGTCATTGTATACCCAAATCAGTGCCTGGAGCTTTATTTATAACAACTGAAACACAAAACCCAGCAGGCCAGAAACGGCAAAGGGAGCGAGAGACCAGGGAGGGCAGGGACGCAGCCGGGCGAAATCTCCCTATTTAGCAGGATTTGCCTTGAGATTTTCAAGTCGGATTGAGGCTGGGGGGGTACTCGGGGGGACTCGGGAGGAGGGAAAAAAAGATGAAAGGGAGGGAAGAGGGAGCTGGCAGAGCAGCGGTGCCTCCCTGGCTGCGGCAAGGCGATGGGGCTTTCTCCCTGCGCCGAGCGATGGGAATGCTTTGCTCGCAGCCCCCCGCCAGCCAGCAAAGGGAGGTGGAGGGAGGCTCCAGCTCCCCTGGGACTCTCTGGCTTCTACAGCAACTCTCTTTTAAAGGTTATTCGTGGCTCTTTAGCCACTCCTCTTCTCAGGAAGAGCTTTGCAGCTCAACAGCTGGCTCCAGTGGACTCCCTCTTGCACTGGAGTAGGCTGTACCTGGGAACTTGGCAGGAGCCATCCCGAAGGGACTCGCCCAGCCCGGCAGGCAGCAGTCCCAGCGCGCTCCCTCAGGTGTGGCTCCGATCAAACCCAATGCCAGCGGCTTGCAGGACCCCGCACCTGCGAGGGGCTGAGCACCCCGAACTCTTGCAGTGGGAGCAGGGGCAGCTCAGCAGCGAAAGGTCCCAGCCCTGCACTTACAGCATCGGGAGATGTGCTCTCCTCGGGTGGGTCCAGATGTTATCACCACCGCTGCCACCCCCGGCAGCTTGCTCATCTGCTCCCTTGTGCCGGAGGCTCCCGCTGCCGGCGCAGCGCCGGTGGAACAGCTCTCGCACTCTCCTCCGAGGCTCCTGGGGAAAGGCTGGCAGCTCTGCCTAAACCCCCTTTCCCCAGCAGCTGGAAGGAAGCCGCTGCCAGACTTTGTGCTGAAGCGGCTGAGGTGGAAGCATTCATGTCCCATTCTTCTGACACACCGTGGAGGTGGTAAGCAGCAGCAGGAGGGAAATAATAAACAGCTGGAGGAGATGAAGGGGGAGGTAACCTCCTAAGGAGTTGCAGCTAGGGATGCCGTTTGGTGTTCACCTCCCCTGCAGACAGATATTTAAATCTCCAGGTGCAAAAGCCACTGAAAGTTCAGCCTGAGTCAGAGCTCCAAAATTTGACCCACTAACAAGTAACAGAATGGGCCTCATAAAAAATAAAGCCACATTCTGAGTCTGTCTTGCACTGAGGCCACTTTGGTCCAGCTTTGCTGAAGACAGTGGGAGCCAAACCGTGTTCCCTGCAAACAAACTAGAGCCAAGCTATGAAAACAAATTCATAATCCATAAAGGAAACTGCTCCCATTATCTTGACCAGGACTTTAAAATCTTCCCTTCCTCCCACTCTATCCCAGTATTGGTCTCAGATGTTTTCCAACTCTTCATTTGAAGAGGGAAAACAAAACAACACCAAACCCACAAGGCACAGAGGGAAGAGGGTTTCATGTTCCTTTGCTAGCAAGCGCTCGCCCAGCTGCACCCGCCACCCTCAGCCCCCAAAGCCTACCTGCAGAATTACATTTGCAAAACTGTTGCCCAGGAAATGTGCAACTAAAATCTGTGAAATAAGCATGCCTGGAATCAGACGTTCCCAGTGTAGTTAAACGACCGTGCCTTGAAATCTGCCTCCGCGTTTAGCCACGCTGCCATGTACAGAGCTACAAAACAAAACGCTTGGCTTGTTTCACATCCTGGCCTCACCACCGGGACTCTTGTTCCTTGCAAATAGGGAGCCCAAACTCCTTCCCCCATGGGTTTTAGGAGAGTGGCAGCAGGACAAACTGTGAGATTGGGGCCCTACCCTCGTGTACAAAATCAGCGCAAAGGCTCAAGCACAGGGCACTGCCCGTGCAATGAACTGTAGCCGCTCAGGAAATAAAAGCCAGGCAGAGGAAATAGAGAACCAAGGCTCTGGAGTTCCCCATCTCTTCCACCACGCGTGTCCCTTCACAGGGCAGAGCTGGTGGGAGCACAGCCCCAGATGCCTTGTTACAGCACAATAAAAACAAGAGCTTTTGTGGAGAACAGCAGGACCCAAGGGAATGTCCACCCAGGTCTGTCCTGGGGAGGATGGAGCCTTCAGGGTAAACAAACCATGGCAGTCCCCCATGGAGCATCAAGGAAGAGAAACGCAGGTCTCTCCAGCCCACCCAAGGGCCACAGATGCCATCACTGGTTATTCCAGGGGATGGCTCAGAAAGCCTGAGCCCTGCTGGAAATTTCTGACAAGTTATTTCACAAGGGTTTGTCCTATGCAGTAGGAGGGCAGGATTTTAGTTTTTTAAGATTTTTATAAATGGGAAAACATCTCTCCTTCCCCTCTCTGGGTTCACTATTCCAATCCCACAGCCCAGCAGAGAACACAAACTTCCTGCTTGCCTCTTTTCCCAGCAGCAAACAAATTCTGAATCCATTTTTCTTTCCTAGGGAGACTGAGATGCATAGGCAGGTGGGGAGCAGAAAGGCAGGTCTTCACACGAAACCATGGATCCATTACAGTTCCCAAGAGTCCCTTGGAGTCCCCAGCACTGGGGGGAGAACTCAGGGTCAGGAGACCCCTCTGAGCTCAGCTGCTTCCCAGGTTTCACACAGCACCTACACCTGAGAGGAGACACCACGTGATCCAGAGGGTGTTGCCTCCCCAAGACAATTAGGTTATGTTCGAACCACGACCTCGAGGAATTGGATTAATTACAGTGATGTCGAGCATGACTTTGTCTACAGGGACAAGTCATGTTTGACAGTGCTGCCAGCTGGTTACAGGTCAGGAGGATGAGCGAAACTGGATCAGTCCCTCCCTGTTCACTGACAGACATTCGGCAACAGGGCAGGTTTTGGGGAGAGCAGCCTGTGTGAAAGCCTCAGCAAGCAAAACCCCTCAGCAGAGCATCCCCACACTGGGCTGAGAGAAGTGGCATAGCACTGCAACACTGACACACACAACTGCAAGGGTTGGCCTGCTAGAAACCTGGGATCTTCCAGCAAGCAATGGCCACCAATGGGTAAAATCCATGATTTTACAGAGCATCTAAACAGCAAATGACTTAAATTTTTGTTTGAACACACAGATTGGTTCTCCTGGTGGAAAGGCGACTGGTCTTGGCATGAAACAGCACGTTCCTCAGCCTGACCCATGGGCTTAGCTCACATGCAAATAGCTGATGTTATTTCTCACCTGATGATGTGTCCTGGCCATGGGAGCATTTCACAGTCAGGCCAGAGTCACAAATGGGCCTACAGGCTTGAACAAGGTCTCCCCAAAGGGTCGGCGTCTTCCCAGCCATCCTGCCTGTACCACCCTTACTCTGGGCAGCCCATCTCTGCCCCCCCAGGGAAAGGCTCTGCCTCAAGAAGTCTAAAACAGTACCAAAAAACCCCAAACCCAAGCTGATCTTTGAGGCTAAAAAAAGGCTAAAGAGAAGAGGAACGGGGGGAGGTGGGGAAGGAATCTGAGGTTGCATCACTTGGAAATACCCGAGTGCTTTGGAGATGTACGTACATGTTCAGCTTCCGACCATTTCTCTAGGAACCTACTTGGAAACAAAGTGACACCAAAAGGATCACAATGACATTTGCCTGAAGCAAATAAAAATAGCCTTGAATTTAACCCAAATGAGCCCATGTGCAAAATACTGTCTTGGTGCTGGGCACTTTGAGGTTTGGAACTCCAGGCAGACAAGTGGGGTGACAGAGGTTTGAAATATAAATCAATCAAGAACTTTTGCCCTTTGCCAGGGCTGAAAACCAATACAGAGACATTCTCCATTGTATTTCAAATATTTCTCAGAACATGGAACTAAAACTGGGTTTCATTTCCTTCAACAGAAGTCACCATGGCTCCTTCATGACAAGAAAAGTCATGGAGGGACTGGAGGGAAAGTCTTACTTTCAGTAAAGCTTTTGTTCTTTCAAAAAAACAGGCTAGTTTACAGGCAGCTTTCCTGAAGATCAATACTCACACCCAGTTCCAAGAGATTGTTCTCGCTGCCACCCAGGCAAGGGCACTGAAACCCAAGGAAAGCACATGGACAACACTTCAGGTGTGATCCCATTCAGGGAACATGATGCCCTCCAGGGAGTCTAGTTTTGACATCAAGCCAGGACACACCTCTTACAGGGACCAGTCTGGGTCCAGTTCAGCTGAGGAGACACGAGCCATCCAACGTGTTGGGCTAGGAGTGAGCCTTACCCACCTCACCCAGCTCCAGAGATGCAAAGCACTCTGCTCACTGCCCAGCTCTGCCTTCTGCCCCCTGCTCCCACATGGACCTGGTTCTCCAGGGGCTCCCTTCTGCAAGGAGCAAGGCAGGAGGAGGGAAAATATGAAAACTATGGGCCTGATGTTCCATTTCCAGAGGCCACCGTGAGCCACCGATCCAGACTGGGAGTGGCCCGACTCGACGCCTGCAGCCACAGGAAGAGGATCCTCGCTGGGGCCGTTCCCTCTCCCCAAAGCAGCCCCAGCCCCTGCTCCCACGCATTCCCTGGCGAGCCGCCCAGCCCCGCTGCAGCGCTGCTCCTGCCTGCCTGCACAAAATGGTTAACACAGCAGGAGGGCCAGGTGGCTCAGGTGTGCGTGCCAAGCAGCTCCCGGCTCACCTGCAGCGACTTGTCGAGGGGAGACGCATCTGCCCTTTCTTGTCTGGCTGCAGTCTGCCTGGGGAAAAGGGAGAAAAGGGACCGGGGAAGGGTAAACACGGCTTAAGCAGCTGCAAGTCCCAGCAACCAAAGGGCTCAGCAGGTGATTCAGAGAGCTGGGGGCCTGCAGACACCCTGTTCTCTGCCTCCCACCGACATCTCCGGTGTGGCAGCAGCCTGGGAATTGCTGGCAGGAATGTGCTGGCTACCAGGGCTGCAGAGTCTGTCCAGCAGTCAGGACAGGGAGGCTGAGCTACACAGTCTGGGGGTAAATTCTGCTTCTTGCTCTGCTTCACCACCTCCCAAAGGACCCAAGAGAAGCAAGAGAGCATGGGTAAGTCCTATAACAGCAGAGTATCCAGTGCTGCTGCAGACACTGTGATGTCCCTTGGGAACACCCATGGTGTTCCACCTGTGGAAAAACCCAAGTCAGAGCTGAGTCCTTCTGCATGCAGCCAAGGCTTTGCACAGCCTCAGACAGAAAAGCCAAAGCCTGGGATATTGGGTATTGGTCCTCATCCAGCTCCAGAGACAGAGAGGACAGAGCCTTTCCAACTGCAGCCACCCCACTGAGGAAGCATCCCCAATTTTGCCTGGGACCTAGGAATCTGCCCAATCAGTCCAGAACATTCTGCCTGGGTGAATCAGTTGTCAACCCAGCAAGGAGCCCCAGCATAGGTCAGGAATGTGAGTGGTGATGTGAGTGCATGGAGCAGGTGAGGGGAAAGGGCCAGACAGTTTTGAGGGCAGTGGCTCCCTTAAAACTAGGCCACAGCTCAGGAGAAGTCATGGAACATCTCCTCAGGCACTGCTGCCTCTCCCCTCTGCAAGGAGCTGGGCTGGCCCCGTATAAGGAGGCGACTTGCCACCCCTGCACTCTGAGGAGCCACTGGCCCCACTCACAAGGTGGGCAGGGTCAGACTGTGTGTTTTGGAGACAGCAGAAGTCCCCAGTGCAAATCCAGGAGAGCCACTCAACCCGTATTCCATCCTTTCTCCACCCACGAGACACCCTGGTGCACAAGGCAGAGTGCAGTTTCCTGGCATTACAGGGATTTTTTTTTCAGCTTGCCAGACGTGGAAACAGCCAGAACTCTGCAAATCTTTCCCCTGCCTGCCTGCCCTCTCCTCTCTGAGTCAGGGACAGCCATAACCCATTGCAACCCCTCGCCTGATGGAGCTGCAGTGCTTGGAGCTGCCCCAGGGAGATGGGAGAGCCAGTCTGACTGGCTCAGGGCTCACCGAGAGCTCCCTGGGCGAGCAGCCTTCCTCACCTGGGAAGCACAGGCAGACCTGTGCTCCCAGTTACCTCCCAAGCAGGTCAGGGCGAGAGTCCTTCATTGCCCAAGCCTTTGGCTTAATTATTTTCATTCCTGTCCCCACACCCTGCCCATAAGAGCAGGGATGGAGATGTCTATTAGTGCACGTGTGTTTCGGAGGCACTGCCCTGTCTGACGGCTGTTCTGAGGAGGTGAAGTGGCCAAGCCAGAACGAAAGGGTTTTGCAAGTGCAGCCTATGAGGTTGAACCCAATTTGGTGAGCACAATGGGTATTTGGGGCAGGGTAGATGAAATGATGGGGCAGGGGGAGTCCCTGATTGCAGATGTAAACACACAACCGAGTTTGCCTCCTTGCACACCAATGCTCACATCCATCAGCAGGACACCAGGGTGGCCACAGCAGCAAGGCTGCCAAAAGCTCCCAAATATTCCCAAGTGCCATCAACACCACATGTGGTGAGGGCTAAACATGCCTTGAACTTTTAGCCTAACCCACAGGAGAGGAATATACAGGCACAGGGAGGAAAGTTGTGTGTGTAGAAAGGAAAATATCAAGATAAAAAAACCTTAAAGAATTAAATAAGAGGAAAGAAGGGCTAGGAGAAAACAAATATGGGTAGAATAGTCAGGCTCTGGCAGCAGTTAAAACTTCCATGTGTTTAGATTCCCGAATCAATGGTTAGAGATGCTACAACAAATGTCACCTTCATGTGAGCACCAGAACTGCAATTTTCTCATCATCCCTTTTATTTTTTCCCTCCCCCTCTCTGTGTTGGAGCCTGTTTGGAGGACAGCCTGTTGGGGGCAACCCCTGTACCCAGCAGGCACAGGGTTTTATCCCAGGTTCCCTCTCTCCTCCTCTTTGTTGCTCCTGCACACTCCCTGTCAAGTTTCTGGCTGATCCAGAGGGAGACGGAGGTCCTGCCAGCTCCAGCATCCAACTGCTCTTCCCGGGCCCGGGAGCTGCAGTAACCATAGAAACTGCATCCAACGCGCAGGCTCTGCTGGGGGGGCCGATAGGATGCTCAGACACATGCACAGACAGGTAGGGACCAGCCAAGGCTTCACTAAACCACCTCCAAATGATGCCCAGGTCAGGGAGAGGGGCGAGGAGGAGGGAGAATGAGGCTTTTCTCCCTGAAGGCTCACAGAGCAGCTCGGAGCAGCGTCGGGAGGTGTTTGGTCCCCGGGCTGAGAGCCGGCTGCAGAGCTGACGGTGCATTTTACGGCGCGCGGGGAGATCGGTGAGGTAATTGGGAGGATTCTGTTGCAAAGCTTTGTCTTGGTCTGTCCTGCATTTTATCTGCAGACTGGATGGGTACCCAGGGCTCCCGCTGGCCCGAGAAGTAATCAGTCATTAATCCTCCGGTCCTTTTTGCACTGTGAATATAAACAGGCCAAATCCTATCCCCGGCTGTGCTGCAGAGAGCCTTTATGTTGATGGCTCTTGCAGCAACACACATGCCTCCAAGGGCAAGATTTGGACCAGCATAGTTAGTTAATGAGCTGATCCAAACCTTGCACTAATTTTACACCCTTCCCAACGCAGATATAACGCCTGCTTTTAGCAGCGCAACTCAAAGTGGGCTCGAGCCACAGCCACTCCTTCAGACACCTCACGTCGAGCCCTTAAATCCATGCATGGCTACAAAGAGGCGCGATTTTCGGAGTCACTGGGCACAGCAGATGCTCAGTGTCTATCACAGCCAGGCAGAATCCATTTCAGTCTCACGAAAGCAGATCAGAGGGGGTCTGGTGAAGGAGGACGGCGAAGCAATGTGTGCAGACACCCATGTGCACCCCATGGGACAGGAGGTGGCTGTGGCAGCCACACAGGAACCTGGGACTAGCAACCAGGATGGCAGATGGAGATGGCAAACACATGAAAGGAGGACAGGGCAGTAGCTTCACCAGATGTTGGTATCTCATCCCTCTCAATGGCCACAGTCAATGATTTTTGAGAGCACCACAACCTCACCATGGGGCTTTTCTTCTCTTTGCCCCTTGGCCCCATAGCCCAGCCACCATGGCAGCCATGACCACCTTGCTCTTGCACCAGGACAGAAGTGCCTGCCTTGCAAGGAAGCATAAGCACCTATGGGAAGATGTGGGGTGGGGACAAAAATACCATCAGTCCTGTCTTTTCAACACCAAAAAACAAACAAAAATAAGGTCACACAACTGCCAGGCTCCCTCCTGCCTTCCCCCTCTCCCAGCCGTAAATACTCCACAAAATCCCCACATGCAAACAAGCCGTGGCCTCCAGACAAAGAGGCCCAGCCTCTGAATGGCCACCAGGTGCCTATTTTGGGCTGTAACTCGGCTGGGGTGGAACAAGCGGGCTCAGCTGTCCTCCCTGTCCGCAGCCCACAGCCGGGCCAGCCAGGCCTCACCCCCAGCTCCAGCCCCTCAATGGCCCCATTGTTCAGGGCTGGGAGCTCAGCTGCGATGGCCAGGGCAGCCCGTCTGGCTCCCTGACATCCGGCGGGGGACAGGGCCCATGGTGGGCCAGGGGCCTCCAACATGGCTGGGGGGGATGCCAGCCCCTGGCTAAGGAGCCCCCCAAAAAGGGGAGAGAGAAGGGGTTGTGTCCTGGCAAGGCAGAGATGAGTTGGGGTCTCTTCCCTCTCAAAGGCTGTCATGGGGAGCTTACAGGGTGAGATATGTTTCCTGCTTCCTTGCACAGCTTTTGGGGGCTTTTTTGGGAGAAGAGGGAAATGTGATGTAATGAGACACATAGAAGTTGAGCTTTCTTTACCCATCCCAGAGGCATGGCTTGATATCTCCTCACTTCTCTGGCCAGTTCCCCTCGTCTCACTCCCCGTGCCAAACTGGGGGTGAAAGCAACCCCACGGGCAGCTCGCATCCCAAAACTGGCCGAGGGATCACAGGGCAGGCACACACACAAACCATTGGAGCAGGGGCTGGCGTCAGGGCAGACACACTTGAGCAGATCCCAGATCTGCAGGAGATACCAGCACTCACGGAGCCTCCCGCAGCTCGGCGCCCTGCCAGCCTGGCTCTGCCCAAAATCTGAGCCCTCGGGCTACAGCGTGGAGTGGCTCCAGCACCCTCCGCCCAACCCTTTGAGGACTCTGCTTGACACACTGACACCTCCACCAGGAGCTGAAATTTTCCAAAAGGAAGGATTGCGTTGACACTTCTTTTAAAACTCCCAGCAGTTTCCTCCCAAAAGATGCAAGCAAAGGGCTGAAATAAAACCTTCCTTGTGCAGCGTGAAGGCAGCATCCTCAGCAAGCTTCAAACACCACACAAGGAAAAATGTTAAAGAGACTACAGAAGCCCAAAAAGCAGCCCAAGGCATTTCTACACCCATGTTCTTTCTGGGCCAGAAGGGGTGAAAATGCCTTGGGAGCAGCAGTGGGACATCACTTTTACAAGACACACAAGGGACTGCGTCCTCCACTGTGTCACATCATAGTGTGTCACTCTGTCCCTGTTGCAAGGAATCCCTGCAGAATCCCACCCAGGGCCAGCCATATCAATTTAACCACAGGAGCCAGGAGGATCCTTTATCAATACCTGCACAGCCCAAAGGGTCGCCCGCATCCAACACATCCCCATCAACCCTCCTGAGGCAGCTCCATGGAGCAGTACCATCTCGCACTGGTTGAACTGGCAGGCGATGCTTATTGATACAAGACGTGCCTTCTTTTTGCACAGCTCATTTCTCTCTCTGGAATGAGAATAGCTTTCCTGGCAGCACCGGTAGCCCACGCGCAGGAACAGCTTGCTGTCTGTGCTCGGAGCAGGGAAGTCGCAGAGCAGCCCAGCACAGGCAAGCCCAGCACTGCTGACTGCTTCAGACAACACTCCTGGTGTTTAAAGAGCAGCTGTCCTGGTGCAAGGCTGGGCAGACCTGAGCAGGGACTAGTAAAGGGTGGTTGGGATTGTCCCTCAAACACATGCCCCCCATGGGAGCAGGGAGACTCAGCCTGTGCTCATTTATTGCAGGAGATACAATTTAAACCCTCTCCCAGTAATTCTACAGTTTTTCAAATGGAGTATCTGCAACTCTCATGCTGTCCACATGGACTGTCTCAAAGGATCCCAGATGAAAAATGTAAACAAACAGCCCCAAGATCAGCTACAGCTGACACCCAGCTCCCCAAAAATAAGGGAGAAAGGCAGTAGGTAACTCTTCCTCACAGCATGTCCCCAGACCAGACTTGGAGAAGATGACCCATCTCCATGAAGGTTGCACAGTCTTCTCTCACCCACCATGTTCTTCATGCAACATAAAACAGTCTTTTCACATCCAAACTCAACTTTGTAAGAGGCACTGTGAGGGATTAAAAGAAAAAGCAAAGCAAAAAAATCTGACTGGACCATCTCTTTCACAGGCTTTCCTTATACAGTTTCTCTCACATTTGCCTGATACCTCCTTGTGCCACACAGAGCCTTCAGCATCTTTCATGAAGGTCATTTAGCAATTGCTTCTTTCCCTGTATTGATCTCTCTGCCAGTAACCCACCTCTCAGCTCACAGAGGAAGATCTAGCAAAACAGCCAGAAGCTGCTGAAGACCTGGAAGGGCCCTTCAATGTGTCTTGCAAATTCCTGAGATGCTTCTGTTAGAGCAGTTTTGTGGGCAGTCCTTCCCCAAGCCCTACTAGAGACAAAGGCAGCAGAGCATGCTCCAGCCAAAACTCCTCTGGTTGCCCCTTCCCCTGTAAATGCCCTCTCAGGCCATCCCAGAAGGGTTTCGTTTGCTGTTGCTGAGTCCAAGCATTCGGAAAACAGAGCTTTAGTGGCAGAGAGCAGGATGATGCTATTTATGTGTCTTCTTCAAGTAGGATTGCCCAAATAGCCTGGAAGCAACGTCACCTCCAGCAGCCAGTCGGACCCAGTGATAACCCCACGCCAGATCTCTGCTCTGACAGCTCCAGAAGATGATTCACCAAAGAGATATTCAACCCGGGATCTCCCCATCCGGAGGGAATACCCAGTGATCTGATCTCTCAGACACTATATTTTACTCAGCATTTAACACTGGCAAAACACTTGATAGGACCCAGAGGGATTTCTGCATCTGCTGATCCGCTGCCTCTTCTCTCCGTTCCTCTCCAAGTTTTCATTGTTGCCTTGAATTTGACTTCAAGCCTGTTTCTTTTATGGTGTGACGCTGATACGATCACAACATATCTTCCCAGAACTTTTAAACCTACTGACCCACTTCCAGCCAAGTCTATCAGGGCAGGTGCAGACCTCAGAGATAACATTCCTGCAGCCACAGAGAGCAATCAGGGGATGGGCTGGGGCTCAAACTCGCCTTAGACATCACACAACACACACAGAGTGGGACACTACAGGTTTTTTTCCCCAACCACAGGGAAATAGAAAAGGCTTCAGAATAAGACCTTGTGATTTTAAACCCAACTGCTAGACAAAGCTAGAAGGATTGGGCTTTGCAGGCACCAACACCTGCAAAGCAGCACATCCAAAGCCTCTCATCTACAAGGCCAGAAGCAAGGTGAGACCCCAGGCTTCAGGCCACAGCTGGAGGGGCTGTTTCTGAGCCAGCCACATTGCAGTAGCCACCCATCTCCCAGCAGAGCAGCTGTGCACTGGTAGCAGAGATGATGCTGCAATCACTGTAGACACATACCCCACACCCAGAGTACCTCACCCCTGCCCTATTCTCCACCACATACCTCCCCAGGACCTGCCAAATAAAAAAAAAAAAAACAACAAAAAACCCAGTAAAGGAGCTACAGGTGTAGCATAGGAGAGATGAGGGACATTGCAAACATTTCATGTTCCTGCAAGAGCAGGGCACAATTCCCTGGGCATCCTGGAAAAGGGATCATAGCCCGTGCTACAGAACAGGTTGCCTGCCAGCATAGGCAGATTCAGCATAAAAAGGCTCAAGTCTCATGATAACCACCCCACAAACCAGCATCCTGGAGATTTAACATCCCTGAGGAGCACTGAGCATGGTGAGCAGTGGCTTCTCTGAGAAGCTGCTGGAAGCTTCACCTATCTCCAACAAAGCCAGTTCCAGACAGCTCCTAGACAGACCCACAAAGCAGCACCTCTGGGATAACATACCAGAAATGGGAGGAAAAAAATCCAACAAAACACCCAGAGCAACTGCTGCCAAAGAGAAGAATGAGAATATGTGATAGAAACAGCTCTGCAGACCCCAAGGTCAGTGAAGGAGCAGGAGGAGATGATCCAGACACCAGAGCAGAGATCCCCCTGCAGCCTGCAGTACAGACCATGGTGAGGCAGCTGTGNTGAGAAGCTGCTGGAAGCTTCACCTATCTCCAACAAAGCCAGTTCCAGACAGCTCCTAGACAGACCCACAAAGCAGCACCTCTGGGATAACNCCCAAGGTCAGTGAAGGAGCAGGAGGAGATGATCCAGACACCAGAGCAGAGATTCCCCTGCAGCCTGCAGTACAGACCATGGTGAGGCAGCTGTGCCTCTGCAACCCATGAAGGTCCACAGGGGTCCAGAGATCCACCTGCAGCCCATGGACAGCCCCATGCCAGAGCAGAGGATGCCTGAAGGAGGCTGTGGCCCCATGGGAAGTCCATGCTGGAGCAGGCTCCTGGCAGGACCTGCAGCTCCAAGGAGAGAGGAGCCTGTGTGGGAACAGACTTGATGGCAGGACTTGTGACCCCACGGAAGGGACACAGGGTGCAGCATTTCATTAAGAACTGCAGCCCCAGGGGGAAGACTTGCATTGGAGGAGTTCATGGAGAGCTGTCTCCTGTGGGAGGACCCTACACCTGAGCAGGGGAAGAGTGCAAGGAGTCCTCCCTCTGAGGAGGAAACAGGCAGAGACAGCTTGTGGTGCACTGACTGCAGTCCCCTTTCCCTGTCCCCCTACACTGCTGGGGAGAAAGAGGTAAATCATTTGGGAGTGAAGTTAAGCCCAGAGAAAAGGGAGAGGTGGGGGGAAAGTGTTTTAAGATTTAGTTTTTATTTCTCATTATCCTACTCTGGTTTGATTGGTGATAAATTAAACTAATTTCCACAAGTCGAGTCTGTTTTACCCATGACAGTAACTGGTGAGTGAAATCTCCTTGCTCTTATCTCACCCCATGAGCCTTAAGTTGTATTTTCTGCACCCTGTCCAGCTGAGGATGGGAGTGACAGAGTGGCTTTGGTGGACACCTGGCAGCCAGACAGGGTCAACCTACCACAAGTATCAGCATCCCGTTACATCCTGCCTCTTCCTGTGCCCAATCTTCCCCACTTACAGCAGAAACAGTTCCAGGTGCCCACTTGATACACCAAGGACTGCAAAAAAGAAATGCTTTCTAGCAGGAAGCATTCAGAAGCCTGGATATATGGGCTTAACAATGCAAGATCACCACAAATTTCTCTCTCTTTTTAGCTTCTGTAGCCATTAGCCTGCATGCCAGGCACGCATTAACTCCCCCACAGGAGTAAGGTGGCAGAGAGGCACAGCCCTGTGCTGGCTCTTTGGCCTGGAGGGACGATGCCTGACCCATATCCCATCCCAGGCACCAGACCATCTTTGCCACCAGTCCCTTACTGGACATCCCATTCATTAGGGACGGGCTGTCAGCCCACAGCCCACAGCTCACAGCCTTGTCCAGCTGGCTGCCCAATTTACTCTGCCTACCCTAACTCAGGGACAGGAATCTATGTCAGACGATCTGAAGTTATTATCTGATTAGCCTATTTGATATTGCAGTGCCTGATTCAATACCCATTGAAATCAAAGGCCCCTTGATCTCAACAGGCACTAAATCAAGCCCTGGCTCCCTCCAGCCGAGCACAACCATCCTGTCTTCCTCGGTTACTCCAGAAGCCCAGGCCACTGCTGCATAATTAGAGGGCACAATGCTGGGTTTAACCCAGTGCACCAACATGGCTTTTCTTATCAGCTGTGAATTTCCCCTTGCTTTGGACTTCGTTCCAGAGGAGTTAAGTGCTATTAAAAGCTTCTGTAACCATAGAATCATAGAATCGTTTAGGTTGGAAAAGACCTGTAAGATCATCAAGTCCAACCATTAACCACTCACATCTGAGGATCTCCAAGCACTGCAGAGACACCAGCGAGTTATGTTAGCAGCTCTCCTAGGAGAGCTTGAGCAGCTTTTAATACAAGGCAGAAATGGAAGCGCTGGGAGATTAAATTGGTTCTATCCCAAAATGTCCCTGGGCTCAGTTACCATCATACTTTCACAGCAGAAGCGAGTCAGAAGTAACTACCCCAAGTCACAGGGCTGGAAAGAGAGCAGGAACCTGGCCCGTTGCACACAAGCTGCAATTTGAGATGCTATTTATTTTTCTTTTGCTCATTCAGAAGCAGAGCTGCTCGTGTTAGCAACCACGTCAGTTCTTGGCTCCACAGGGCCCAGGCTAAAAGACAAAGCAGCAAAGGGAAGAGCAAAGTGGAAAGTGCTCCACACTGTGTAAACAAGTCAGGGATCATTTCTGGGAACCTGGCACCTGTCCCTGATGTATTCTGGAGCAAAAGGGGGACAAAAGGTCCCAGCCTTGCCACCCTCTGGAGACATGTTCCTCAGTTCAGCCTTTTGCAAAACAAATTTGAGGCAGCAGGAAGACCCACCTGTATCTGGCTACATGTCACTGAGTCTTGGAGCCTGTCTGATTCTCAGGAGCTCCAAAAGGCAGTAACAGAGTAGAAAAGGGAGACTCACAACAACATTACCTCGTCCCTGTCTTCTAAAATGTCTTAGAACAGGGGCTGGGAAGCAGCTCAGGAAGGAGTGCTCCTGCCTCCAGCACAAGAGATTCACCATGTGCTGCTCCAGCAACAGCCAAGACAGTAAAAATTGTTGCACGAACAAGGAGAGAGGGATGGGCTGGGCAGCAAGCAAGATACACTCTCCCTCATTAAAACAATCACTTCCTGTTCCACTCTGCCAAGAGCAGGAAACCCCCTTCCATAAATAAAACAAACAAACAAATAAAATAAAATCCTGGGTTTGGGGGAAAGGAGAAAAATCCAGTGCTAAACCAAGACAGCACATTTCTGGGCCCTGCCAGTTGGCAGCGGGGCTAAGGAGCAGGAGCAGTGGAGTTCACAGCAATGAGCACTGGGAGCTGTGGGGAGGGTGGTTTATAGACCAAAAAGTGGCTTTATAAAAATGGATCTTTAAATATTTGCTCTGACGTGTCTTGAGTCCCATCTGCCGTGGTGGTTAAATGCTCACAGTCCTCACATGTGTTTGGGTCCTGCAGCAATTTGGGGAGAGTGGCAGCACCAATTCCCAGCCCAGCCCAGGGTCTCCAAGCACAACGCTGACATTTCCATGCAAACCCAGCCCCTTCCTACCTGCGCTGTAGAAGAAACAGATGTGGAAAACTGTTACTCCTTTCCCACCTCTCAAAGAGAAATGATAACATCAAGTCAGCCAAAATCCCCACATCTCATTTTAGTGGTGATGGGAACATCACCTTCTAAACCAGCTGGTCCAGAATAAAGCCGGG
>VXBQ01001067.1:215-18202 GCA_013400175.1 Phainopepla nitens | reverse complement strand
GGGGGGTTGGCAAACTGAGGAAGTATCATCATAAGAGGCAACCCTCTTGTCTGTCCTAGGGGTCTGCAGCCTGGACACAAAGACCCTCCAGGCCACCTCTGGCCACTCCTGGCCCTGGGTGAGCCTGAACACCAAAGAGGACAGGGAAAAGTGGTTCCCACATGGCAGATCTGGCACAACCAGCTTCCCAACCAACTTTCTACATGGCTCAAAGAGACATGACTCCTTAGCAAGGGCTTTTGGCTGGATTTTCTACCCCCAATCTCCATCCCTTTCTGTGTTCATGGACTCTGCTCCTCCCAGTACAGAGACTCTCCCAGTGCTTTCAAAAAAGCAGCAGCTGCCAGCAGCAGAGAGTTCCAGGGTGTCCTTTCTCACTCCTGCATGGGATTTTGGGGTGACCAAAGGCATTTTCTCTCAGTCCCTCACAGCTCTTCCTGTCCAAGAACATTTAGGCTGGGAGTAGGTGCCTGATCAAGCCCTTGTGGGGTTTCAGCCTGGACAGAAATGTCACCTCGATGCCTGGAGCAGGCAGGCAGTGCAGGCAGGACACCACAGTCACCTCCCAGGAACAGCTCAGCACCATGCAGGGAGCAAAGGAACATGATTCAGGCACAATTTCTGGCTCAGAATTGGCCTGAGCCTGCCCACGTCCAGCCTCTTTTGTAAGCTGAAATCACAGGGTTTCTGAAGCTCCTTCACTCTGGGAGAGCAAACAGCTGCAGCAAGCTGGATTCCTGACCACGCTGCTGTAGGGCCTTACTTTCCCAACAACTGCCTGTCTTGGGCTGAGAAATGCTGGATGACCTTCCTTGCACAGCACCCAGCCCCACCTGCACTGACCTGCCTTCCCCAGCACCCTTCTGCAATGCCCACCCCTCCTCCAGCCCCCCAGCACCAAACACACTCCTTCACTTATGAAGGGCCTGAAGGTGCATCTGCAGCTCAGGGAAACAGCGTTCAGGCTGCTTCATTTTCAGTTCTCCCCCTCCTCCTCTGGCTCTTCGCTGAGGCACAAGAGCCTTTTCTGCACCCCGCGCTGCTGAGCAGCCTCCCCCTCCCCAGCTCCAGAAGCCTTTCCTCTCCCTGCCTTTGCACTGGATCTGCTGAGCAGCTCAGAAGCAGCCTGCATGAAAGGTACTGACAAAATAAAGTTGGATTGTACTGCATTATTGAAAAAGTGACCTCCAGTGGTCAATAAAGCCTTTGCCCACCGTTTCCAGGCAGCGGTGCCTGTTGTCAAGCTCCGCCGCGGTTCAGCAGGACGGCGGCTCGTCTCTCCCAGTCCCAGCTCCCACGGGTGGCTCGTTAAAACTCAGACTCTGCACTTTGGTAACAAGGAGCTCAAAGCACTTTAATGCACGGATGCAATCATGAATGCAAACAGGCTGCAGGCAAGAGAGCAGTATAAGAGCAGGCTGTTCCCCAGCCCTACAGCGACTGGCTTTAGGCAAACACACAGGGTCTGATAGGAGAAGTTGGCAGAAGGTACAGTTCTAGGATGAGGCATTTTTCAGTTTTGCTGCAAACCCTCAGCCACACTGTGTGGGGAGAGGGAGAGGGTTTCAAGGGACACCGTTCCCTGTGTCTCAGCAGTGCTGAGCTCAGCATCTGAACCAGGAGGAGGCTGATGGACCTCATGCAGGTGGCACACAGGTTCCCCTCCAAGATGCCCTCTGCTGTGCCGCAGCATTCCCACTCCTTTCACATTTGATTTTTATGAACAACTGCACAAACAGCTTCCTCTCTCCCTCCCCTACCCCAGCTACAGAAGGCAGCAGGATCCTGGCACATTCATTTTAACCTTTTAGTGGAATAGCCGCCTCCCCCCCTCACTGTGTGGTTCACAGACCCAGAACTGAAAGAGGGGAATTGCTGTTCCCCATAGTAGGCACCCCAGCTCTCTCCTCTGGCTCTGCTCACATTGCTCCTGCAGCCAGCTACTGGTACATGGCATCCCTCCCAGAAGGGTAGGAGCAAGTAACTCCAGCCGAAATGGGGATTTCAGTGCTGCTCTCCAGATTTCAGCATCTGGTATGGCTGTGGCACCAAGGGCAGGACACCTTCAGGCAGAGCCAGGCAGTTGTTCTGTTGTGCAGCAGGTTGCAAGCTCCCTGAGGAGAAGTGTACCATGACATTTGGTGGGCTAAAATCACAAGGCTAAACCCCACAGTCTGCAACAAGAGGGCATGGGCCAGGAAGAAGGGAAGAAGATGGGACCCAAGTTTTTGGGGTGACAGTACAGGCAAGCTCCAGCTGTCCCAAGACTACAAAGCCCTTCTCCTCCTGCCATGGAAGGGTGGGCTCACCTCATCAAGTACAGACTTCACACAATGCTTGGCATGGTCCTGACACCATTGTCATGGGTAACACCCCAGCTATTTGTCCTCCTGAGGCACAGAATGCATTAGCAGCCCCTTGCAGCTCTAGGAGCTGGAAGTATTTCCCATTAAACGTCTCTGAGCTTAACCTTCTGGGGCTGTCACAGAAAGGGTGGCTCTTGTGGCCTGCTGCGAGCTCCCACTGGGACATGTCACACCATCTGGTCATAAACCCCCTCTTCCAATTGCTGCTGGCATGGGGTCATTCCTGGTGAAAGCAGCTCTGGCAACAGCACCCCACAGGATGAGGTAAAGGATTGTTGGGGACTGGAATTTCACTTGTCTCTTACATGGGGAAGTACAAGCTGGACTGAGCATCACTTTGCACAGATGCAGGCGTTGCTGAGGGCTCCAGTGAGGTCCAGCAGATCCTCCAGGGCCCATCTGGTCACATTCAGAATCACAAAACATCCATTTCTCTCCAGAGATGAGCACACACCATGTGAGTCAAGCCTGGGTTTTGGGATGCCAAAGGCAGCCACATTCAACCTCCTAAAGCTTTGACTTCAAACCAAAAGCTGAGGCATACAGCTAGGTGGAGATGAGGGACAGGGTGGGATCCTGATGCTGCTATTGCAGGTCTCATTTGGAGCTGCACCAGTACAACCTTCCACAAACAGGCATCATACCCAGCCTTTGTCCACAACTACATCCCTGGCAGATCGAGTCTATCAGGTGAATCTCTGCCCAAGTCACAGCTTTGCAGCTTCGTGGCTTTAGAAGTTTTAAATAATAATAAGTCGTAGTCTTGCATCTCAGATCAAGCTCCCTTTTGGATCATCCAAGCCCCAACTGGGAGTGTTAAACCAGACAGGCAGGACCAGAAAACATTCCCATCCTACCTCTGCAAAGAGGAGCCTCCACTCCACACCCTTCCAGTCTGCCCCTGGGGCATCTGTCTGACAGGCAGAGCAAGGCCTTTGTTGTTCAAGGCAGCCTAATCCTGCAACCCTTACATCAGTGGGGCCAGATCCCAGCTCTCTTGATTCCTCCAAGGTTGGATGGACCCTTCTTGATTCCTCCAAGGCCGGGATGCAGCTGGGAAGGGGGAATGACTTCAAGGGCCAAGAGAGGGGACACAGTTAAGGACCATCACACACTGCCAAAATGCAATAGCTCTTCCCTTTCTTCTCCTTCCCTCCTGCCACTGCAAACGCCTCTCGGCATCGCTGGGCGAGCGATGCTCAACCCGAAAACCGGCTGCAGCAGGGCTGTACCTGCACATGTTGGTGAGTCAGAGCTGGCCGGCCAGAGAGACACGCACCAAGCCCTCCCCCACAGCCCCTTCATCTTCAGCCTCCTTGACATGCCCTCACCAGCAGTTTAAAGAGGGTTTCCCCCCTCCACCTCCTTTTTCTTTTCTGCTGTTTTTTTGTCTTCGGTCCTCTTGGTGGGTGGGGAAAATCCCGGGTGTCAAACTTCAAAAGGGAAGCCTGAGTTCACATCGCATTCAGGTCCAATGCGCTGCCTAACCGCAGGCTGCTGCCCGCACCCACACCCGGGGCTGCCTGGAGCTCGCGGGGGGCCCGAGGACTCCGGCACTCGCAGAGGATGCGACCAGGCTGCTGCCTCCCCTCCCGAGCCCGCTGCAGCAGGGGACGTCCGTTTGGCTGTCCATGGCTTGTGCACCAGCTAAGCCAGAGATGAGAGGAGGGTTTGGACCTGGAGCACTGCTCAGGGGGGTCGCAGGGCTGGGATTCAGCCCCCTGCCAACAAGCTCACCCTGAAAGCAGAGTTCTTGGAATTCATCTCTGTAGGAAGGATCCCTTACCTTCTGCTCAGCACCACACCCCTGACAGTAGCTTTGTGGCACTACCACACATCCCATGAGACATCTTGGTGGCACAGAACAGCCCTAGGATTCCTCACAGCAAGTATTTGGCTTTGTGCATTTGAATTTTGCTCTTGATCTAGTTGATTTTTGCCAAAGGCTGTGCCCACCAACAGAGTAGCCAGACCAAGGAAGAAAGGGATCACAGACCAGCAGCACAGGGGCAGAAGATGTGCTCCATGTTGTACAGCCAAAAAGCAGGAGGCACAAGGAGGCAGCTTGTCCTCTGCAAGGGCTTGGGCAGGGATGAAGGCTGGACAAAGCCACCCATACCAAACCTGCTGTTCTGTGCAGAGCTCAGGTGCTCTGTGCACCCTGCAGAGCCAACTTAGGGCAACAGAGCCACCAGCTTCAGCCTGGTGTTGCTCCCACACAGCAGCCCTAGTCCACACAAGCCAGTACCTCTACATCTCCTGGTTTCCAGATTGCCAGAGCAGGGCAGTTTGGACCTGGTGCTTTCATAACAAACCTATTTTCTTTCCTTCAGTCACCTGCAACAAAGGAAACCAGGCACACAGACAGTCGAAGGAGCTGTAGCATCTCTTTGATTTCCTATTGTATTCCTGAATAGCAAGTTAAAGCCTATTCACAGATGATTTGGTTCTGTTTTCGGTAGCATGAGACCCTCAGCTCATGGGGAGATGAGCTCTCCCACAGAAGAGCTGGCAGGAGCCAGTCTTGCAGAGTTAGGAGCCAGGCTCTCAGGTCCTGAGCGGTGAGTCAGAAACCCAACACAGAGCAGAAAAGGAGGATGCTCAGAGCACAAGAGCCCAGACCTGTGTGCTTACACCACAAGCCCCAGTCAGGGACTGGAAACAGCTTCACTCCCTGCCAGGAGCAGACAGAAACGTCAGAGCAGCATTTTGTTGGAAGGGGATGAGCAGGAGCGTGGGAGGATGTGTTGATGCTCACTCCCCAGAGAAAAGGACACAGTTTTCAGTGAGAAAAAGCTGTGCCATTGAGGATGGGAAGCATTGGACAGGGAGTGCTGCAGCCTCTCCTGGTGCCCAGATACATCAAGGCAGCTCTGACACTCAGGCTGACCTGCAGAATCCCTGGCAGCCCACCTCTGCCAGCCACCACCTTAGAAATATATACACCATGACTTCAGTCCCACTCTCCTCAGCATTGTTTGGATGCAGTGTCCTTAGCCATGGCAGCCAGCACTGCCTGAGGAGAGGCTCTTATCCCACCTCCACTGCTGGGCACACAGGCTGTTGAGCACCTGTACAGAGCACAGGACCAAACACTGGAATAAACAGGACACCAGCCTACTAAAAGCCTTGAATAATGATTTCTGTTCACAGTGCCAGTCATGCAGTTGGGGACACGCATCCACTGTGGATGCCTGCTCTCAAAATACCTCCTGCAGGCTCCGTTCCACCAAGATGTTCACCTCCACCAGCCTACAGAGACAGCTGGGAAGGGAGAAACAAGCAGCCTCCCTTTCCCACAGAGCCCACGGTGCCCAGCAAATATTCAACCTGTGTCTAACATTTGAAAAACATTTCTTTGATTGCATTTACCCTCTGTCCCCTCCAGGTAAGCAGGGACCTCTGAAAATCCCACCATGCAGCTGTGGAGAGGGTGCTTTGAGCAGCACCCTGTTGCAGTGGAATAAAGCCCTGCTCCAGGATTGCTGGGACAAACCTTGATTTTAAGAAAGGGTGGAAGTTGCAGGGGAGCTTAAGAGAAGGAATAGCCTTGCAAGTGAGGCCTTCCCAAGGAGACACAGGGCAGGAGGTCCCCAGCATCTCCCCAGGGGTGTCCCCAGAAAACCCTTCAGCCCCTGCAATGCCTTTCTAAAGGGGCTTTCACTGCAGGACCCTGGCAGGAGGCCAGGAGCCGAGGGAAGGGGGATGCTGTTCCTCCAGCCTGTGAGCCAAGAGGGATGCACGTGACAAGGTGTTGGCTTGGATTTCCAAGCCCTGAGAGAGCACCAGCTGCTCCTGCCCATCCCTTTCCTCCCAAAGAGGCCCAGAGATCAGGTTTCCTGGGCTGCCACATCCAGGTGAGTCCCCATAGACCTGGCCAATGCCCCCTTCTCTCAGCCATTCCACAGAGATGCCAAATGAGCCCTTCAGCAAGAGACTATTGGAGCATCCCTGGCGGCTGCAGCTGACATGTGGGCAAGGAAAGGCTGCTCCTCACCTCCCACAAGCCCAGGGGATGCAGGAGGTGCACTGGGCAGGGACTCACCCCAGCAGAAACCAGATCTGGGCTGCTCCAGAACCAAAAATAACCTGCCAGCTGCCCAGGAAGAGAGGAGAGCCAAGCGCACACAGATCACGCACATGTCAGGAGGGGAGTCATCTGCATCCATCTTCAGGGATAACAGAGGGGAGCATGGGGTTTGCTGCAATTCAATGCATGACAGCAGAACAGCAGCACTAAACAGCCTTCAGGCTTTTTTGGGGCAGCAAAGCAGCAGGCGGCCAATACCCCCAGGGTCCCCTCCTCCATCTGGGGAAGAGCTGCCATGCCTGGTTCCTGGGAGCTACAGAGAGCCTCAGTGCAGCTGTGCCAGGGAGAAGAGATCCCCGCTTAGTCCCTCCTGTCCTCCCCCAAGAGGCAGCAGCAGCAGCCAGAGCAGCTGGGAGCCCAGAGAACTTGCAAACTCTCGCTGGGTAGGAGGGTGTTCTTCTCCCACCTCCAATCACTCCAGCAGCAACCACCCAGAAACGCTCTCCCAGCCTGAGCAGGAGGGAGCAGTGCTTGGAGAGGGCTGGAGGAGCAGGAAAGAAAATCTGAATGTGCAAAACAGAGCAAGGAGGAACATCCCATGCCAGCCTCCTGCCAGAGGCTCTTGGTGCAGACACACCTTGTGTTTCGAGGAGCAGCCAGAGCCCTGATCCTCACACCTGTCAGGGAAAAGGGGAAGATAGAGCCTTTTGTCCCTTGGCTTAGCTGTGATGGAGAGAATCTGGAGGTGCCTTTGAGATGAAGGAAGGCAGCCAGACTTCATAAACAACAGCCCTTTGAGCAGATCCAGTCCACATCAGAAATACATGTTTTTCCTATTCCCATAATTATACACCAATCACTACGAGAACTGAGGAACATGGTTAGGCTGAAGTAGAAAAGCAGCAGGTAACATTTCTGCATCAACACATACTTCAAGGAATATTTTTTCCCTGGTCATTTCCAAATCCGCTACTTTTCTTACTTCTTCCTGCCACCATAACTCACAACTTGATGTTTCTGAACCTGTCACCTCAGAGTGGGTCAACACCTCCAAACCCCAGCAAGGAGAAGAAAGGAACAGAAACTAAAGGTGCAAATCACCCAGCACCTCAACTTCCTCAGCCTCCTGAAGGCACCAGCACTGCTCATCTCCAAGCACTGTTACCACAGCCCAGGGGAGGGCATTCCCAGGGCTCACCTCACGGAAAAGCTCTATAAAATGGGGCCAAGCCCTCAGCAAGTACAAGCTGACCTCAGCAAGCAGAGCCACAGCAGAGCTGACCTCATGGGGAATGCAGGAATGTTTCCAACCAGATTTGGGAGGGAAGCTGGCACGAACAACACAAAGGTGCAGCGCTGCAAGATGCCAGAGTTTGCATTCACGCCAACTCCCAGGGTTGTGCACGGGATCAGGGCTGCTCCCACTTTTTCTGAGCCAGCCCCTCTGGGCAGGAGGAGACAAGCGTGAGCTCCATGCTCCTGGAGCTACAGTACTCCCTTCTGCAGTGGTGGGAGAAGAAAACAAGGTCAAACAAGTTTTGGGCTGTTGCTTCCTGGCACCCTCGGCAGTGCTGCCCATGCCAGTACAGCGTTCTTCCACCTCCTTCCCATCGCTGTGGCTGGAGAGAGAGAGCGAGTGGCTCTGATTCCCAGTCTGGGGGTTACAGTGGCTGGGGAAGGATGAAGCCAGTTCCTCTCCATTTCCCATCTCTGGGGCACTGCACCAGCCAACAGGGAGCATCTCCTTCCTGCTGTCCCAGCTCCTGGTGCAACAAGGACCACATGAAACCCCTGCACAGGGCTGTCACTTCCATGGGAAAACCTCATCTGGGCAGGGTGGAAGAGGAAGCTCTGGCACCTCAGCTTCAATGTCATCTCCCTGGAATTGTTTGCGCAGAGCTGCTCTGTCCAGATCTTCCTGCCTCTTGCTCAAAGGAGGAAGGCACCAGCCCATTTCCCACACCCAGACTTTTTTGGCTCTGCTTCATCAAGAGAACTTCCATGCAGTTTTGGACCAGACTCTCTGGTTGACATCGCTAAGCCTTGTGGGCCAGAGGGCTTAACACCCAGCATACCAATCTTCCTGCTGTGGGGAAAACCCTTTAACTCTGCTTTCCAGTCTGGGTCTCCAAAGCACTGACCAGAGATTAAGACCTCCCTGTCCTGACTCTCAGGATCCTGAAGTGCTAACTCAGACACACAAAGAAAGCAGAAGCTCCGCACTGGTGATCTGCACCATCTAAAAGCCTTTTATTTCATTTCGCTTGCTCTCTTATTTTAAGCTAGCCACCAATACCCTGGGAAACACAGGCTAGAGGGACTTAGGATTTATTTTTGAGAGCTTAACATCCATTATGCTCTTAAAAAATTTATGCCCTTAAGCATCTCCACAATGGCTGCTGAACACCCATTAAAAAAATTTCATCCATTGCTTAAGCCTGACAAGTCTCACCTTCAAGAGATACCCGTAAAGACCTGACAAGACAACTCAGCTTGAGCCCTGGGCTCCTAAGACCTGACCATACCACAAGCAGCCCTGAGAAAGACATTATCCCCCAAGAGAGCGAGACACCAGAGGTGAGGTTTATATCCCAGAGCAACCACGATGCGCTGACTTTGCCGCAGACGACCGTGGCAGGACAGCTTGATGTGTCAGTTGGAAATGCAATTAACTTCGATGTGCAAGGGGATAAGGGAAGAACGGAGGTTCCTATGGATGCAGTTGCTTGGTTCTTAATTCCTCTAGCAACGCCAGCCTAGCGATGTTATCCACATTTCATTTCTACCCTTGCCAGAGTCAAAGTTCCCTTCAGCCTTGGGGATGCCTGTGCACGTGGGAAAGTCACACAGTGTAAAAAGTGCCACTGCACCCAGGAGCTGTTTGCAAACAGCTTCACCTCCAAGACCCCCAACCCACAGTTCCTGCTGCCTCCTCCAGCAGCTGCATTTCATCCTTTGGGGCTTCTGCTCCAACATCAGACAGGAAGGGTCTGGGCTCAGCCTTAGTCTGAGCACGACTGTGTCAGAAGCAATCAGCTCAGGGGGTGTGGAGGGGTGCACACCTCAGCAGCCTCAGTGCAGGGCTCCTTAGAGGCACCTGCTGCAACACAACCATCACAATGTGTTAGGTAGCTGTAAGGCTGCTGGTAAGAGGCTCCCAAATGGCAGGCAAGGGATGAAAAGCAAAAAAGGAATAAGCAACAGAGGCCTGTAGGAGAGCTTTCCTGTGTCCTTCTCCACCAGAGAGCTTCACCAGGTCTCTGTGGAACCCATAATTTCCCCCAAAATGTTTTACCAGGGTTCACACAGTCCGGTAGGCAGGTCCCTGCTGGGCCAGGCACAGCACAGACACGTGCAGGAGCTGTTTGCAAGACAGCAACTTGCCAGCATTGCAGCACCAAGGAGCACAGGAAGTGAGGGACTGGACCAAGATTCAGCCCAGTATACAGCACCCAGCACCTCACCCAGCCCCTGAACAGACTCTGGAGAGCAGCCAGGCACAGCACAAGGTGTTAGACCGAGCCCCTGCCATCTTCCCTGCATCCCATAGGATCCTCATATTCACAGTTCACTATAAAGGTTGTACTGGTGCCTCCATAGACTGCTGTGAACTGGCAGCAGCAAGGGAAGGACCCCTTATAGTTCCTTGTCTCAGCATCCCAGAGGCACAGGCTGGCTGCATCCACAGCACAGTAGCATCGTGGGCTCCCTGCAGCCCAGGTTCCTTGAGGGATGCAGCAGCCAGCATCTCCCACTCCACTGTTTCCTTTTGTATGGAAAAGGATGTGATCCAGACCCTGCTGCAGCCCAGAAGGGTCTTTCTGCTGCCCTCAGTGTGTCCAAGAGGTCACAGCTGCGTGGGTTGTGCTCCTGCACCCAGCCACACAAGTCCCTGCACACAGGGCAGCCAGGGCCAGGCACAGATACAAGCTCTGGTGGGCTTCAGCCCTTCTGCTCCCACCATGTCACCCGTGCACCAGGAGCTTTCTGCACCCCAAGGAAGAGTTCCTCTGCTCTGGATATGATTTCACCCAGACAACTCCAAAACCAAACAAGACCAGCAGCTCTGCCCACTGCCAGCCACACAAGAGCAGGCACCAGGCTGGAAGCACTTTGGACACTGTCCTGAACTCACAGCATGGACCAGTTAGAGCCCAGCTCCAGGCAGGACCATGTGTTCCCAATGCTCTTTTCAACACTCACACTCGGGAAGGGAAAAGGATCAAGTACAGCCCCTCAGCAGGTAAACATCCAGGCTGTGAGGAGGCCGAGCTGCACCCAAAAGCCCAGGAGCGAAAGGCTCAGCCAAAAGCACTGCCACCCAAGCCCTCCCCTTGCCTTCATGCTGGTGACAACCCACGTGTGAACCACAGTGTGTGACCCTGGGAAGCAAAGGCAGCCCTGGGCCACCTGCCCCAGAGCATCAGCCAGCTCAGCTGCCAGCTCCCTGCAGCACCACAGCCCCCCACCAGCAGTTGTGTTGGGGTGGTTATTCCTGCTTTTCCAGTCAGCAAGGTTCCTGGGCTGCGCTCCACCAGCCTCTCTCCAGCACGTTCACCTGCCAGAGAGATTCCACCCCTCTCTGCTGAGGCTCAGAGGGGCATGGAGGCAGTGACCACCAGCACAGAGAAGCAGGGACAAAGCCGTTGACAGCAGCCAGTGCCAGGCTGCAGCTGCCCAGCTTCACTGGCACAGGTGTTTCACAGGCATCCACAGGATCCCAGTACGGGTCGCCCACCCAGCTGTGGCTGCCACCACACTCCCAAGCCAGCCCCGGCTGCCCCAGAGCAGGCGGGAGCCGCTGAGGGCTGGGTGCTCCGCACTCATCTCCCTCCAGGTTTGCTCAAGCTGTCTAGAGGTAGCTGCTGGCGAGGGGCCAGGCAAGCCGCGGTGGCTTTGATGTGGGTGTCTGCTGGGCACATGCCAGGGCCGGGCCAGGGTGTTTAGCTGGAGGCAGCGGGTGCTAGACTGAATTGTGCCGGAGGGAGGAAGAAATCTCCAGGTCACGGCTGTGCCACAGTGGCATGAGAAATCTGCCGCGCTGCCCACGTCGTCGCTACTCCACACTTCCCTCCAGAGCTCTTTATCTGCGGCGACCATGAGCGGGGACGTCTCCCCTGCAAGGAAACAGATTTTCCGTGGCATGAAGAGCGCTGGGGGTTTCGGCGCTCACACCCCGGCAGCTCCGGGCTCCCAGACAGAGAGCGGCGGGAGGAGGATGCTGTGGCGGGGATGCAGGACCAGAGCGGTCCAGCGCAGCGCAGCAGCCCCGCGGCGGGCGGGCCCAGCACCGCGGCTGGCGATGCCCAGGCGCCGAAGGAGTTACTGAGAGCGGGAGATGTCGTTAATAAGGGAGGCCACGAGAGTGATTTTTATCTTTAAAAAGCCCACAGCCCGGGTTGCACGGCTCCGCTAGGGAGCTCGCTCGGGCACAGCCACTGCTCCTTTAAGGTATATAACAACAAAGTGGGTGAACACGCTGGCTCCTCCCCGAGCCGGCACATTCCCTCCGGGTCCCCCCGCCCCAGCCATGAGTGGCAGCGGGGACCCCCACGCCAGGCCCCGGACTACCAGTCCCGGCACACCCCGGGGGTTTGCTCCCTGCCGGGGATTGTAGTTCTGCCGCCGTCCGTCCGTCCGTCCGTCCACCAGCGGGGCACCGTAAGGCCACGCCGCTCCCGGCCAGAGGGGCTCTGCTCGGGAAAGGCTGGAGGCTCCATGACAGGCGAGCAGCCATTAACCCTTTCGGAGCCCCGCGCCCGCCGGCAGCGCTCCTGGAGTCGCTGTCAGCGGGGAAGGAGATCCCCACTGGGACTACGCCTGGGGCCAACCTCCCGTTCAGCATCCCAGCGTTCATTCCCCGGGCGAGCCATAGCTCCAACTTTACCACCGTTTTTACCCCAACTGCCCTCCCTACAGATCTGGCAGGAACAGAGAGTTTTGGTTGCCCTCAGTGCCAAGCGTCATCTGGCACCCCAAGCCCTGGGCAGGTCGTGTCACTGGAGAGGAGCAGTGCCCATCACAGGTCACCAGACACTGCCTGTGCGGTAGGACAGGCCCTGCCCTGCTCTGATGAGTATCTAGAAACCACGGGACAGGGGAGATGGGAGGGGAAACAGAGGCAGGATTAGCCCTAGATCACAGGTGCGTGGTCTCCACCCCTCCCAGAACCCTACAGCAGGTGATGCCCAGCCTCCTCTGAGCCTGCTGCTCCCATCGCCAGCAGGGAGCACGATTACAAACCCCACTCAATCCCCAGCAAGTCCTGTCCTGCTCCACCCAGGACAGACAGGAACAGGATTTGCAGGTAAGATCCCTCATTCATGCTGGTGTTGGAGACAGACTTCCCAGTCTGGGTAAGGACTATGCTCCAGCACAGCCTCATTTACAGCTGTAACTCGGGGTCAGACCAAGTCCAGGGATCAACTCTTGGCTACACAGCAATAAAAACTGCAGGATATCTGACCTAGCAATTAAAATAAGGTCTCTATCAGATACCACAGCCCAGCAAACAGCACTTGTTGCCCAGAGCACTTCATGGCTCCTGGAAGTGATGCTTTGGGGCTGCAGCAGCAAGACCCCAGAGCAGCTCCAGAGAGCTGCCAGCTGCCAAGGGAGCCCCTGGCACAGATTTGCTTTCTCTGTCACAGTGTCAGAGAAACTCCCAGGATCCCACATGACCCCAGGAGAAGGGTGAGCACCATGTCTGTCAGGGAGGTTTAACGAGCTCCTTGGCTGGCAAGGCCCAGGGGAGCACCCAGTTCAAGGTGTGAAATGCTCACTGGAAGGAGTAGACCCCAGTTTCATCCCCTCTTCCCAAAAGGGCAGCTCCCGAGCTTGCTGCACACCATTATCTTACAGCTTTAGCATCCTGCAATGGTTTTGCAGGAAATCAATGGCCTCCAAATGCCAGAACCAACAAGACAAGGCACTAACAGCAACCAGCACAGCTGGACAGGTTTGTTAGAGACACAGGGAAGTGCCCGTGCCAGGAGGTTTACAATGCTGGCCCTGGAGAGCATCACACAAACAGCTCTGGGCATGAGATGAGCCACAAAACTCACACCAACAACAACCGGGACACTGCAGCCTCTCCATGAACCCCCCCAGCTCTGCTTACACCACCAGCAGCTCCTTCCCCTCCTCAACTCTAGCAAGAAACAGATCCATTCCTTGCAACTACAGATTGACCTGAGGGTACAGCAAGCCATCAATGGGCTAAAATACATCAGCACAGACAGAAACCCCCTCCTCCTCTGGGTCACATCACCAGCTGGCCAACGCAGCCAGCACTTTCCCCCTTGCAGCAGGATAAGCAGAGGCCATTCAGGAGAGGATCAGCAGGAGCAATAACCTCCTCAATTCCACCCTTCCAGGATAAGTCAAAAGAAGAATCATACAATTCCCATCCGAGGGACCTCCCAACGCTCCAGTAGGAGCATAGAAGGCACCAGAAGAGTTTGTAAGCACCATGTGGGGCACAGGTGCTTGGCCACACAGCAGTGAGAGGCCACGAAGCAATGGCAGGGAAGCTTACAGAAGCACTCATACCCTGCACAGTGGTTCTCAGGAACACAGCAAATGAGCTGGTGAATTTAGATAGGAGCAGACCAAATCAAAATACAGAGCATGTCATCTATGCCCAGTGCCACAATGGTGCTTGGGAGGCATGATACAGCTCCCCACCTAAAAGCATGGAGAAAAGATAATTAAATGGATGCTTTTTCAGTATGGTTTCAATCCCTTTTTCTCCAGGATTTTATACAAAGTATTTGACTGTGATACCAAAGCTGTGAGAAAGAGCTAACAGCTACAACAGCGAGGTGACAGCCCTACCCACAGCCCACTCAATCAATACAGATGGATACGCCTCTCCAAGGGCTGCTGGCTTTAGGAGTGACATGCCCCATTCCCCACACGCTGCAGCAGAACCTGTGGGTCTGCCCTACAAGTCTCCCCAAGATGGGGAGCAGCCTGGGGAGCCAGGCAACATTAAGCTTGCCCAGTGTAGAGGAGAAGGTGGCAAGGCCAGCCTTGATCCAAGAGCTCAGCCTGAAAACCTTGTTCTGGCTTGTTTTCCTACTAGCTTTAGGTGCCTGACTTGTAATAATTAAGCCTGAAAAGCAGGCTCCTTTTCAGACATGCCAGGCACCCGCAGCTCCAGCTCATAGACGCATCTCCAGGGAGTCAAGTTCCAGGTGCACCCAAAAAAAGTCATGTTTCAGCCAATACCCAAAGGCCTCCATTTCCTTGTCTGAAAAAAGCTGGGTAGTGCCCAGGCCCAGGACTCAGAGGCTCAAGGGGAAATTGCTTTATAGCAGCCAATCTAATTGCACTGAAATTATGAGATCAAGCAGTAAATTCACGTCTGTGTTCGTTGCTCTGGGTGGCAAAGCTGCGCTGGCAAGTGCCTGATCTCCAATCGCTGCAAATTCACGTTTCATTGGAAAGGGAAGGAGGGGGTTAATGAAGGAGAGCATTGCCAGTTGGAAGTGCTACCTAAAAAGGGTTTCTCCTACTAGCTGAAGCAAAATGGTTTCTCTTGCCAGCTTGTTTACTCTGCAGCTGAGAGCAGCGGACCGCCAGGTTTTGCTGCTGGATCCTGCTGCAGGATCGACGGCTGCAGAACCAGCCCTGGCACCAGGACATCAGCATGGCTGGACCAGATGTGGCACAGCTGCACCATCCCCAGCCCAGGAGCAGCCCCACAGTGCCCACATCACAGGCAGTCCCCAGGACCAGCATCATCTACACCAGAAAATGTGTAGCTCAGTGCTCCAGAGAGCAAATCCTGAGCCCATCCTCTTCTCCTTTGGGGAAATAATGGTCCTCACCATACAAGGGACAGGTAAAAGCTGGAATTACTTTTAACCAAGAAGGTTCTACGTGAACTGTCCACTACAGCAGTAGGGTCCTCAGGGGCCTTGCCCATGGAAAGGGCACCCAAACCCCACCACCAGGGAATAGGGATGCTGGACAGGACACACAGGTTTTCCTGAGAAAGGCAAGCACCGAAGCCATCCTGCCCCACCTTTCTGCTGCAGAGCCAGAAAATGGACAGGACACGTTATCCTCTTTAGAAAAGCAGAGCTTGCAACCGTGTGCCAAGACAGGTATCAGCCAGATTCCTGTCTCTGGGAGATTTTGGAGTCCGCAGGCCAAACTGAAGCAGCGTGGCTCTCGCAGGCACAGTCCATCCCAGCTCCAGGATTAAAGCCACCGTGTCTGCAAACAAAACATTGGCACCTGCCAGGAGAGCCAGGCAGGGAGGAGAGCCAGCCTGCAGCTGCTGCGGCCCTGCCGGCCCCAGCACAGTGCCCAGCAGCCAGCGCCAGGATCGGGCCCACGCTTTATAGCCTTTATATTAATTACCCAGAGTCTAAATAAGATTAAAGTTTTAATTCCGTCTTCATCTCCTAGAGGCTCCTGCTGTGCTCTCGGGTTTTCCTGGTGCCACGAAGCTTCTCAGGCAGTTACAGCAGAGGGCACTTCTCTGACAGCCAGAGACAGCAGCAGCTCCTGCATCCAGGGCAGCCCTGCGGTGCCCGACCCGCCCCGAGGATGCACCGCCCTCTGCACCTCCATCAACCCGGCAGTGCTGCAAGGAGAGCTCTGCAAAACCTGACCCTTCCCTGAAATCCACCACTCGGGGCCAGCTGGGCCACACAATGATTAAAAAGCAGAGGGCCAGCACTGGGCAGTGTCCTGAGGCCACGCTCAAGTCGTAGGGGGGAAGGTGAGCAGGAGCTCGAGGCAGAGGGTGTCTGCCAGGACAGTGCTTTGTGCCTGGCCCCATCTGCGCTGCCCAAGCCATCCCATCGGTGTGGCCAATGGGCAATTCAAGCTCTTAGCCTGGACCACCTAGGCTGGAGTTTTACAGCTGGAGATGAGCCAGAGAGCAGCAAATGCCAGCTGAGCAGGAAAAGAAATCCCTGCCTGCACTGGCTTGGTGGAGGATATGGCACAGGTTGGCAGCAGCAGTGCTTGCTGCCCTGGTTCCCCAGTGCCCACGAGGACAGAGAAAATGCTGCAGCTGGGGCTCAGTCCACAAGCACCAACCCCAACAGCCCATGATGGCAGAGCCTTTGATCTCACTGAGCAGCAGCGAGCCCTGGCTCAAGCCACCCAAGCACCCAAAGCTCAGCACCAACCTATGCAATGTGTCCAAACCTAATCCTGCTGCACTCCACAGTATCTGCACAGACCAGCTCCAGTTATCACCTCCTGGACCTCCAGCTGCAGTGCAACCACAGCCCTGGAAAAGCCAACTTGCAACCTGGGAGAACTGCAAGGGAGAGAGCCTGGTGGAGGAGAGGATGGGCACAGCATAACTCCCCATCTCCAGCACTGCCCATACCCACTGCCTTGAGCTACAGCCACCCCTTTGGACAGGGTTGTGATCACTTTTTACGTTATGAACAAGGAACAAGAGCATCCTATGAGAGCTTGGGAATGTATCATTCACCCCAGTTTGCGTGGCTGAAGGCAGACTGTGGAGAAGGTTGCTCCATGAGCATGCAGGACTTAGCCAGCTGCCCCTGAGGGAGCAATGAGCTGCTGCCCTCAACCACCCTTCCACAGGAACCAAATCCTTTGTGGTGCTGGGTCTGCTCTCATTCCCTTGAGTGGAGGACATGGTCAAGCTGAGCCAGCAGAATACAGCCAGGCCAGGAAACAAAAAAAAGCCCTGCAAGCATCCCCCTCAAAGCCCCCCATGGAGCCCAGGTTTTGCACAGTGAGCTGATGACCACCTTGTGTCACTGCCCCTGTGGTTTGGAGTTCGGGCTGCACAGCAGGAACAAGGGCTTCAGAGGTTTTCTTTCCAATGGG
Source organism: Phainopepla nitens (assembly GCA_013400175.1). Lineage (NCBI taxonomy): Eukaryota > Metazoa > Chordata > Aves > Passeriformes > Bombycillidae > Phainopepla > Phainopepla nitens. Next base: position 976 of record VXBQ01001067.1, on the reverse strand, counting down.
CTCCCCACCACACACAGACATGAGGCTGCCCATAGCCACTGCTCAGGTATGGATGCCAGGGTGACCCCAAGGCAGGCAGCCAGCCTGGAGGACCTCTGCATTCAGTGGGGAAACCCCCTCCTCTCCCCCCTACCTTCTGCTTTCTACGTTTCAGAAGCAACTCCCATTGCCCCAGCATTGCAGACCCTTCCTGGCTACCCATCTCACAGCCCTTCATCCCACCCAGACACCGCAGCCTCCTGCCCTGAGCCCCTCAGCTCTTACCTGGTGGAGGAGGGCTGCTGCTCTACGGTGTTACCAGTTTCGGGGGGTGCTACCGCTCCCCAGGCGCGGCGGTTGGGTCCCTCGGGGACTGGGGCTTTCAAGCAACAAACGTAGGGACACCCCTGAGTCTCTGCATCCCCTAACCCCACCCCTGAGCCCCTGCAGTCCCTAAACCCGCGGGGACCAGCCCAGACCCCTCCCCTCACACCCTTCTGTGGGGAAGAGCAGGGCCCGCGCTGCCCTGCAGAGCCGTGTGCCCCAAGGCGGGACGGAAGGCATTAATTAGCCCTTAATTAACCCGAGCGTGGTCCTGCTCTCACTTAGGGGCAAAACCAGGTGTGATTGGGGCACTTTGTGAGGATGACTGATGCACTGTCCTGCCCCCACGTCGGGGGAAAGCCCTGACTCCCCTCCGAACGCGAGTGATGGCCGGAGCTCCGCAGGCACGACAAGAGCTGTCCCCGCCGGGGGCTGTCGGGGCGCGGGGGGACCCGGCA
>VXBQ01001033.1:14903-42353 GCA_013400175.1 Phainopepla nitens | reverse complement strand
TTTTCCCCCCTTCAGTAGGTTTTCTCATTTAGTGATAGAGACTTGGCCTTAACTACCAATAGGCCTGTCCTGAGGCTTCCAGCTGTTTCTCACACAAGGCACCTCTGTAACCTTCCAGCTACCAGGACCTTTCCATGCCTACCCAATACAGACAGTTCTCTAAGAAAAGCTGAAATGTGTTAATAAAATAGATAAAACTAAAGAAGTAGTGGAAAATTCCTAGATTTTTAGTCAAATGTGGAAAATAGCTGACACAAAGGGATAGATGGTCAGGTTTTTTGCATTAATTTTAGCTTATAGACTTTGGAAATAAACATTTTGATTTGGGAAAAAACTGGAACAGCACATTGGAAGCAGACAGACTTGGATACAACAGGTAAGAAAAAAGAATGAGTGGCAAAGTCAAAAGTACTAGATTGGTTAGTGTTAATTTGGACAAAATTAGAATAATCTATAATTTGTCCTGAAAGACTTAACTGAACCATACAAAGTGTAAGAATCCTGGCATTAATGTAAATTTACTTTATTTTTTTTAAATTGTGATTGTTTGCAAAAATATCTTGAGACTTATTTGGCAGATTTCTCTGCAGGAGCCTGTCTCTTGTGAAACGGTTGGCTAAGGTAACTGATTCTCAGAAGACTGACCCAATAGACTGGGATTCTGAACTAGGTTACAGAAAGAAAACCTTTTTTTTCTGAGTGGAAACAAATATCTTGTGAAGTGGAACATATCCTGAAACACTATATACCTTGTGTGTAAAAGGAGTAAGACTAAAAGAGCTTTTTTTCCCATATAACAAACACAACTAGAGATGAGTTAGGAAATCTTGCAAATGCTTGCAGATGGAAGCAGAAAATACTAGCAGGGAAAACTGAAACTGATCTCATGAAGGCCTTGTAATATTTTTTCCTATTTTCTATCCTTAGTCATTGGATACATGCTTTAGTAAGTGAAGTGCTCATGAGTGCATATGCAAGTACAAAATCTACTTCTCCCCCACCCCCCAAAGAATGTATCTATCAAATATAGCGTTTTTGAAGAGGATATGTTACTAGAGGGATATCTAGGTGATCATCCTGAATGAAATTATTTAATCTTTCCTTTTCCTTTCCACTATCGTGACCTTTTGTGGTCTACTTACAGCAGGAGGAGGTGAGAAGTAATAAAAATCAAGTGAGAGGGTAATGTTTGAATTCTCAGTGCTCCTTTTATGGTATGTTCCATCAAGACTTATTGTCCCAGCTGCAGTTAAAATAATTACAGAGCAATTACAGTCTAATGAGGAAGAATGGTGCAATCTACTCAAAATGAGTAAGAGGGAGAAAGTAGTATTCCTTGGGACTGATAATGCCACCTTACATGCATGTTACCAACCTGGAAAGACAAAAAGAAATCTAATGCTAAAAGCCGGTGCTAAAACACTTTTCATACACAGGAGACAGATAGTTCCTGTTTCAAAGAGCTGTCCTTAAAAACTAAAACAATGGTGCAGAGAATCTATGATATGTCTAAAAAAAAGTAATTTACTTTTACATTTTCCCCTTTGAAATCCACAGAGTAGGCAGAGTAATAAGACTTTCAAAGTTTTTTAAAAACCTTGTGATCTCATGACTTATATTTACGAGGATGGACTTCAAAGTTAGGAGGTGATCTCATACTGACCATAAGGGAAAAAATGAAACAAGTAGGGTTGTCTGACTTCCAGGAAGTCTTCAGTTCATAAGTGCTGAACATCTTGTTGGTGACAGGATTATTGTTTGTAAGCCATTTGGTGTGTGTGCACACTGCCAGCTACGATGCAGTATTGAGATACTTGATCTGGTTCTCATCTGGTTAAAACTAAGGGTACCAATTTGTTTTAGTCAGATAATGATTTTTGTTCCATTTCAGGACTCATTATTCAATGCTGACAGCTGACAATCTGTATCACTGTAGGTACATTTGCTATTCAACTTGAAAATCATGCTTGCCCACCTGCTTTACGTAAAGGATGATTCCCATGGGATACAGGGGAAGCCTCTTTTCTGCATGGACTCATCAATTTACAGCAGTTTTACTCTCCAATCAGCATTTAGTTCATATTCTAAATATAGTAATAACATGGTTAGATTTATGAGTTTCTGGATGAATCCTAGGTTTGTAGGAATGGTAAAGCAATAAACCTTGGGAAGTTATGGTGATGCTACTGTTGTGCACTGTTGGAATAAATCTCCTAGCCTTCCCTCCTACCTCTTCCCTTCTGCTCTCTTGAAGATTTTTTTATTCTGCTTATTATTTCTTATCTCCTGATTATAAATTGGCTTTGCATTCCTTTGTGGTTGCATTTTAACACACCTCCTGGACATCCAGCAGAGCAGAAGCAAAGCCCAACAGTGAAAAACACTGAGAGCTGTAGATGTTTAAGTCACTTGCTGTCAAAAGTGACTGTGGTGCATTCTCACCAATATCATTTGTTCCTTTTAGAAACAGATCATGCAGACACCCCAATAATTAAATCATTTACTTACTGGGAATTACAGCAATTGGTAATGATCACGACATTGCACAATCAGCAGGCTGTACTCATTTGTTCTGCTGCTTAACATCACCACTGTGAGAACAACATTGTTTATTATGGCTCACAGGCAGTAATCATTTTACTTAACATGAGAACTTTTTTCACTCAATTGCTTTCATGCTTTAGGCTGATGAAAATAATCATCATGCGACAATTACTTGTACCTCTACAGATGATGCTCAGGAGCTCAGGTCATTGAATATGCAGTATATACATTTTTACTGTGGTACATGTTGTCCTTTTGCCCCTTTTTAAGAGAGAAGATGGATCACTGCTTTCTTTCCCTCTGTGTTGAGAAACTTTATTAAATTCAAAAGGCTAACAGTGTCCAGTAGCAAGACATCTTCAGTTCTATGAAAGAATTCAGAAGCTAAATATGAGGTGAAGGATTAGGTATGCAACTTTGACTTATCATCATATTCAGAAATGAAATATCTAAATCCACTGGGCACTGACTTGGTTTGAGGATTTATTTATGAATAATTCAAGATCTACTCACTTTAATTATAGGCAGCTGAAAATACTCCAGCAATCTTTTCAGCAAATGGGTATGTTAAACACTATATTATTCTATGCACTCACCTTTTAGTCTGCTAGTAGCAGCTGACCATAAATATACATTGCATCTCAAAAGGTTTGCACCTCATGTCCAATTCAGCATTAAAAATAATGCTGCACAAGCTTGTAATTGATACTGTAAGCAATTTTTTGCTCTAACAGTGGAGGCAAAATATGTACAAGTTTGAGAAGTACTTAACTGAAATGATGAATTGAGAGTAAGGAAGTCAAATTTATCATAATATAACTTCATAAAGAGGCAAATTTACACAGAAGCATTTTCATCCTGGAGAAGAGAATTCCAGTCTAGGTTGTCTGCATAAATCCATTGATTCAATTTACTCTAAGAATTCAAAGTTATAAAATAGTTGAGATCCATGAAGGTAGACACCTGGAATAAGGCAGCAAAGGATTTCACAAGATACTCCAAATACTTCATAGTTTAAGAATATTTTGTTCACTTCACTTTTTTCACAATTATTATTTTAATAATTTCTCTGACATGGGCACAAAGAAAGAAGAGATCTTCTCATCTCTAGATTTTAATACAAAGTAGATATGATTTCATGACAAAGAAATTCAGGAATTAATATTTCTAGGCAATGGGTCATCATGGAAGAAGATACAGAAAAACCAGAACATTTAAGTCAAAATTTACTCTGTAAAGTAGAAGGAGATGAAAGAAAATGAAACTGGAAGCACAGGTACAAAGTAGACAATATATGGACTCAAAAGTTTGATCGAGAGCCTTGCAAAATGAAAAAAAATAGAAGAGTGTAATGTAAGAATCTTTCTACAGTGGCAATATTTTGAACACTTGGGAGAACAGCCTCTGAGAAGCTCAGGAGAAGACTGGTGTGCAGGCTACTTGGCGGTGAGAGAAAAGCCACTTAGTGGAGAAAGGTAAGAAAATTATGCTATTAAAGGGTAAAAGAAGGAAGAAAGGGCTCAGGCTGCCTTGACTGTATTGGAACAGCTGAGAATATAAATGACAGGTATCAAATCAGGTCTTTTCTGTAGTGATAGCATTAAAACTTCTGTAACCTAGATAATTTGCTTATCACAAATAGATACATAGCTACAGGAAACTATAACAAAATGACAGTAGTGCAATATAAATTATTTTCTTTAATTGTGGCATACTGAAGACTTGTTTTTATTAAACTGCATATGTGAGCAACATCTTTGTGATACTGTTAAAAAAAATGAGGATTTTGTATATAAAACTTTTTGCATACAATCACTGGCCCATTGCTACTCAAGCTGGTCTTTGTTTCTGATATTTCCTGACCTTATGCTGGCTACAGCTGTCATGGTTAGGGCCTGTGTGAGTTCCTGCGGCAGTTAATTATAAATGAAAGACATTATGAAGCATTAAAAATCTGATGGTTTTTATGCCAGTCCTTCATGTCTGGGTCCATTTCTTTTAAACTCTCAAAGATGAATAAGTCAAGTCAAATCTTCCTAGTTTTATTACCTGTTCAGAGAGAAGAAATGCTTTGCTGTTCAGAGGACAACATTTTGAACTTCAAGTACTGTCCTGAGTAGGCAATATTTATTAAAGGCAAAGTGAGATTGAGAGAAAAAGAGACAAATCTATAATCACAGGAAGAGTACAAATTGAAATTCTAGCAACCCTATTCAGACTGAAGAGCAGTGGACTTGTTTTCTATACAAGCATGAAATTATACATCTCCCAGCAAGCCTGACCCTAACACTTACTGCATTCAAGGCACCTATATGATGACATCATATGTTTTCAGATTTCAGGTAGCTCAATTATTCTGTAGAGACAGTCAGGGTTTTTTTATACCCTTTTCTGCCACACCTGATTAGTCCTATTGAATGAGAGAAATAAATCCAGTCTTCTGCAGTGCTAGGCTATTACCATTGCATAGGAACAATAATCATCCATCACAGAAAATCCATATAAAGTTGATATTAGGTGTTCTAAAACAATTTGGCAATAAGATTGGGCAAGGCCATATCTTATTGTAATCCACTTGCTCCCAGCAGTCTTCTGTTCCTACAAAGACAGTGAATCACAGAGAGGGAATAGAGAAGCTACTAAAGCTCTGTTGGGCCAGAGAGCAGCAAATATTGCTTCTGAGAAGAGTAAAGGTGGAAAGCAACTGTTGACCTTAGAAAGACTGCAGGTGCTACAAAGACAGCAGAACATTTAAACTGTTATTTTACTGAACCATGAAAAAAAAAAATAATATAAAGTACAAATAGTATATATTATATACTATCTATGTATAGTATAAATATCCAACTGACATCTTAGGTTTGGAAAAAAAACCAACAACAACACAAACCTAAAGCAAGTCTTTCTGAAAACACCACACTTTAAAGTGAATCTGGCTGAAGGTTTCTTTGACACTACAGTGATCAGAACCCATGGTGCACTAAATGAGGCACTTGTTTCTTCCTATTTTCTACAGTTTCTCAGCTGAAAATAGCTGAAAACTCAAGTGCAAACACTGAAAAAGTGCTTTGAAGTAATGACATACTTTAGCAACACTGCTATATTAATTCTTTAATTAATGAAATAATTATGCTGTCATGGTTTAATAAAGGCAAGTGAGGTAGAGTGTAAGAAGGCAATCACAGAAACGAAAGTGGAGGTTTCTTTTGTAAACTAGTGGTATATGTTCATATATTAGTGTTCACTATTTTAATTGAAAATCACTGCACCAAAAGTTTTGGGCATGGACTCTTCCATTAAAATTCTTGTTGCTCCATTGGTAGTCATGTTTTATACTTCTCAGGCTACACAGTCTTCTTTCACAAAACTAAAACAAATAGTGTGTGAAAATAGTGTGTGAACATTTCTCTTATCTTCACTTTAGATGTTAGAATGGATACCAAGGTAAAACAAATGGTTCTTTAAAGGTCCTGAATGAAGCCTACCTTTGAGCCAAGAAATCTCTTTTTTTGAAATTTCAGAGTAAAGAACTCATTTTTATCATTATTTGAGTGGTGCTGTGCTCTTACTATTATTACTTCATTGTTTTTCTACAGAAAAAACATGTTAAACAGCTTTAGTGTTTTAAAAGTGGCATCTGTAAACCGAGAATTCATCTTTTGTTTTGCTCCATTTGGAAAAAAAACCCAAAAATAAAAGCAAGAGATTAGTGAACTGTGAAGAGATTTCTGTAACTGGACCAAAAGAACTTTGGGTAAACTGGCAGGACTTCTTCATAACATGGGCTTTGAACTTGTGAATTTTACTGCAAAAATCTAGGAGTTCAAATTTGATCCAATAAATATTCTAAACTGGACGTAAACTCAATTAGTTGTAAGTTTCCTAAGCTCCTAGATGAACCAACTGGGAAAACACAAAGTGCTTTCCCATTTATTTATTTGTTTCTTTATTTATTTACTCATTAACTTGGATAATCCTTGAAAAGCTTTTAAGCTACTTTAAATTCAGTGTTGAAACTTGCAATGTTCATTCATGACAAGACTGCTGTGCAAATGGAAATGGGACTTCTGATCTCTCTCTGACATAGAGCAGTTCTCCATTTTCACCAATTGCAGAGTATTGTCATTTCCGGTTGGCCAATGCTGACAACAAAAGTGTTTTATAGTCTGTTGTTCAGAGCATACACAACAGTGTGCTCAAACATTACAATAGCATACAGCTAAAAAGATCTCAACACTTCATTTACTGTTACATCTATTCACCAGCTATTCACTTCTAATAATTACAGAGTGCTGTTCACACCATTTGCCAATTTGGTAAATATCCCATTTTTTTGTTAACAGACCTTTGTCTGTTCTGAACTTTAAAACTAGGAATTTTTTCAAATACCTTAGAATTACATGTCTGTGGACTACAGTTACAAAATACATGGTTATTTAAAGCATACCATAACATATGTTGCCTGTCATACTGCTGGTAAATCCTCCTCAGTTCCTCAGTGGACAGGCAAGCTGGCACCCAAAATGTATCTTGGGCAAAGCAAAGGAGTCTATACTAGTTTCCATCCAACAATGCAGCAAGACTATTGCTAGAGAGGATTCAGATCAGATTTTGACCTTTTTTTTAAACAGAACTCTTACTTCCTTGAAGGTTCGTAATACTGCTTCCTCAGTTATGTGGTTTTCTTATTGACGAGGCAGACTGATTTTTTAAAAATTAGACAGATTTTTGCAAATCTTTAATTGGATAGTTTAAACCTCCAATTATGATATTTAATCATTTTGTATAGAAAATGGGAGGCAGTGTTCCATAGATGTAGGCCAGAAATACTAGAGATAGAAGATATTTCCAAAAAAGAAAAAAAAAAAGGCATTTTTTACAGAATCACAGAATGGGTAAGATTGGAATGGTTCACTGGAGCTCATCTAGTCCAACCTTCCTGCTCAAGCAGGATCCTCTAGAGCACATTACTTGGGGTCGTGTCTAGACATTTTTATCTCCCCAAGCCCTCTGGGCAATCTGATCTAGTGCATGGTCACCTGCATAGTAAAGAAGGTGTTTCTCATATTTGGATAGGATTTCCTGTGGATCAGTTTCTGCTTGGCACCATCAAGAAGAGCTTGGATCCATCCTCTTGTCACCTCCCTTCAGACACTCGTGTACCTGGGTAATGTCCCCTCCCAGCCTTCTCCAGGTAGAGCAGGTCCAGATCCCTCAGCCTTTCCTTATGAGACAGATGCTCCAGTCCCATTATCACCTTTCATGCTGTCTCCAGAATCTCCTGATCCCTCTTGTCTCGAGGACCCCAGAATTGGACACAGTATTCCATTCCATTTACCGCTTCAAGCATTTTTTACTAATTTAGTAGTCTGACAAGACTTATTAATGCAGTCATTAATAGTAAGGATTTTTTTCTTTTAGGCAGTACTTGATACATTAAGTAAAACTGTCTTCTTTAAAAACAAACAAACACACAAACAAATAAAAAGGAACCTCAAAAATACATCAAACCATCACATTACCATGTTTTCATAGCAAGATTTCAGGCGGCTGTTCCAGTAAGACTCATATTCTACTCAGAGCAAAATAATTTGAGAAATGTAAGGTTCTCACAGTACTCTGGAAATATGCTTCCTTGTGTTCTACTTTTGCCATCAATTGCTGAGGAAAAATAAAGCCCAGCAATATTTTGTAACCAAATACATATCAACTTTTATATATCCATATTATGCTTATTGGCAGAAAATAGTGCTTGATTGAGTAATATAGCTTCATTAAGTAGTATAGCTTCATTTTAACAAGGAGCTAATACTAAATAAAACGTTAATCCACTACTAAATAGTGGTTATTTAGCCTATTTAGTGGTCATTTCTGCACTTTAAAAAATTCCTTCTTTTTGAGCTGGCCTGAAACATACTGAAAATTTTTAAGCTAACTCTGACATATGTCCTCCATTATACATTTAGAAAAAACACTTCCATTCTTAGGTTTGAAAGTAAGGATACATGCAATGATATATATTCAGATCTGCTATATTCATATGTATGCTACCTGTAGAGCTGGACAACTGACTGGTGTACAGCAAGTTAAGCATGCAGCTGCCATTCCATGCATCTCTTCACTAAGAGCTAGGTGCTTCCAGGTTTTGGTTAGAGCTGGAGGTCTCACAAGCAAGCTGTTAAAGTGTTCAGAAAGGCAGAAGATGGGAAAAGCTAGTAGATAACAGCAGCTAATTTAAAAAAAAAATATTCAGACGAAATCTCTCAAGTTATTTCTTAAGTAATTGCCCAATTTTCACTTTTTGATATTATCTGAAAGATTGAAGTTTTTATCTGGAAATTGCCTAGCAGCTACAAAAGGCAAAGGACACATCCAAGGAAGACGTGTGTGCTTTTATAAAAAGGCACAGGTAAGATTTCATGATGTCATACAAAATAGGAAGAATTGTTAGCAACTTTTTAATCATGTAAATAGATTTTTTAAAGTATCATTCTGTATTGTGAAAGGCACTTCTTTCCTTTTCTATTGCCATGTGTTCCAACCAATCTCATTTAACAAGCACTACTTTCATAGGGTTTGCATACATGTTGAACTTGCATGTGTGTTAGCTGCTTTTTATTCACTCTTCCTCTAAAAGAAAAGCATGGCGTTTGTAATAGATTAGTATGAGGTGAAGGATTAATATTTCCTTAAAATATGCAAATATTGAACTATTGTACCTAATTGCAATATTGTAATATTGAAGTATTAAAATTTCATCTCCATGTTATTTTTTTTATATTTATGTGTTTTAAAATTCAATCTTGAATTTCATAATAATGAAAGTATTTCTACCAGATAACTGCAGAACCGAGAAAACAAATGTTATTTAGAGCGTGTGAGGATATATTTTACAATAAAGATGAATGAGTGATTGCTAAGATATACAGTAACAAATAAGATGGGGAAAAAAAGCATAGGTTTTATTATACTGTGAATCACAGATTATACTTTATTGCTAATTTTCTTTTTTTTCCACTTATTTCTTAATTTCTCAATTTCACTGGCCATTTTAGAGCACTTCATTGAATTGCATGATAAGAAGTATTACTTGCTAAAAATAAATGTAGAAATTCAGAAGCCTCGGTCTATACACATATCTTCTGCAACCAAGCAGAGTTATGGAACCTTACTGCTGTGAAATACGTGGAAATTTGGACAGTGGTGGAAATGAGAGTTTGACATTGCTGTAATGTTGGTTTGCACTGTTAGTCAGAAGACACCAGACTGAACAAACCATCAGCATTTACTTGCAAATGGTGAAATAATGTTTTCGCACAAGCTGTACTATTTATTCTCTGCTGTACCTCATCCTCTGATATAATTTGCATATAACCGCATTTTCACCTCTAGGAAAAAATTATCACCCATAGTGCTTGGTAACCTGAACAGAGCAACTAGTCCCACAGAGGGTACAATCTGAGATGTACACAAATACCTTTGCTAGGGAATGAATGGATGGCTCTCCCCACTGACCTCCACCTCTGCTAAACAAGGCAAACACAAAAGTTGAGAAACAGAACACTTATATTGCAGCCTTCTACCATTTTTAGAACACAGGTATTCTTCAAATCCTCAAAAATTTTCTTCTTATTTTGCAGCACTTCTCCTCTCTGTCTCTTTGGCAGCAACTGTCTCTGGCCAGAAATATATTACAAAAACATGTGATTTTTATCTCCTTCTGATGAGATTTCAGAGCTTGTCTGGCAACTCTGAGACTACGGAATGCAAACCTTTTCTTCACAATCTCCCACGACATTTGTGGAGTGAGCAGGTTGTCACACACTGTTCTATCTTCTCCACTGAACAAATATTTTCTGTGTAGCACAGGTATAGAGCATGGAAAACTTTTGTGATTTCAGTTTTGTCCCATGGAAGGATCAATGGCTGGCTAGCCATTACATCTAGTAATCACCATGAATAAAATCAGGTACCAATTGGCAAGGTTATATAGAGCAGTGGTACACACATGTGTAAATACTTGTTTATTTAATGGAAACATTCACTGCAATCGTCAGAATGACGTAACAAGAAAAGTCATGGTTTCCCATCTGGTAAGAGGATTAGTATTGAATGTATAATTTAAGAGGAGGTTGTGAAACATACCAGAGGATATAGGAAGAAGGGGGTTTAAGCTTAGCTAATACTCTACTGTCAGACAGAAAAAAGACCCCAAAAATCCCAAAACGATCTGATAGAAAAAGTGCACTGGGGGATCAGTGCTGGTTATTCTTTCATTTTCTTTTGAAGTTGTCTTAACTTCAAAGACCTTGATGACCAGAAGAAACAAAATTTTTAAAAAAATAATTTTTAAATAAGAAAATAGACAAGCTGTAATTTCTAATGACATACAAATTAGGGGTCGCAGATTTAGAGTTCATTGTCCATGGATCTGTCTATTAAGAAACAGGCAGGTTACACAATTTTTTTTCTTTGTTTTTATGCTTTTCCACCTTCTGATTGTTTTAATTTAGCTACAAATGTGGAAAAAAAAATAAATGGAAAAAAACAACCAACAGCTCAAAGAGATAAGCCTGGTTGAAATCATGATCGAGAAGTCCAGGAGCAATTTGCTGCTCATTAGGAAAGATTTTCATAAAGATCAAATAATAGCACTGTAAATCCAAAGGGCAGCATGGTGTATCAGTGTTGAACTTTGAGCTCAAGAGTTGATTTTACTGTGCTAATAAATCTCCACCACATGACTTTGAATCTCATCAAAAACAATCCACCCTCTCACTCTGTAGTCTGCAAAATCCTTTTGAGGAGCCGTGTGCTGCTGTTGCTATTCCAGCAGGTTATTACCAGCGTGTGAGAGCAGCTCTGGGTCAGAGGCTTAGCCTCTATACCAGCCTTCACTTCCATAGCTGCTCCAGCTACAGAATGGAGCTTGTAACCTGGCCTCTCTTCATTACTGTTGTTCAGCCTTCTCCTAAAAGCAAAATTATATGCCTATCGAGATTATTATTGTTATTTTTATTATAATATATTTATGAATCCTATTAGCTCACTTCCTTTGTTATTTGCCATCCATGTTCTCTTTTTCTGTGAATTGATGCTGAGACAAGATTACTGGTACAACCAAGTCAAATGAACTAGAATGGATGGAAGTTAGATCAGCTAGGTTTGGGGTGACTACAAGCAGGATTCACTTTTGACTAATGCATCTCTAGGATGAAGCAATATGTGAAGATGTATCCCCACTAATGAGGCTGAGTAGTGCAAACAAATGTGGTGCTAACAGATATTGGTTATGTAGCATTCTGAGGACAATTCAGATCATATCCACCTCTTCTCAGCCATGCTGTGCAGCCGTTCACAAAACACTGTCATATACATCAAAACCACTGAGTGCTGGTGATCAAAATAAAAAGGTAGTTTTCTGTGATTGAGCTGAATATGGTCGAAAGGAGCAGAGGTCACTGAAAGTTACACTTAAAGAAGAGCCCTGCAATTATACTGTAACTGCAGCACTACTGACTAGAAGTAGATACCTAGCAGACAGCCAAAACTTCTTTCCTAATTTATGCTTGTATTTGTCTCCACCCTTCACTGTTTTCCTTCTTTTTCAATCTCTATATGGGTATTCCGCAAGGTTCTTCAGGTGAGACTTTATCATAGCTGCTGTGGAAGTCTATCTTCACACGGGCCTCTCCTGAGTCACAGGATCTGGTGGACCCAGAAAATTTTTAAGTCTTTGAAAAGAGAGCAGAATCTCATAAACCTTGACTCTTCACCCCCTTCCAGATTCAGCTAAGATGGTGGGAGGTCTTCTACTTAGTGCTGAAAGTACACCTGAATAACGGAAGAAACAAACTTTCTCCAGAAGCCAGTGTTGCTGTTCAAACATGTAGGCATTTAGACTCACTGCTGATTTTTAATGCTTCTTGAAAAAGCAGCCAGGTTCTTAAGCTGCAGTTCCTCATGTAATCCTTCTCTCCAAGGCATTGTGGCTTACATACTAGAAATAATGAAATACATTTTACCCACTTTAAAATTTCAAAGATATGGTCTTTAAAATAAAACATCTCCAAGCACTAATGTTTTGGTTAATTGAACCTCTCTGACATGTAGTCCCTGAGGTTTCATATGCTAAAAGTTCAGAAAAATTCACCATGTTGTGAATGCATTATTCCTTAAAAACACCAGGACAAAAACAAAGATATGCTTGTTCTGAACTTGCTGTCATGTTTCATCTAATAATACTTTTCCCACTCATGCTTTTGTGATGCCAGGTTGCTTCTGAATTAATTTGTTTCAAACTCTAAGGTACCATTACTATATGCAAGAGATATTTCTTGGTAGGGAAAATTACTTGCTTTATAAATCCTTAAAGGTAATTTGATTCCTAATCTAATATATACAGACCCAACATACTTATAGACACATACTTGTACAATTCTACTTCACATGCAATATTGTACAAAAGCCAAATCCAACCTGAAACATTTTGAAGGAGAAATATACAGGCCTTTTAACACTCAAACCCTCATTCATTTAAAGAAGAAATCAAGATTGCAAAGAAAAACAGTGAAAAGCTGGGAAAAACCAGATTCAAGGTTGCCAGACTACCTCCACCATTTTAGGTTATGATAGCCTTTAAATATATGATACTTTTTACCACAAAGGATGTTGACCACTCAGCAAACAAGAAGCAAATTCTTCCTTTAAGATCATCTATTCTACATTTTACTTTGATTTTAACTTTTAACTGCACTGTATTCTTGGCTCTGCCTATAATCAAATATTGCTTCCTTTATAACTCCTGCAAATGTTAGAACTGGCTTCTGATATGAATTTTGCTTTGCATTTTTCCCAGAATTCTCTTATAACTTATTTAAAACATCAATTCATTTTTATTTTGCCTTTAGCATACCCTTGAAGGTTTCTTTATGCTATAGAAAGGCTATGGAGAGACATAGCATAAATATAAGTCTCTTGCCCTGGTTGGGTGCTGCGAATTAACTCAGAATTTGTGTCTGGGCACTATATCAGTTACTAATTATTGTTTCTAATAGACCTGGGAGGGGTTTGAAGACGGGTAGGGGGAGGATGGTAGTGAAGATGTGAAAGAATACAGAGGCTTAAGCTCAGAGTAAATGAAAAATATTTGTTATATAACCATAGAATTTAAAGCAGATCTGTTTTCCAGTTTTGTGCCAGGTATAAGATTAATCTGGGAACAGATGCCAAATCAAGGCTCAACCGTTCTTGTAAAACCTATCCAAGGGTCTTAATTAATGTATCTCAAGATTAATTACTGTTATCAAATACAGCCAGTTAACATAATTCATTTATAATTTCCAATAACTGTAAGATGTCAGAATTTTCATCACAATAATTTTTTTAAAACCAGCAAATGGCTTCTAGGAAGTTCATCCTCTGCATCTTATCAGATCAAGACAGTATCATTTATTTTTCTCTCCCTTTCTGTGACTAATTTGAACTGACCTAGTGCTACCTCTTCTCTGAGATAATGCAGGAAAAAAAAAAGGAAATGTCTGCTTCCTTTTCTCAGGTGCACTTGGTTTTTGGATTCTGGCTCTTACTGTGGATTGTAATCTTTCTACAACACTTTGTTATCTTGAGTGGTAATAATTGATTCTGAAGAGACTAGAGAGTAATTCATGTTGGGTTGTAGTTTATGTTTTTTTAACCTCCAAAGTAGTATTTAGCTATAAGACTTTAGCAGTATTACAATCCTTCCAGAGGATTTAAGCTAAAATCAGAGGATGAGATCAAAAGACACAAGTAGCCATGAAAATGGAATTTTTATCTTTTCAAGCTTAGTTCTCCATCTGCCTGGCAGGGGGATCAGGAATGCAGTGACACCAGGCGTAAAATGAGATCCCACCAAGGCTGCTTCTCCAGTTTTCTATGGCACAGGGAACGTGTTTCTTAAACCACAGCAAAATAACACTAAATTAAGAGACTCTATGACATGCTCTGAAATTTTTATAGGTCCATCCACATTTCCAGTGTATCTATGGACATCTTAATTGCAAGAGTGAAACAAACTTACAAAGAGTTGTTCTTTTTTTTTTTAAGTGAGAGGAAAGAGAAGAAATTAAATCATTAATTTTTAAAAGCTCTAAAAGAACAGGGCACTTTGAATTATACAAGTGCACTTTGCAAGTGCAGGGAAGAATTACATGAGCGGTACTTTGCCTTTTGAGACTATGAACAGAGCTAATAAAGAGCAAACTCATTTGTCAGGAAACCACAGCAAATCAATTGCAGGAGATCACTCAAACAGCTGCTCCCTTGCTATGTGTAGTCCTGCTACGTGCAGGACTAGCTAAGCCCTGCCTGCTGGCAAGATTTGTAAGGCTCATTTCCCCAAGCCTAGGAAAAGCTTCCCCAAACACACACCCACGATGCTGTTTCTGCTTTCTTCCTCATGAGAGTCCTGTCACAAAACAGCCTCCGTTTAAATCATGCTGTGGCAGAGGGCACAGCTCTCACAACTTCTTGGTATTTATAAAAAGATGACCTTGGCTGTCATTGCTCACATTCCCTCTCTCTAAGGATGCGAACTATCATAACAATGCACATCAAACTCTTGCAAGAAGGAAATCAGTACAACCTGACTATGAAACGGAAGAACTACACAAAATGACTGCGAATAGGAGCAGCTGAACACTCAGATGGATCTCTGCATCCTTGAGATAACAAAATGGGGCATTGCTGACAACGAGAAACTGCACTAGTCTAACCTTAAGATAAGTGCACTGACCAGCAGGTCTAAGTCTGTCCTGCTGAGTCTGATAATACTGCCTAGACAATAATGCCATATTTGACTTACAGATGGAAGCAGCAAATTTGAAAAATGAAAACCAAAATCATACCTACAACACACAAGCTAGTCATGAAAGAGAGTTACAAGCAAATCACTGCTTGTGCTTGCCTGCATCTACTTCCCTCTCACTCCCTTTGGTACAGCTGACCAGCTTTGTGGTGAGCAAGAGCGCAAGGCAGAAACTGCTAGTTCTGCGGTACAGAAGCAATACAAATGGAAATGGCTTCTATGGTACTGTAAACACTCATATCAGATAGACTTGCGGTTCAAAATATAGAGATCATAGTAAAGGCACACATTTTCATTCAGCACTTTCTATTAGACCTCTTCTTCAGCATTCCAGCTGTTTTCACCTATAACCCTTAATGTATACACTGTACATTTGGAGTGCAAGCTCTCTAGAGAAGCTGACTGTTATGTGGACTGTGCAGTACTGGGGACAAGTAATTTGGATTGGGAACTATGCCTGGTGATGGATAACAAATATAATATTTTAATGAACAAATTAATTTCAATAATTGAAAGATTAACACTATATCCCCTGTGGAAAAATGTACTGTGGAATATACAGCTTGTCTGATTAGTTTATTATTATATTATAGAGGGAAAAGTTTCATGGTTTTTGAGGTTTCAGAAATATTCGTGGTTTGAAAGCACATGTTTTTTCCCTGCAATTCACCTTTGAGATACTATTAAAAAATTATGGTCTTGTTTGAATCCTTTTTTATTTTTTTTTTGCCCCAAAGTAAAAGATAGCAACCTACCACACAAAAAATCAATGCCTAAAAAGGTCAGCCTGACACAGGTTGATTATGTTACTTATGAAATATTTTATACTTGTTATTTTAAATGGTTTCTCATCATATTCTTCTTTTTACTGCATTAAAAATTTCTAGAATGACCAAACATTTATAGAAATTTTATCCTCTTCTATGGGCAGAAAGAATATATCTACTGGTTTTAATTTCAGAAGCTGCAAATCTTGAATAAACACAATCAAAGTACAGATCCTGAATTTAAATTGCATTTTCTTTTTGATATCTTGTTCTAACTTTTTGCAAATCATTTGATCTTTATTAGGTAAAGAGTGTTACTGAAATCCAAACTCCTTGTGCTTCCTAATGAATTCTTCTCACAGTGGATTAATTCTTCATGAGTTTAACATCGTAAAGGACACCTCATCAGTGGGTATTATTCATAAGCATTCTTTTCAAAAGAAATAATTATTTTAACGACTGGTATAATTAAAAACTGACCAAAACCAGTATTTTCAAAGAATAAAATAGAATTCTAAAATCTGGTTTGTTTTTATTTTGTGTAAGTGCTGGGTTGACCTTATCTGGGTGCCAGGTGCCCATCAAGCCTCTCTATCACTGTTTCTTCTCAGCTGCACAGGGGAGAGAGAATAAGATGGGAAACAATTTGTAGGTTGATATAAGGCAGTTTACTAAAGCAAAAGTGAAAAGTTACATATGAACAAGCAAAGAGGAGAACAAAATATTTTATTCTCCACTTCCCATTGGCAAGCACACAATGCTGTTGTTCTGGAAGGCAAACCTTGTAAATAATGAATGTCCTCCCTCACTCCTCCTTTTCTTAGTTTTTATATCTGGGCTGAGATGGAACATCCCTTCATTCAGTTTGGGTTCAGCTAGCCTAGCTGTGTCCTCTCCCAGGATCTTGCCCACTCCCAGCTTATGGATGGGAGTGGAATGCTGGAGGGTCAGCACTGGTGCTGTTTCAGCATTGTTCAGCAATAGCCAAAACGCTGGTGTGCTATTAGCACCTTTGTAGCCACCAATGCACAGCACAGCAACACTGTGAGGGCTGCTGTGGGGAAATGAACTCCAGCTCAGCCAGACTGGAGCCATGTAGTGTGCCATCATTTGCAGCTTTCTCTTTTCTAACCTTTTCTCAATAGACTGTTTTTCTTTTAGATGAATTTAATGACACAGAGTAACTTCAGGCTGGATCTTCAAACAAACCATTGATATTCCTAACAAATTTTATCTCTGATATTGGAGTTCTGTGTAAAATGTAGCCACTTCTGTAAAAACATCTTTAAGTAAAAAGACCTACTGACAAAATTTTCAAAACAATTTAAAATGTTTCCACCACCTTTTGGATGATAGCAAGAGCCCTAATGATTCATGGAACTTTTTTCTCTTCTACAGTTTCAATGGCTCCACTGCTCAATGCAAANTGGGAAACAATTTGTAGGTTGATATAAGGCAGTTTACTAAAGCAAAAGTGAAAAGTTACATATGAACAAGCAAAGAGGAGAACAAAATATTTTATTCTCCACTTCCCATTGGCAAGCACACAATGCTGTTGTTCTGGAAGGCAAACCTTGTAAATAATGAATGTCCTCCCTCACTCCTCCTTTTCTTAGTTTTTATATCTGGGCTGAGATGGAACATCCCTTCATTCAGTTTGGGTTCAGCTAGCCTAGCTGTGTCCTCTCCCAGGATCTTGCCCACTCCCAGCTTATGGATGGGAGTGGAATGCTGGAGGGTCAGCACTGGTGCTGTTTCAGCATTGTTCAGCAATAGCCAAAACGCTGGTGTGCTATTAGCACCTTTGTAGCCACCAATGCACAGCACAGCAACACTGTGAGGGCTGCTGTGGGGAAATGAACTCCAGCTCAGCCAGACTGGAGCCATGTAGTGTGCCATCATTTGCAGCTTTCTCTTTTCTAACCTTTTCTCAATAGACTGTTTTTCTTTTAGATGAATTTAATGACACAGAGTAACTTCAGGCTGGATCTTCAAACAAACCATTGATATTCCTAACAAATTTTATCTCTGATATTGGAGTTCTGTGTAAAATGTAGCCACTTCTGTAAAAACATCTTTAAGTAAAAAGACCTACTGACAAAATTTTCAAAACAATTTAAAATGTTTCCACCACCTTTTGGATGATAGCAAGAGCCCTAATGATTCATGGAACTTTTTTCTCTTCTACAGTTTCAATGGCTCCACTGCTCAATGCAAATGGGACAGAAGACGTTTCCCAGATGAGAAAGATGCCTTCTAAAAACATAAATAGATGAACACCATATTGGTATCCCATATCCCATATCTGAGTGGATCTGGAAGGTATTGATTCTGTGTGTAGTTTCTATCTTGCAAATGGTGCGGGCACATGAGCACAGAGCCCATTATGGACTAAACAACCTTGGGGTTACCTGTAATGCCTATGATGCACTGCAGGATGCACTGTAAGTGTAATTTTGGATTCTGCCTGGTGTTTTGGGGCTTAGAGCAAAAATCACACAGAAAGACAAGTGGAGTGAGGACAAAAACACCCGTTCCACAAGAATTTCATAACACACAAGTTGTAACACCACCAGCCTTGACTCAGCAAACTGCGATGCACTTGGCATCAATCAGTTGCCAAGAAAGACTGATTAGAGGTGTCTGTGTTTACAAACAATAATATGTCTAAGCACATCAGACCTCATACAAACTTCTTAATGGATCTACATTAAGAATAGCTTCAACAGTCCTCAACAGTAAATATGTTTGTAACTCAAGCTACTTCAAGAATGGAAAGAGGTCTCTTAGAAAGACAGTTCTGTACACATTAAATGTGTAAATGCATTAATTCAGTTCAAATATTGAAACCATTTTAGTTAAAGACTACAGGTGTATTAGCATCTCACTCAGAACCCAAGTAGTCCAAATATTCACCCTTTCATCTCAGAAGTCTATTAAACCTCACACATCAGCCTTTAAATCATTACTTTTCTCTATTTTTCTTGGGCTATCTGTGAGCCTCCATGCAACATTTTAAGAAGCTCTCTTTCTCCATCCCTCTCTTCCCCCTACATTTGCTGCACTTATACAAGACAAATTTTCTGGGGTGATCCTTTCTCAGAAAAACACTCAGTATTAAAAGAAAGAAAGAAGAGATCAAATAATAAAAGTCAGATCACTGAGAGGGCAGCAGCAGTAGCAGCAATGAAAAGAAATTGTAAAAGATGCAATCATCTTACCATTCTTTTTGCTTCCTGCTGCCCTCAGTGGTTTCTGAAGTGGACAGCAGTTAAGTGACAGCTTTCCTGTCTTCTAAGTGCCTTTGGCTACAGTCACAGGCATTTTCACAAGTGCTGCACATTTAACCTTTTTCAGAAAACTACCTTTGTAGGAAATAAGCCTAAGTGAAAAGCATTTGAGATTTCCTGGGTCTTATGAGATCCCCTAAGGGCATTTGCAAGGCAGAGCCATGATGGGGAGCAAAGACACACACCAGCCTGGGTTATTCTCCGTATTGTAAACCCCAGGAAGTGAGAGGTAGAAGACCTCACTGGCTTTGAAAAATATATATACATCAGCTCTGGCAGAGATTGTGAAAAATTTAAGTGGTCATGCTTTCTATGAAGATTTGGGCACTATCTCTGGTTTAATTAATCACTGGGGAAAAGTCTACACCACTGCTCAAATTACAAAGTAATGGGTCTATCAGGCACAATTAGACCTCAGCTGAACACAGTAGTTTGCTTGGAAACTATTCAAGTAAACAATTGTGGGTCCTGGATGGGGCTCCTTTCCTAATTAATCCACAGAGAACTGAAATATTAGCTTTTCCTCAACAAGGCATTTCCTAATGTGTGAGAGTGTTTTGCTTGTGCTTCTAGGCTTGCTGGAAATTCAAGGCAGGTTTTCATATAGGTGTCCATTCCACTGCCACAGCACCCTCTTAGAAATGCTACTCCCTGTGGCATGCCAAACTACCATGTCATTACATCAGTCCCAGAAGTGCCATGCATGACATGATGTAATAGCATCAGGGAGAAAGAAGTGACATAATGCTCCATAAAGCATGTCTTTGGTGACAAGAGAATTTACAGGAAAGGTTGCCCAGCTACTCCATTGGCGAGGGCTGGTTATAGCAAATTACATTCCAGTTCTGTGATTTCTTGGTAATAGTAGGTAAGTAAAAAGAGAATAATGTCTATTTGTTCGGAAATTAAAATTTTCTAACAGATTAATAACTTTAATCTGGTATAAATATCTAGGCATCTGACCTTAACTTTTGAACAGAAAAAGGGCCAACTACTTAATGGCATTTAGCTCAGTGCTGGAAAGCATACTTGAATACAGAATATGTAGTGGAACAATCATACACAACACACAATCAGATTAATCTCACCGAAAGAGAAAAGTTTTGGTGCTTCTACAAGAGTACAAAAATCAGAATAATATAATTTTTAAGGTTGAAAAAGACCCCTAAGATCACTGTGTCTAATAATTGGTAGTAAGTGCCTTCTGTTTCTTTTTTCACTCTTTCTCTTCAGTTTTCTCTGAACATTTCAATCATGTTAATCTGAACATTAAATCAAAAATGAGCAATTTTTAATTCCAATTTTCTACATGTGCAAGTGAATGCAGTAGAGACACATCTATAAAACATCCAGAGCAGGTCAGTTCCAGATAAATGGAAAAGCAAATCATGATTCCTTTCAGCAAGAACTAGAGATAAATGGTACTTCTCTCCTCATTTGCAAAGCAACAAAGCGTATGTTTTTCTAATTGTTTATTGTCATACTGAAGATAAATTTCTGGTGGGAGGTGGTGTGCAGACGAACTTGAGACTCAGCTGGTGAGAAGAAGTTCATCACATTTTTAACTGCTTCTTATTCAGTGTAAGATGTGCCTACATTTGCACTGCCTTCTGAATGGATATTATGCATCTGAGCAGACTAAGTATGCCTCTGCGTTCTGTTACATGGCATTTTTATGGATGGGCTGACACTGTGAGGGAAAAGAAAGGGAAGGTTTCATTTAGGTCATGGTCCATTTAACTTACACTCTCGACATGAAGAGCCACTTCACTTAGCTGCCATAGCTAAAAGAACATCTCAAAAACTAAAGAAACAATCAAAATTGCAATCATACCACCCTGAAAATTAATGAATATACAGCAAAGAGGGTGCTGAATATAGGAATCATTCCATCTGAGGTCCAAACCATAGCTGAAGTAGCTGTCTGACTTATCCTTGTTGTTAGCCTGACTTCGTAGTCTGATAGGTGAATATGACAAGGGAATATGTTGGTCAAAAGAGAAAAAAATACCTGACACTAATGCATTAAAATCTTGACCTGCAGTAATGTCCACATACAAATGTAATGTGCTGAGCAAGATAGCCATCCTTTCTGTTTAATTTTCATGTTTCCAAACACTGTGACTAGGGTTAAATATGGGTATTTATTTTGGTTTTGTTTTGACTTGATATTTTACACACTCCACTAAAACTTTCCCAGCTTTACCATCTGAAGTCATCTAAGGCTGTCCTGAAAAATAGAGATAGTCTTATTTGCCAAAGAATAAAAACCTTCAGATGATTCTTTACTTCTTTCAAGGTCATAATTCTGGGGTGGTAAAGATGAAAATACTGAGACAAGGCTCTCTTTATTTTGGTCAGCATAGCCTGGGCAAGAAACTTATGTGACATTTAATGACTGTTACTTCAATGGTAAAACCAGTAAAACTTGCACTTCCAGCTTGTCAAAGCTGGATCCTATTCACAGGGTACACATACTCCTGTATCTCACATACTCCTTCTTGTACAGACCTGCTTCTAGTGTCACAAAATCATAAAATCATAAGGTATTCTGATTTGGAAGGGACCTGTTAGTTCACAGGACATCCCAGGAGTCACACCATGTGCCTGAGAGCATTGTCCAAATACTCCTTGAACTCTGTCAGCCTCAAGCTGTGACCATTTGCCAGGGGAGCCTGTTCCCGTGCTTAACCATCCTTTAGGGGGAGAAGTTTCTGAGTTAGGAAGTTTCTGGATCTTCAGAAGAAGATTCCAAAGCTATAAAATACTTTTATAGCTTTCTTTTTGTTCCATAAACAATATTTGATGACACAGAAGCTGTTACTTTCTACATAAATCATAGAATTACATAATCACAAAAAGGCTTGGGTTGTAAGACTTTAAAGATCATCTATTTCCAATCCCTCTGCTGTGGACAGGAATGCCACCCACTGAATGTGGCTTAGGGCTGCATCCAACCTGGCTCTAACACTGGGCTGAGATACACACTGCTCCTCTAGGCAAGCTGTGTCAGTGTCTCACTATCCTCTGGGTAAAGAATTTCTTCCTAACATCTAATATAAGTCTCTCCTCTTTTAGTTTAAAACCACTACCCTTTGTCCCATCTCTATAAGCCCTTGTAAAAACCACTCTCTTCTTTCACAAGCTCACTTTAAGAGCTGAAAGGATGCAATGAAGTCCCCTTGACACCTTCTCTTCTCCAGACTGAACAATTGCAGGCCTCTTAGGCTTTCTTCACAGAACAGACATTCCAGTACTCTGATCATCTTTATGGCTCTCCTCTGAGCCAGTTCCAAAAGGTCCACACACTTGTGCTGCAAATCCCAGACAGGGATGCTGTATTCCAGATGGGGTCTCACAAGAGCAGAGTTGAGGGGAGAAGCTGAAAATTATCAAAGCACCTTTTAATCTATGATGATATGCTAACATTCAGTTTGATAGGCTTTTTATAATCCCAGAAATTCTCAGATTGCATTCAAGCTAATAATGATATCAGAGTTATGAATTTATTGGCTTCTAGTGGATTCCTTAAATCAATTGGCTGTGCCAGTGAAGTATGGCATAATTTCCTGCTGCTCTCCTTCAGTAGTACCTTGGATTGCCCTATATAGCTCAGCTTTCAAAAGCGATCAAGATTAAAACTGAATTTTCTCTGATTGATTACAATCAATGGCAAATTACAGCATACAGCATCTTAAATTCTCTTTGACATACATATTCAGTTCTTTAATTTTGCAAATTCCTCCTTAATCAGAACAACCTACAGATCTTGGGATGAAAGTGACAAAGCTATCATTACTGCAGCAATTTTGTAAGGTATATGATTTAAGCTGGTCTGCTCAGTCCAGCTGAATCCCACTGGGCAATTTCAGAAGAAAGGACTGAAACTTGACAGGTAGAGCTAAGCCCTAGCAGCTTAAGGGCCTATCATTCAAGAAAAGGAGCTGCTTGTTCTCTGGTAAGAGGACTTTTGGTGTAAGTGTTGTTAATCCAGCTGACTGCACCAAATGCAGACAAAAAGAATCTCTTGAAAGAAAAAAAAAATCCTCTTTGTGCACTCTTAACACTTCTCAATAAAGAATGAATTTTTTTTTTTGTATCTGTCTGGAACTCTGCAACAACATTGACTATATTGTGCTGTGATTTAACAAGGCCAGCCAGGGAACATTTCTTGGCAGTATTTCACCTTCCCTCCCCAAAGCTGTCTCACATATCGAACTCTCCTGAGCTTTGAGCAGGAAATAAGGTTGGGAGAGCAATAAGTTTGAGATACAACCATCTGAGTATCATAAATATCCCCATACCATGTTCTTTGTTTACGAAAATAGAAATCACCCCTCCTGCTTAGCCTTCCTCCCATTTTTGCATGGAGACTAGCAATATCCGAGACACAAAATCCCTTCATTTTTTATTGACAAGATTTCTTACCTCCTGCAGATGCATCTGACTTCCTTAGAGAAGTGGTCTTGAAAATCTCCCATCTTCAGACCTGCTTTTGACGACCTACTCTTGCAATTCCTTTTATCCCCAAGATGTTTGTCCCCAGTGTCAGACATTATGCTATTGATACTGCCTAAGTGTTAATGTGTTATTCATATTTCTCTGAGTTCATCAGTGTCTCAGCTTGTTATTCTTGCTGTTCCCCAGAATAATAGAGCTTAGTGAGGCAATTTGTGCTCAGCTTCTGCGGCTTGTGCAAGTAAAATATTCTATTCAAATTTATTATAGAAAAAATAGCAGCTGCATCTAATCACCTTTCCTCCAGAGATTTAAAGCACAATAACATTCTGTCTAACTGTGCTCACTTAACTGTTTTTTAAGTAATATGTTTTAATGTAGAATTGCTTATATGCTCCCTTTAAAGGAGCACTTTTCCCTCCACATTAGGCTTTAACTCCTGATGGAGACTCACTTGTGATCATGTCTCACTAGTGTAAATATGGAATAATGCCTCAAATGTCAACAGAGTCACAATGGAATAAGAAAGAAGATAGACAAACTAGCCCCTTTTGTGTGATATGAAAAGCTGCTTTTATCTACACCTCGATGATATCATACTGATGCCTGCTTGTACACTGATTTAGTTCTACACAGGACTAATTTTTCAAGATAGTTGATTTAAAGTATTAAAGAATTATAATGAAGTGCTTTCCAGGGCAGGGTGCCTCAGTGCAACCCAAACCAAATGCTCCAGTTATGCCTGATTTCAATGCATAGCAGAAATGAATTTCCTCTTGTTCTATTGTCTGTTCAGCACAGTGTGCAGACCTGCATCTGTCCTTTTATGCATATATGAGATCAAGTATTGCAAGGCATGAACAGAATACAAAATTGTATATTGCAAGTCCTTCAGCCTTCACCTTCTGCTAGACAGCATCTCAAGCACTAAAACATGTGCATTAAAATACATTATTTAGAGATATTTTCATTTTTACAGTTCATGTGGCAGGAAACAAACTAATATTTAAAACAACATCATTAACAGATTTATGTCTGAACTATCCAAATACCTAAATGTTCCATGTTCTTTAAGTACGCTCTGTGAATACATAAAATAAATTCTTCTGATTTTGATTTGAGAACTTAGAGACCAAAATGCATTCAATTCAGGGGAAAAAGATGCCTTTAACTTAACATTTCTATTAAAAGATTTTAAGAACATACCTGACTAGGTATAATCTAGTATAATTTAATAATAAGATGACTAAAACCACCCTATACTTACTTTATTTCATAGTAAATGCAATCTTTTCTCTGTTTATATTAATTTGATGTAAAGAGTGCATTGAATTTATGTGTTAATTTTCTCAATTTTTCATATGTTACACATGGGATAGCAGCAGAAAGGAACTGCTTATTGTACACAGGTGTGTTAGGACTTAAAAGAGCACAGTTGCCTGTCTCAAAACACTGTCAAGGCCACAGAATTTGCCATAAGGCAAGCCACCACTGTGGGAATTTGAGGTAAGCACAGAAGGGAGAAACTTGTGACAGAAAGGTATTAATTCCAGGTCTGGCAAGGTGAAATCTGGTTACCACATCTTAGTTAATGCATCATAATGCACATTAAAATGCAATAATGTGACAAACTGTGGGAAAGAAAGCAACGGATCAAACATATGGCACTGAAAGTTACACTCCAACATCTATGATCACCTCGTAGATGCAGAACACCTCTGAGATCCACACAACCCAGAATTCCAGGGAGATTCTTCCCATGGATCAATGGGATGATGGATCCACGGGTCTCTCCCCGCTCACTGCCCACTCCTTTTTTTTCCCTCCCCCCTCTTTCTCTCTATTCCTCCTCTCCCTCTCTGCCCATCCTTTTTTTTGTTTCTTTCTATCTCTCTACTTCACATTTACTGTTAAATAATGTCCATATTATTGTCTCAGCATACAGTGTTGTTTGCACCTTAATTTGGGCAGAGGTCACTCTCACTAGTTGGATTATAACAAGGTTCCGCATCAACTTCTCAGCTACTATTCCCTGACATCATTCAGAGTCCAAAGAAGCATTAGAATCTATATGCCATCCTTCAAATCATTAAACTGATGAACATAGGCAGATAAGATTTTTGGGTTCTTGGTTAACCACTTCCTAGGTTTGCCATGCTACAGCTCAATTGTTTATGTTGTTTAATGGAAAGCATGTTTGCTGCAAAATCAGGTGGCTGATATTTTCCGTGCTCCTACTTATCTCATGCTCTTAAAAGTTGTGGTTCCTCTGACATCAGTTTCATGGAGGAACCATCGAGATTACTTCAGATGTGGAATAATCACTGAAGAATCATTTGCTTTATATCAATAGTCTTTTTGTACTTTAAACATATTCTCAGACCAAATAAACAAAGTTTTATGCAGATGACACTTGATCAAAATTTTAATAAAATGAGCCCAAATTTAATGTTACATTCACAATTTCTCATGATGTTACTGTGTTTCATGAGACCAGAGAAGCTTCCGTAGGTCTGCATTTTCAAGCCAGCTGCACTACGTCAAAAACAATAGTGGAAGTGACAACCTTAACTTGCATTTAAAATATGTACATAAGAAAGAGATTTAAGACTGCAGATGTGAAGTGTTAACATCTGAAAATAAACCAGAGGAGTAAAATAAGCTCTTCTTTCAGCTCATCCATTCTACCCATCAGAAATGGTTATCTTGGGATATTTGAAGATGTGATGTTCTTTACCTTGCCGGCTAATTTCACAGGGATGTGGCAGAAAGAGTACGTTTCATGTGAAAACTGCACAAGTCCTCTCTGAAATCTTATTTGAGGGTGAAATCCCACAGAAAAGACCTATACACATACATGTTCTGTAATCTTTGTTCCTACCATTTTCTCCTGTTTTCGAGGTCTGATGGTTTAGCCCCATGTATAACTCCATTATCAGCCTCTGTACAGAAGATGTTTACACCACAAGCAGCAATTTCTGAAGATGTTCTCTAGGTCACCCTAAGCTCAGGAATGTTTTTATTCTGAAACCTTTTGCCTAGAAAGATATCTGTAAATCTTCAATTGCTGTAGAAATGACAATATATAAATAATACAGTGCTGCAGTTTTTCCTATGGTCCTATGGACTACCTTCAAAAATTACTTTGAGAAAGAAAACCATCAATATGAAACAAAAAAAGAAAGCAAACTTGTAAGATTTAATAAATGGGAAGAGATGTAAATGCAGACTTTCATGAAAAACACAGATTGTGAATGTAAAGAAAGCATCCACATATAAAATTCAGAGGTTTGGATCCAGATGCTTTTATCATTTACTTAATACCTTGAAGAACTTACATCAATACCTGCCATTGTATTTTCATATGTCATTGTATTATTCTCTAAACATGCTGTGCTGTTTTTACTAGCAATGGAACGAATCTTCTCCTGTGAATTGAGTAAACTCATGCAGAAATGCTCCTTGCAGAAAAGTGTCTCTAGATTTTGATAAATCGTTAAAAAAAGAAAAGTCAAATCTGCTATTAAAGTGATTTTCACTTTTT
>VXBQ01001028.1:19032-33895 GCA_013400175.1 Phainopepla nitens | reverse complement strand
TGTCCAGTGCCTGTGTGCCCTGGCTCTCCAGGCCAGGGTTTGTCCCCCAGGGCTGGGCCCATGTCCAGTGCCTGTGTGCCCTGGGCACGTTCTCCAGGCCAGGGTTTGTCTCCTGAGGCTGGTCCCTTGTCCAGTGCCTGTGTGCCCTGGCTCTCCAGGCCAGGGTTTGTCTCCTGAGGCTGGTCCCATGTCCAGTGCCTGTGTGCCCTGGCTCTCCAGGCCAGGGTTTGTCTCCTGAGGCTGGTCCCATGTCCAGTGCCTGTGTGCCCTGGCTCTCCAGGCCAGGGTTTGTCCCCCAGGGCTGGTCCCATGTCCAGTGCCTGTGTGCCCTGGCTCTCCAGGCCAGGGTTTGTCTCCTGAGGCCAGGCCCTTGTCCAGTGCCTGTGTGTCCTGGCTCTCCAGGCCAGGGTTTGTCTCCTGAGGCCAGGCCCTTGTCCAGCCTGCACATGGCAGTGCCTGCGTGCCCGGGGCACTGTGGCCTGGGGCGGTTTGTGTCGCTGTGTCCTGCCCCAGGAGACCTTCCCTGGGTGTCCCTGGGCGCTGCTGCAGGCTGGCCGGGGTGCTGGGGTGCTGAAGGCCTGGCTGGTGGGGAGGGAGCGGGCTCTGGGGAGCTGAGGAACGCAGTGTGCTCCCTGCTCCCTTGGAAATGGGGTCACAGGCCACGGCTGTTCACACCCATCGGCTTCTTCGCCCCCTAGGATATCAGCGTTCTCCACCGAGGCAGGAAAATTACCTGGAGAAGTGTAAAAACGAGATCTTGAAATCTGTGTTTGCTCGGCTCTCCGTCGTGTAAGAGGAAGCTGAAGGGGTGAGATCCCGGATGGAGCCTGGCTGTCAGGTTGTGCACATGCCACCAAACCCTGATCCCGCTCCAGGCGCTGCCAGGATCACATGGCTGAAACAGAGGCCTTGATCTGCCAGGCTGAGCAGCAGGAGGGGTTTCTGCTGGCTCCCCTGTCTGCAGGGAGGTGTCTGGGTGTGTGTGCAGGGAGAGCCCAAACCCACGGAGAAGTGTGCCCAGCGTGTTGGGGTGTGTGATGTCCCCTTCGCTCCCACAGCCTGCTGCCTGATGACAGCCTGCTCCTGTTCCTGACGAGGCTCTTGGCTCTGCTCGTGGCAGGGTTTGCAGCGAGCATCTGCTGGAATTTGGTTATTACTGTGTCTCTTGGTTATTTTCTGGTTTTCGCTCAGGGCACGGTTGTTCATCCTCAGGTGCAATTTGGAACTGTTCAATAACAAAATCCAAAACTATTCAATAACAAAACAGCTAATAGCTTCTCTCTGTTCCCAAAAGCACCTTCCCTGTGGGATGGCTTTGGGTGAGGTGTGGGTGGCTTTGTGGTTCAGCCTGTGTCCATCCTGTGCCTGGTGCCCTGGCCCTGCTGTGGCAGTTCTGATGGCCCCACAGGCTCCCAGCACCACCAGGAGTCCTGGTGGACACTTTTTCCTGCAGCTGTGCTGCCAGTGGGGCTCCCCTGCCTCGGGATGGACCTGGCTTGGGTGCCGAGACAGAAATAGGAGCTTGGTTTCATGTTCAGTTCCTAAATAAAACACCTGGCTGGCCCGTGGGCTCCGTGGGCTGGGAGGGG
This sequence comes from Phainopepla nitens, assembly GCA_013400175.1. Taxonomy (NCBI): domain Eukaryota; kingdom Metazoa; phylum Chordata; class Aves; order Passeriformes; family Bombycillidae; genus Phainopepla; species Phainopepla nitens. The sequence goes on along the minus strand of VXBQ01001028.1, from coordinate 32,306 downwards.
TGTTGGAAATGTGTTCTAACCCATCCCTGGGGCAGGTTCAGGGGAGCTCTCCTGGGAACAGCTCCAGCTGAGCGTGTCCTGCATGGAAAGGGCTCTGCTGTGGGACAAGAAGGGAGGGATGGGCTTGGGGAGTGCCCTCAGGGGGTTCAGAGCCCTTCCTGGGCCATCTGGGGTCTCTGGTGGGTCCCATGTGGATGCTCAGGCATCTCTGTTCTTGCCAGCAGCCCTGGTGCAGTGAGGACCAGGGAGGGGTGGAACCTGGAGTTGTTCAGAGCTGTAACTGCCAGCAAATCTGACCTCTCTGCTCAGCAAGGCTGTGCCCTGCAAAACTCCTCAGTTCTGGCGTTTGGAGACCTCAGGGGGTGAAATACTTTTATCTCACTGTATATTGTTTCTTTTCTTGCAGTGAAGCCAAAAGGGTGGAGTTAAGAAGGCAGAGGATGGAATACACAATGGCTGATCCACACCTGTAAGCCTGTTTAAAAGCTTCTTTGGGGTTATTTTATTTTAGTTGCAAAGGTTTAGTTATCTTGGAATGCCTTTAGAATGCTGTCTTGAAGGTTTTTCAGTAATAATACATTTATATTCATATGTTAAGTGTAATGCAAAATTCATGTCTTCAAGTTATTGCTGAAATAGCTGCAGCAGTAACATAAATACCTCATTCTATGGATTTTAAAATCTTGGGAATAACCAACATGCAGTTTGACTTTATCCTGTTTTTACAAAACCACCACAGCTTACTCCATGCTGGAGAATCCCAGGAAAAAAAAAAAAAAGAAGCCCTAGGGGATATTCCAGGTTCTGGTCCTGTTTTTTGGGTTCTTTCTGCAGTGTCTATTTAATGTAAATTGTATAGACAGTCTGTACAAAAAACACCAACAAACCCAAACCCTAAACAACAAACCAAAGCAAAAAAAAATCCAAAAGTCTCAACAGCCCGAGAGGACTGAGAGGTGTCATCCAATGTTCCATTCCTTTCTTCAGAGGTGTCCTGTAAAGCTCCAGGGACTGAGTGCTGGGTGCTGTGGGAGCCCCTCTTCTGAAAGGGGCAGAAAATGCAGATACAAATCAAAGGAAAAATGTCTGGACAGCTGGGGCAGCATCACATGGACTTTGTTTCCTGGTTTTGTTGGATTTGGTTTAATCTAAGAGCTTTGGAGCTGCAGTTCCTCTGAACACCCTGGCAGCTTTGGGTTGCAGTTTCCCTCCTGGCTGAGGTGGAGCTGCGAGCCAGGGGCACCTCTGGGCGCCCATTTCCCTGGGTTGGCATTAATGCCGTGGCTGCCCATCAGGAAAGAGGTCTGGCTGGAAGGGAATCTGGTTTGTAGGTGGGAGAGAACTGGGCTAGGTGGATTTCCAGTGCCCCTCTTGGTGGCACCATGGATTTAGGCAGCTGTGAAACCTCAGCCCCGGCGTTCCCGCTCGGGTGACTTTCAGAACACGTTGCTCTGCTACAGTTTTCATTTTGATTTAATGGCACAGGAGTGACTAGCACATAATCCATTTAAAACACAGTTACAGGAGCTTTTTAATGCGTTTACCCTTTGGAACACCAAAGCCCTCGTGCAGATGTGCAGGGAAGGGGCACATATCTATTGACAGGAATGTAGGCGTGCAGGACGAGTCTCTCCCTCACGGGGTCTGGGGCAGCTCCCCCTCGGTGTTGGTGTGTGTGTCTGAGGCACAGCGACCGTGCTGGCTGCTCCTGGTTCATTTCCACTCCTTTCAGTGCCTGTTCTGTGCCCTGCAGGGCGAGGCAGGAGCTGCAGAGGCTCCTGGCAGCCGTGTCGGCGCGGCAGCAGCTGGCCCTGCGCCGGAACCGGGCCCTGCGCCGGGAACTCCTGCAGCTGCAGGCTCACATGGACACCACGGCCCGGGACAGCATCCGTCAGATGGAAGTAACTTTCTCTAAGACTTGGTCCTGGGTGTTTGCTGTTGTTATGCTGGAATCTGCTGGTATGCCCTAGAGCTGGAAGGAAACTCGACAGGGTCCGTATTTCAGGTGGTAGAACAGACAGGTCTGAAGTACCCCAGATTCAACAGATGCTGTAAGAAATAAGCCAAGCCCTCAGGTTTATTGAATCATAGTATTATTGTTGTTGTTATTATTATCTTGTCATGCTGTTCCCTAAAGCACAGTTTGGGATGTTGCAAAGTGGTGATCCAAGATTTTTAGAAATGAAATTGCAATGTCTGCTTATGCCATGGATGCATGGAGCCAGGTTTTTGGGGGAGCACAGTCTGGGAGGGAAATGAGTTCATTCCTGCTTCCTAAGAGCAGTGGCACTCCTCAGAAACATTTGGCTATGTTTATTCCTCACACAGCAATAGCCCAGGTAGTGCCTGTCGGATCTGGTGACGTTCCCAGAACATCTTTTCCTGGCTGCAGTGCAGCAGCCCAGAATTCAGAGCCCTGCCTCTGATTTTTACTTGTTGTTTGAAGCAGAGCAGGAGGGGGGCTGTGCTGCGCTGAGCTTTCCCCTGCTCTTTGGAATGGGCTTTTCCTCCTCAGCAGCCCTGGTGCACACCAGTCTGCCCAGTGGCAGGGCTGGTGGTTCTGACACCTGCAGTCCCAGTGCCACAGGTCGAGCTGCACGTGGGGTTTTTGTTCAGCCCTTCCATTTTGATATTCCCGTGCTATCCATTTTAGCTTTGCCAAGTTACAGTTACTTTTCGGGCTGCTGAACAAATGATGTCTCTTCTGTGTTAGTTATGGAAAGCAGGAGAGTTATGGAGCATGCAATCATTTAATCTATCACGGGAGTACACAGAAAGAAATTATTGCTGTTTCCTCCCCTTTTTTTCCATAGAGAATGCCCTTTAGGAGTGCTTTATCACAACTCTGTGCACATTTATTATGTGGCTGTAGCTCACAAAACTCCTTTTGTTTCTGAAAGATGCACTTTTGCTCCCTGTGTTTGGCCAGTAATTTTTAGGAGTGTAAATAAATTCACTTCAGCTTTCAGTAAAATGCAGGAGTTACATCTGAGTTTCTTTTGAGCATCTTGGCTCCTCACATGGTGAGATTTTGTTCCCTAAAATCCCACTTGCGTGGTTTGCTGATGGCTCCTGTCTGGGAGCCAAGCGAGTTGATTGTGTGCAGGATTCATTCCCACACCTGTCCTGATGTCTGGAAGGGCTGACCTGGAAACAGAGACTGGGTAGAATGAAAGGATAAAAGGGATTTATTGCAAGGATCCAGCCTGGGCAGTGCAGGAACCCCTTTGGGGCTGCACCCAAGTCAAACCCACAAATGGGCACAAAATGGATCCCTGGTCATGAGGGCTCCTACTTTTATATGTAGATATTATATACATATAAATATATAAATAATAAATACTATACAGCCACAAATGGTCACAAAATGGATCCCCGGGCACGAGGCCTCACAGTTTTATATGTAGATACTATATACATATAAATATATAAATAATAAATACTATACAGCCACAAATGGGCACAAAATGGGTCCCTGGGCACAAGGCCTCCCACTTTGATAGGTTTTGGTCCATCAGTACATTGGGGTTAATTGTCCAATTGCAGCTCCAGGTGATGAAGCTCCATCCTCCTTGTTCCCTCTCTTCCTTCACTGTTGTTTGCACTCTTGGGCCTCAAATTTGTCCTTGTTCCCAAGCTGGAAAGGAATTGTTTTGTGTCCCTGCTCTGTGCAGAGAGCTCAGCAACCCTTCATATGAAACCCAGAACTGCACACTAAGCCAGCACAGAATGTGAAAAACATAAAAGCTCAAACTTGAGGCATCATTTCCGTGCTGCAGCAGGGGTCCTGCCGGGCTGTCAGCCCCAGGGGCTGCATTAGGAGCACGCAGGGTTCACTGCAGGCGCTGCCTGCGCCGTGCCCGCTCCCAGCGCTGCTCCCATAAACCCTGGAGAGGGCAAGCACGGAGCCCTCCCTGCCAGGCTGCTCTCTGGAACGCCTGCCAGGGATTGTTCCTAACAACAGCCCAGCCCCTTGTAAGATGGGGCATGAAAAACACATTGTGCAGCTCCTTTCATCCCAAAGCGGCCGAGTCATTGTCTGCAGGCAGCAGCAGTAATTCGGCGTTACAGATGCCGGTTGGGATGCAATAAATATGAGTCAACAAGTTATTGCTGTTCTGTAGGATTCTAAATGGTGGGGATGAATAAATGCGTGTGAAAGCCCCGCAGCTGATTGTGTACAGGCCACGCTGCTTGGGCACGGGAGCGGAGAAATGAGGAGCAAATGAGATCCTTGCTTTTAAATATAGTCTGAGTTCAAAAGGCGGTGGGGGCTTTGCATTTAAAGGTGCACATTTTGCAAAGTGGTGTCTCCTGGGTTGGGGAGGGGGCTTGTTCGGCCTCCAGTTTTGTGTGACGGATTTGTTCCCTTTTAGGAACGGTACGGAAGGGAAATTAAAAAGCTGTTATCCCTTCGAGAGGGCAGCTTGTCAGCGGGAGGTGACAAGGAGGAAGGAGGCAGCGAGCAGGTAATGGGGGGGAGATGGGCTTTATTCCAGTGCTCTCCTCGGAGCCGCGCAGCCTTTCCGTGGGGATGGCGGTGTGAGATCGTGTGCAGCGCCCCAGAGAGGGAGAACCACCCGGGTAAAAAGTGCAATCGTTTCATCCAGAGAGCCAGAATGGAAAAAAAAAAACCCTGGCTGTTTGCACACGTCTTCTTGTAGGCTTTTCTAATTCCTGCTCTGGGTGGCGTGGAGATGGTCGTGACCGAGGAGGAAATGTTCCTAATGAGGGATATTTGCAGAACTGCAGCCGAGGAGCCGTGTGCTGTGTTTATAATTTTGTGTGTTTTGACCTTTCCTCAGAAGGAGCAGGAGGAGATTGCATATCTAAGGAACAGACAAAAAGACTGACAAGGAATACTTAAATATCTGCTGCCATATATCTGCAGTAATGCAGGCTCCTAATCCCTCCTCCTATCTCCATATAAATGATACAGTTCAAGACCAGAGCTGTTTCCTCCACTAAAAGCAGCAAAGCTCTTTTAGATGAAATGTCTAAAAACATCTTGTAATAACTTGGAGCATGCTGGCAAGAGTAGTCACTTGTGACTGTGTGTGGAAGCCCCTGAGCCAGGCAGGACGGGAGCATCACTCCATTATTGCGAGGAGCCGGCGGCGCGCGCGTCCCTTAGGCTACAGCATTCATTAAGGAAAGCTTACTGGGCTGAAAGCTGGGCACAGATGATAACGGGATATGATTTTCATATTTAATGCATTCCTTGGAAGAGTGTGTGTGCTGCAGATTGATAGAAGAATCAACTGCTACTTTACTAAAAGACTTTCTAGTTTGCCCTATAGCTACCGATGGAATCATTCAGCCAAGAAATTAACTTTTTCCCCTTTTACCTGCTTTATGTATCTGCTAAGCAGGCTGCTGGCTGCCAGGGAATGTTATTATGCAGTTAAATGTTTGGTATTTAAGACTCTTATCAGAAAAGAAACAGAGGCCACACTATTTTGTTTTTATAGTAGGAGGAAGGTTTTTGGTTTTCTTTCTTCAGTGCATTAGCAGTCGTTAATCTGAGTTTATAGGAAGTTTTCCCCATAGATTAAAAAGTTAAAAACCTTGAATTTAGAGCATTCTTTAAACTGTAATACACAAAGCAGTGAAGCCTAGCAGCCTTGACCTATATAGGCAGGCCTGTGGCGAGTTGCAAGTTGTGGTTTGAACTGGGAGGTGTTGTGGGGAGAGGTGAGTTTATTTTGGAATGTGAGCTGCCCAATTAGGGCAGGCAGTGTGAGAGATGGGATTTCCACCCAGTGGAAAAGTTGGTACTGGAGAATCAGTACTAGAGCATCAAAGGCTTGTGCTGTGACTTGGGGGCTGAAAAACTGTGGGCAGGTTTTGGGCACTATGACAGTGTGGTGTGTACCCAAAAATGTCAATTTGTGTATAATAATGGAGTGGATTGTGCATTCTTTTATCCCCTGTCCTCTTCCTCCTCCTCCTCCTCATCTCCCTCCTGAAACACAGAGGTAACTTCAACTACACTGTGCATTTTTGCCATGTCTCTGGGCTGTGTTTCAGCTCCTAATTCTGTTTGTTTGTTTGTTTGTTTTTTCCTTCAAATGTGCTGGTTCTTCTGTCCAGAGCACAGGAGTTTGTTCTCAGTGGTGTGGCACCGAGTCAGTCACAGAGAGAGTGTGCAGCCAGCCCGTGGGATGTGCAGTTCCAGCTGGTGGAACTGGTTTTATTTCCCAGCACTGGGGTTGGGATGGCTCAGTGACATCTTGGGGGGGTCATCTCTGGGCCTTGGGGACCCAGAAGGACAACCCCAGACCCAGCCTTCCACAGATGGGCACTATCCCAGTGCTCAACACCTTCAGGAACGTCTGGCACGTTCCTGAGCCGTGGGACACGTGCCCTTTTGGGCTCCCAGCGTCCAGGGCAGCCCTTGAGCTCAGAAGGGCCACACTGAAGAGCTCCTTCCCGGCTGGCAGAGCTGTACAGCCCAGGCTCCCGGATCTCTGTGCTGGGAAGTCAGCTTGGGAGCTCTTCCTCAGAGCCTTCAGAAGATTTTGGGCGTGCTGGAAGCTCTCAGAACGCCTGAGGGTGGCAGAGTCCCTTCCTGGGGACAGGGATGGATAGGGATGTGTGCTGTGCCTGTGCCTGTGCCTGTCTGAAATCCATTTGTTTTGGAACACTGCACCCAGGAGCTGCCAAAGCCGTGCAGGACTGGCAGGAGGCATTTGAAAGCACCAAATCCCACACCCGAGAAGTAATTAGGAGGAACCTGAGAGCAGCGGTGATGGAATAAGCCGTGAACTTAATCTGAGTGGCAGACCTTTACTACTGCTTAAAATGACTTCATGGCTTTTTGTTCTGCTCCTTGTTACGTGGAATTTGAGCTTTTTTAAGGAACCTTGGTCACAGAGCAGACAAGATGCCTTTGTTTCCTTTCAGCTGGGCTTGGCAGCTGACTTGGTGTGGGAGGAAGAGGTCAGGCAGTGAAAGAGAGGGGAGAGGTGTGGAGGTGACTGTAAATTGTGCTGCTGGGATTTGGGGCTGGAGAGGAAGCCCTGCTCGGTGTGAACAATGGCATTACGATGGCTAATTTTGGCTTTGCATAAACTGGCTGTGACCCTGCAGCAGTCGTGGTGGCAGCAGCCACTCCTCCCAAATTGTCCTGATTGAGTAGCTTTGCAAAGGAAAAGAGGCAAGTGTTGAAACATTGGGATTTAGCAGCAGAGTGGTTGTATTCCTGGAGCTGGTTTTGTGCAAGTTCAACAGTCCTTGGAGGAAAGTGCCATTCAAAATGTGTCTGCTCTGTGTCCCATGTCAGCTGGTGGGAAAGGCTGTGTCACTGCCATGGGAAGAGCAGGAGGGGGACAGTGAAACTGAGTTTTGCCTTGTTCTGTGGTGTGAGAGAGGCTGGATCTGCTGAGTGATTCACATGTGGAACACGATGGTCCCTCTGGGCTCTGGGCCTCGTGGGCAGCTCTGAACGTGGAGCTTCGGTCTAGGGTGTCCAAACCTGTGTAGGATCCTAATCCCAAAGGTTTGACTCTGTAAAATCCAGTCACCATTGAGGTGGGTTGGAGGCCTTGGTGTGTGTGGGTCCCTTTTGGCCGGGCTGGGGGTGCAGGCAGCTTCTGCCACTGGGCGTTTCAGCTCAGGGAGCTTTAGTGCAGGCCTGGGCCCCCATTTCACGCTGGGATGCACGGAATGTGTAATATTTGCCCCAGCAAAGTCCTGAATTCTGTGACACCTCCCTCTTCAGAGCCCAGCTCTTCGAGAAGCTCCGTGTGACACACGCAGTTTGTGTCCCCTGCATCCCTTCAGCCGTGGCCCACCGTGTGTTTCAGGTGCCGCAGGCCGGAGCACGGCCGGGGACCGGCACCAGCGCAGCGGTGCCAGGAGAGCTGGGCCATGCAGCGGTGCCAGGACAGCTGGGCCATGCAGCAGCCATGCTGGGCTGCCCCACATCAGCTCTCTCAGCCACAGGAGGGGTGGGCTGGCAGCAGGAGCCCCCTCCGTGCCCGCCGTCCCCGGAGGGCCGCGGCCCCGAGCGCGGGAGCGCGGCTGGACAGAGTGAGGAGGCAGCAGCGGGACACGGCCGCCTGGCTGCCAGCGAGGAAGGCCCCGAGCAGCTCAGAGCAGCCCCCCCGAGGCCGGGACAGCCAGGTATGGCCGGGGGATGTGTCCCTGTCTGTCCCCGCCCAGGCAGAGCCGTGCCGCGGCTGCTGTTCCCGCTGCACCTATGGCGCTGGGCTTGCAGTGTGCGGGCCCTTACTCCTTTTTTTCTCTTTGTTCCTTTCTTCCCTTCAACTCTGTTTCCTCCCGGGCCGCTCACCGGGACAGGGAAGGGTGCTGGGGGCTGATCCTGGTCAGGGGTGCTGTGAGGGAAGGTTTCCTCACTGCTGTGCCCACAGAGGCCCTGGCGTAGCCTGAGCCTCATCTGGAGAGGTTTAATGTGAGCCTGCCTCACCAGAGGAGTCACTCCTGGTTCAGGCTGATCCCCTTTTCCCTCAGAGCTGCTGCACGACAGCTGAGTGATTCCCCCAGAGCTGGTTTGGCCAGGTAGCTGTCTCTGTGCCGAGGGGGTTTTTGAGCCAGGTTTGTTTCCAAACCCCAAAGGCTGCAGCCTCCCTGGACTCCCCCTTGTGAGAGGAGCGTGGAAGGACAGGGGCTGAGGGCAGGGAAGCCCACAGACAAGAGGAGCAGAGGGATGGAGGGATGGATGGGTGGATGGATGGATGGATGGATGGATGGATGGATGGATGGATGGATGGATGGATGGATGGATGGATGATGGATGGATGGATGGATGGATGGATGGATGGATGGATGGGTGGATGGATGGATGGATGGATGGATGGATGGATGGATGGATGATGGATGGATGGATGGATGGATGCTCCCTCACACGGGGTGAACACTGTGGGTAAGCTTGGTTTCAGTTCCTACGCTGTGATCTACTCCATGGTCCTGCTAATGTTTTGAGGAGAATATTTACAGTTTTTGTGTCTTTGACTCATTATGTTTGGTGGTTGTTGCAGGGGCAGAGCCTGGCCTGAGCCGTGCTGAGCTCCCGGTCCGTGCCGCAGCTGAGGAGGAGGCGAGGCCGAGCGTTCCCGGCACGCAGCAGGAGCAGGGCAGGAGTGCTCCAGAGGGCTCCCTGCTGCCCCCACCGAGCCCTCCCACAGCCCAGGAGGAGCCCTTGGACAGCTCAGCACCACACAGGTACCACCTCCCTGCTTCCTGGTTCAGCTGGGCTGCTCAGGCCACCAGAGGCCACCCCGAGCTCGCCCCTGTCCTGTCGTGCCTTGTACCTGTGCTGGGTGCCCAGGGGCTTCGGGCACCTCGCTGGGCTCAGAGCTGGCTAGTGAAGCATTTGTTGCTAAAGTGCAGGAGATGTTCTTTAAATCTACACAGATCTTACTCCAGTCGCTCTGCTTGTTGAAACTTGCAGGGGTTGAGCTGTTTGAGCATTTTGTTTGGAACTGGAGTAAGAGAGGACGAGGACAGTGTGCTGCACTCACAGGGCCTGTCCTCTGCTGCCGTGTGACAGTGGCAGGGTTTTGTGGCCAGCAAGTGCAGCGCCAGAGCGCGGCTGTAAATCCATCCCAGCAGGAATCTCGGCCCCGCAACGCCCTCGTGAGACAGGGAAGGGCATCCCTGTCCCGGCGGGGCAGTGCCCAGGGCAGGATGGTCCCCGGGGCACCCGGGAGGGCTGGCAGGTCTGTAGTGGGACATGGTGCAAAGGAAACAGCGCTTTTACCCCGGAGAACAAGTGCTCCTGCAGAACCTCTTCTGCCAGCTGCTTGGGTTTTCCCATCGTGGTTGTTTGCAGTGTTCAGGTCTGGTAATGTCTGTTCCTGGGGGCCTCGGTGAGGCGGTGCTGGTGTCAGTGCTGGTTTGGGTGCTGACACCTGAGCAGGAGCCGGGGCCGTCGCAGACACTTCTGTAACTTTATCCTTGCCATTTGCATCGGGCCGTTGCTCGCTATGGAAACATCATCTGATTTGCATGTAAATAGCTTTCCCCCAGCCGTCCCTTTGTGTCCCACCTGTTAATCAGAGCCGAGCACCGGCTCCGCGAGAGGAGTCAGAGCCGAGCGCCGGCAGTTTAACCTTGTGTTCCTCCCCGGCGAGGCCTCGCCGCAGCGCCTGATGAGACGCGGAGCAGCTCTCGAGGCCCGGGGAAATTATGCACAAGGTTTGAGCGCCTGCATTGTCCCCGGGGCACGGCTGGAGCCGCGGCGCAGAGCTCTCCTCCCGTTGTGCCAAGCTGAATGCCTGCGCTTCTCAAGGCCAGGGAAGTGGGATCACCACTGCCTGCTGGTGAAAAGAGACGCGTTTTAATTTGCTCTGCCTGAAAATGGAAAGGCAGATCCAGCGGCAGGAGCGGAGGAGCAGCCATTCCCTGGTTTGTGCTCACAGCCAGGCGGGCTTTCCAAGGCTCCTGGAATGCAGCGTGCACACTTGAGCCTTGCAAAATTAATTGGCCAAAAATCATGTGGAAAAGCGTGCAAGCGATTAGCACGTGAATTTCAATTGCACAGGTTGCACAAAGCGTGGGAATGCAGCTTCCTGTGCTCTGTCACACCAGGGATTCACAACGTGTGATGTCCTTCCAGCCCCCCTGGGTTTCTCTTGTGAAATTCCTGTGCTGGCTGAAGAAGTGTGCTGAAATTCTCCAAATTCTGTGTATTTGTTGCCTTAAGTTGAACCGTCTGTGGCGTGGACTCTCCCACTGCAGCAGTGTCACTGTGGCATCAGGAGGAAGCACTGTCCATACACTTTTGGTGAATTATCTGAAATCAGTACAAGGGATGGTATTGAAAGGAGCAGAGAGCGTGGCTGGCTCCAGAGGCAAAACCTGTCCTTGTTGTGTGCCAGGAAGCCACAAGTTTTCATCTTTGGAGCCAATGCCCCTGCTGTCTTACTGCAGAGATGCTAGCCTCTGTTTTTTTAAGAAGTTTTGGGTTTTTTGGGGTTTTTTCCCCTGTGGCAAAGTGTTGGCAGCCAAGGAAGGGAGATATTGTTGGGAAAGGTGACTGAGCAGAAGGTTTGCATCTTGTTGCAGGTGGCAGCAGGGTGCTGCAGCTCTGCTGCCTCAGTTGCCAGAGCTGGTGATTGTTCTGGTGGCTCAGAGGCCGCCCTGCTGCCGTCTCACACCCAGCCCCACGGGAACAGCCCGCGATGGGTTTCCTGCCAGCAGCCCCCCGGCAGGAGCTTTGTGGGGCTCCTGAAGGCTCCTGGTGTCCCCTCCCATGGAGCTGCTGATCCGAGGGGAAAGGCTCCGTGTCCTCTTACCATTCCCTGCAGCACCCAGCCCTTTCTTTGAGGGCTTAAACCCGGGGGGCGGGAGGCGGGGGGAAAGGGTCTCTGAGAATTGCTGTGCAGAGAGATGATGACTATTTTAAGGCCTGAGCTGAGGGGGTGGAAAAAGGCAGAGCTTATGCCTGTGCTGCTTCAGCTGCATTGAGGAGGACTTAGCACAGATGGATTGTGCATTACAAAATGTAACACATAATTCAAGCTGTCAGCTTAATCAGACTGTTTCCAGGAAGCAACCTGTAAAAGAGAAGGACCTCTTGTTTGCTGACCTCTGATCCGTAGCCTGCTGCAGATTGTCATACATTTTGTTTTTCTTTATGTTGGTGTCCCTTCCTTCCCCTTCCCTTTTTATTATTGTATCCCTCTCGAGTGGCACCCTGGAAGGACCACCCAGCGGGAGGAAAACAATGGGAAACGGGCTGGCCGCTGGAATACAGGGTTTGTAAGGCTGGGGGAAAAGAGAAAGCACTGTTTAACTGCCTATGTGATCTCCCTGGCATTGTTTTGCTTATTAAATGTCTAGGAAACTCGACTAAAGACACAGCAGCCCCCACTTAATTGTTCACTGTTGCCCAACACTCGGAGGGAAAACACAGCTTTGGGCACGGCTCAGCACGGGTGTGCGAATGCTGCGAGGTTTTGTGCACAGAGCCTCTCCCTGGAGGCAGAGTAAGCCAGGGTTAACTGTGGAAACATGTCAGCTCCCGCATGTGGGGCAAAGAAAGAAAGAAAACTCTCTCTTGCCCCAGCTGCGGTGTTCATTGCCGGGACCTGGGCCGGGAGCCCCACAAAGCGGCAGCCGGGGACCTGAATAGCCATTTACACCTCTGTCCCGGGATTAGCCCGCGCCATTGTTTCAGCGGTTAAGTCCTCATTTGCATCATTATAGAGGTGCAGCCTCATCAAAACCCCTCTGAGGTCCCGGGGCTGTCCCCACACCTGTAGGTGGTCACCAGATTTGTTTCGCTTGTGGAGGTGAAGGAATTAAAGTGCTGGGCGCAGGGGTGATTTCCATGCAGCGGCTCGGCCCGGGCTGATTTTTGGATGGTTTGTTTGCCCGTGTGCTTCCCCCCGACCCCTCCTGCAGAGCTCGGGAACGTGGTTGTTTGCTTTGGAAGGCACAGACGAGCCTGTTGTGGTCCCGAGGGGTGCGATGGGAATGCAGGGACTGAGGAGCCCTGTCACACGCGGGTCCCTGGCCCTGGCCCTGGCCCTGGCCCTGGCCCTGGCCCTGGCCCTGGCCCTGGCCCTGGCCCTGTCTGTCCACCCGCAGGCCCTCGGAGCTCTGCCACGTGCTGCAGCTCCTGGAGCACCTGGTGGAGAGGAGGAGGCCCCGGGAGTGCCCACTGTGCCTGGGCCAGCCCTCGGGGACAGTGCAGCTGCCCAGGTGGGTGAGCGCAGCCCGAGTGACAAACAGCCTGTGCCAGAAAAACACAATAAATGCAGCAAGAGAGAATCCCCAGAACGCGGGTGTTGCCAAAACCAGGGCAGAGAGCCCTCGCTGTCCCTGCTCAGCCTCCAGGCCCCGAGGTGCAGAGCTGGGAACTGCTTTACTGGGTGACTTTAGTGACAGCGATGCACAGCCTGCAGGGACTGAGACTCCTGCAGACACCTGGTGATTGCAGGATCCCTCGGGAATTAGGAAGAGGGGCCCCAAACTGGCCTGCCCCCCAGGCTGCTCTGCTTCCTTCTCCCTGGGAGGCTGCACCTGGCACGTTCCCAGTGCTGAGTGTGACCTCCCTGTGCTGTCCTCATGTGTCACAGAGCACCAGGGATGTTTGTTTGTCCCTGTGGCTGTGCCCTGGCTGTGCTGTCTCCAGGCTGGGATGGGATGTGATGGGATGGATGGGATATGTTGGGATGGGATGGGATCAATGGGATGGGACAGGATGAGGTGGGATGGGATCAATGGGATGGGACAGGATGGGATGGGATGGGATGGGATGGGATGGGATGGGATCGATGGGATGGGATGGGATCAATGGGATG
>VXBQ01000995.1:573-55688 GCA_013400175.1 Phainopepla nitens | reverse complement strand
TTGTTTAATGAATAGGGTTTGCTTATGGCTTGGGGCCATAGGGTTTACGATTTTCTCTCATTACAGCAGTTAGGAAACTGCAAATTGTGTCATGAACATGTTGGTCTCCAGAAGGGAAGAGTGTAAATGAGAGTACTTCATCCTTCATTTCTTTGCTGTATAAAACTTCAATTAATTAAAAAAAAAAACACACAAAATTTGTCTAGGAGGTAAAACCGTACTTAGTGAATTAACAGAGCATTTGAAGGATTTTGCTTTATTATTTTTCATGGTACAGATAGTCTGTCTTAAGATAGTAAGTAAAACTTACTTTCCCAATAGGAAACCCATAAAAATGCTTCATGGGTCATCAGAATCTCTCAAATTAAGCTTAGATTCAGGTATTGAACTTTTTTCATATGTTGTGTTGCCCTTATAAAGAATCCTTTTAAGGGGAGCTTAATATTAATTACCATTTTATTCTTCTAGTTAAATGTGAAAGAAATATGCATTGTCTAATTTCAACATATTTGGAAAGCATTCAAAGAGTAAATCCTGTTAGAATGAATCCAGTTTCATTACTGTAATGCATACAAGAAAATTCAAATTATAGTCCTTTATTTAATATATTGATGTTGTTCTTGTGATGGACTGGGCTATAGGTTTCTTTATAAAATACTTCTTTTAAACATAGGCATCATACTTATTCTCAGCAGAACAAATTTTGGTGAAAGTTCATAAAAACAACATTAAGAACAGTAATTTCTCTTTTTTCATTATTCCTTTGGCATTCATATCTGAGGTTTTTGTTGGTAGAAGAAGATAGGCATTTGCACAATGTAAATTAAACCAATAAGCAAGCTGTATTTGAAATGTTACCATTTCCATTTTTAAAAAAGTAATACTCCACCAAACCCCATATAGATTGCTGCCCAAGCGAGGGGATCCTTTACAGCCCCAGCTGTATGCTCACACCTTTTCTGTTGCATTAGGAGGCCAGGAGTGGCCTGCTGGCATACTGACCAATTGATCTGAAGGAAACTAATACCCTGCTGAGGTGGACGGGGCGGGAGGGCATCGTCTTCCTGAAAAAATGCAGAGCGAGAAGAGGAAAATACAAGGCACCCAACAATTACCATGGGTGATTGGAGGTTCTTTTCCGTGGGGCAGTCATGTATTACAGAGGATTGTTGTGACCCACTGGCAGGACCCAGCACTTGGCCTTGTTGAACCTCTTCCAGCTATTCTCAGCCCATTGATTCAGCCTGTCCAGAACCTTCCTGCCCTCTACATCAACACTCCCACCCAGCTTGGTGTCATCTGTGAGCTGACTTAGGGGGCACTTGATCCCCTGGCCCAGATCACAGATAAAGATGTTGAATAAGTTTGCACCTGGCTTCATCCTCTTTGCGCCCTTCCTTCACATATTTCTATACCTTGATGAGATCTCCCTGAGCCTTCTCTTCTCAGGGTTGAGCAGTCCCCACTCTCTCAGCCTGTCATGGTAGGAGAGACACTCCAGTGTCTTCAGCATCTTCGTGGTCCTTGCCTGGACTCTCTTCAGTATGTCCATGTCTCTCTGACCCTGGGGAGCAAGCACTCCATGTGTGGCTTCCCCAGCACCGAGGAGAGGGATCCCATCTCTGTGATGTCCTGGCCATGCTTTGGCTCATGCAGCCAAAGGTGCCATTTGTCCTTCTGGTGGGTTAGCCTTGGCTAAACACCTGGTGCCCATCTGAAACCACTCAGTCATTCCCTTCCTGAGATGGACAGGGGAGAGAAAATATCATGAGATGCTCATGGGTCAAGATAAGGACATTTCTCCTGCCTTCTCAGATCCTTCTGCATAGCAGCACAACGCTCTAATGTATGAGTCACATGTCCCAGTCCAGTGTCATTTGCATTATACATCTCCTCACAACCCCTAGATATGTTTTGTGAGATATTTTTTATTGATGTTGAGGATCAAGAAGTTGTCTAATTTGATGGTTTCTTGCAAAATGTGTTTTCCTATGAATCTGTGTCCTAGGTTGGCTGCATTTAGTGCATTAAGTAATCCCTAAACAGATCCCACAACATATTGATTATCCTGTGTTATTAGAAGCAGAGTGTTCCAACTTAGAGACCTAGCTGCAGTTCTTTTGTTGAACTGGCTATTGTTTGTATACCCAGTTGTTATCTAAGCTTAAAATTTTGCCTGAGACAAAATGTTAATTTGGCTCTAGCTGAAGACAGAATGCAAGGAATCCTTGCTCATTCCAAGACTTCAGTGCATTTCCAAGACTTCTCAAAAAAGAGATTCATGTATGAAAAATTACTATCTTTGATAGACTTGGATTTTAATCTGCATGAATTTTGATCATTTTCTAATTTCTCTTTTCTTTGAAAGCAATGGTGGTTGAGGGTGTGGTTTCTGCTTCTGGCTTGTTCTCTTGGTACTGTATGTAAAATGTTCTAGTGACTAAACAGAAAATAAGAAAATACTATAATGTGCTTTATAAACTTGTGGCTAATACAGAACCTTTTTTTTAATGTAGCTGATTTTTGGAAATTAATTACTATTCTTTTAAAAGACACACTTCTAATTTGTATTATGTCCCATTGATATATTATTAATCTGTTTTGCATTCCATTTTGAATTCCAGCTTCTTGCCTGCCTCTCCTCCCCTGCCTCTCCTACCCCCACCCCCATTTGGTCTTTGTGCTAGTTGCTTTAGGCTGTTGGTCTTTTTTCTTTACTCCCTTGTTTTTTTGCTTTGTTTGGGTGGAGCATGTGGGATAAAATAACATGCTTGCATTGCCCAATCTAATTTTCATCGCTCTTTCTCTGCTTTCACTGTAGTCTTTGTCATTAATTATGTTTTTTTTACGTTATTATTTCTGTTCCCTTGGGATCTTTTACCACAAATTGAAAGCATAACAGTGATATCTAGATGTCCACATAATGAACCTAAATGATGTAATCTTATTACTGAATCTATCAATCTCACTTTTTTCCCTCATCTCATATTTTTCTGTATTGCGTCATACCTAAAATTACATTGGAATAACTTCAGGATAGTGCTGCTTTTTAAAATTTTTTCCTTTCCTTTCCTTCCAAATGTAAAATTTCATTGTGCAGGGATCTAAGCTGAAGTATAAGGTACATTAAGCCTCGTATTTCATATTCTCCCGGCTGATAAACCTTAAAAAGCACTTGGGGATGAAAATTTGACTATTTTTAAGGAGAATATACAGGTGTGTATTTATCTCACTACAGCTTAATTTCTTTATTTTTTAGGCTATTCCAAATTATTGCTTTACCCCCACCTCCTGCGGTCAGCTGCAAATTGTCACATATTCTCTTAATATTGTGTTCTGGTGATTTTTGCTATTACCATGTTTAACTTGTAGTGAGAATTGAAAGCTATGAAGAAGCTCTTGTATTTCAGATGAGGAGGGACTGTGCGTCTGGTTTCTTAGTTCCTTTCTTTTATTTCTTTTATGTTAGATAAATCTCCGTTATTGAATTGTATACCATGCAGATGTTTGTAACAGACTTGGTGTAAAAGATTTTACACTTAGTCAAGCTGGCATAAACTAAACATTTGTTCTTACTTCTAGTTATTGGAAAATATATCTTCATATTTAAAAAATTGAGAATATTGTCGTTCTGTGTGTATTACAACTCATTGTACTCTTCCTGTCCCTATTCTTCAGATTTCTTGCTTGTCAAGTGCATTTCCATTATGGTACAGGAAAAAAAAGACAGAATTTCTTGGGTAATACAACTAAAGAAAGGTAGTAGAACTTCTTTCAGGTAGCTTACAAAGACACTGAACAGTTACTACTGTGTAGTTATTCCTTAAAGAGTGAAAGTAGTGAAGCCTTATGTTATTGTAGTTAACTTACTTGAAGCATATGAGAGTGTCATACTTGTCTTTTTTGTTTGTTTGTTTTAAAATTATTTTTGATCTTCATCACAGCAGCACAGTCCTTTATATGTGTTGCAGATGTGCATAGTTCGCCACTGAAAATTATTTAGATCACTTCTTCTTATAGAGAAGTGGAGACATGAAAATTTAGATTAAAAAAAGAATTTAGATTGTATCATTGTTTGCATGAATGGTTTTGGACAGCCTTGGCATATTTTTGGCAAGATGAAAACTAATATGTGTTTATTTTCAGTTGTTTGTGACTAAATCTTTTTGGCCATCCGTCAGTGAATAAAATTTGCAAGTTTAATGTTGATTAACATAATCAGATTTTGAAATCTTACGAATAGTCCAATGCAAATCTAGTGTAGCTGTTAAACAACAGGCAGTGACTGTTTAGCCAGTATGGCTTCTTAGTTTATGCTCAAGTACTTTTGATTCATAAGAAGCCTTTTTGGTACATGTGCCCTGAAATGGGAGTGNTGTTTTTGTTTTTGTTTTTTTAGAAATCATCTTCTGAACCCAGGTTAAATAGAAAACATAGACTATTTCCTTTTCTATTTCTAGAAAGCCTTAGTACGTTAACTGTGTAAATGGATGTAACCACAGTACACAGAGGCATTCACATCAATCATTATCAGTTAACCTCTGTTCATCCTTCCCATTTTCTAACAAAAACCCAAAAATGGTTTCTTATCTGTGCAAATCACTGCTCTGTGTAATCACATAATGTTACCACCATTCTACCGTCCTTCTTAGTTGCATTTAAATGTTTAGACCTATTCACAGAGTCTTCTTTTAAAGTAAGTTTGAGGTTATTCATAGCAAGGATTTTGTTTTTATCTGTTTCGAAGCCCTTATGAAAGTGAAGGTTTGTGAAATTTCGAATTCATGGTTGTAGTGAAATTCCAGTAGAGGATACATCTCCTCTCCTAAAGAGCCTTAGAAGTTGTAAAGAAAACATTTAAGAAAAAAGAGTTTTAAAATAGTTAATAGTGTACCTACCAACCTAGTAGCCACTTTGATAACCTTACAGCCTGATCTCTGTTATATGTAAATTAATTGTGGCAATGAATTTATTTCTCATAGTAGTAAACCAGGTAACATACATGATATTTGCCCAAGTATCTCAGTAAAGTATGTGATGTTTTTTCTAGGTGGTCCTGTTGTGTATATTAATTTGTTCAATATTCCCACATTCATCTTCAGAAGGTTTAGGGAATTTTGGTGCTTTGTTTCTGTTCTTTAAATTCTAAATTTTCCCAATTTAAAGGAAATTTCTGTTCTCTTTGCTTTTAACAGTCTGATACCTACCTCTGCATGTCAGTACCCCTGCCAGTGGATGATGAAGCCTATGTAGGTGAGTATTGGTTAACTGAAAGAACTTAAGCAAGCCATTTTGAAGAACCTCAGCATTTTCTTTTTTCTGTTTGACTCATATTAATTTAATCTTTGGATGCCAGAGTTTCAAAAATGCATTTGTCATGTCTAATGCGGAAAGAAACTAGAGGGAGCTACTTAGAGTCAAGATAAAACGGTATCTGAGGAGACTCGTGAGTAACAGCAGTTACGGAGCTGCATGCAGATGCCTCTGGCTGTCAGCACCAAACAGTCCATTTGTAAAGTATTGGCTTTCTGTCTCTGGCCGGATGCTTAATTCTGCACTGCTGAGCAGACTGTTTATTTTCCTCCTGGTATAGGCTGTAAATCCTTTGCACTTATAGTCAGTGTTGGCTGCTGAAAGATTTTACTTGGAGGAGAAACCAAANTTATTTTTTTTTTTTTAAATACATGGATTTTCACTGGTTTCATGTCAGAATCCTTATTTTCTATATCATCCTTATGAAACTATTTTGACTATGTCTTCAAGGGGCTGGAAGATACTTTAATTTGGATGAGTTTTTTTCTTATTAGTATTTATATTAATCTAGAATATACTATTTAGTATATTCTATTTGTACTAATTTAGGAGAATTACTGCATAGTACGGTTAAAAGATTTTGATTATGACTGGAAACTTTCCTTCTGCTGAAACTAGAATTCTAAAAAAACAGAAGAATACTAATACGTATGTCTTCAGTAAGACATGGCATTATTTTCTAGCATCATTATTAAAGAATACTGAAATTTTCAAATTAAATGCAGTGTATTCTAAAATGGGAAAATAAGAGCAGTTGAAGTTAAACAGGGGGAGACTAATGGTTTATGCTGGCATACCTTCTATGTATGACAGGATAGAAAACTACTTAACTAATATAAAGCAGTCTGATGTCAATAGTTCTGGTTACTTTATTTCCAAAAATAATTTTTAAGTATCTTTTTCCTGAAATGGATATAAAAAGTAGCTAAAGTACATAAGAAACAGTTACTTATTAATGATATAATGATTTATTACAGGTTAAATTTAAAGTAAAATATTCTCCCAATCTGCAACATGTGCAGAAACATCTGGTGATAGTTAATAAAATTTATGAAGCTTGATTCTTGCTGTGTAAAGTTGGTGGGGTTTTTTCCCTGCTTGTAGAACACATTATACTAGTGTTTGCATATGTGAAATACTCCATACTTTGCATTTTACATATTGAGGAGGTTTTTATATTTCTTTCCATCATGTAAAATATGTTTGAGAATACATTTTGTATATCAGAATGAAATGTGTCTGTTTCTGATCCTGTAGGCAGTGAAGGGAAGGAAAAGGAGGAATCAACAGAACCAAAGCATTCTTTACTGGGCTGGGCTAAAGCTCATGAAAGAACTTGCTAATGTATTGCCTTAACAGTGATTTGCTGAGAACTAATGCTCTAATGTGTTAGTCATCCCTAAGCTCCTTCTATTTTTACAGGTTCTGAAGGATGACTGATGCTGGTTTCTGTGATGCCGCTTGAAGTCTCCAGCGCTGTGGATTGATAAGTAACGTGCAGGTTTAACTGCTTAACCTGGGCAGAAAGCATCAGGAGTGCTAGCCCTTCTCAGGTCCTTAAGTGGACAGAAGTACAGTGTCATCTGTCTGCGAGGGAAGATTCTTCAGCAGCTTTTTATAGCTAATAAGAAAGACAACAAAGTATCATCCACCTTCCTGATTTACAGTGCATCCTCTTCCAAGACAGATGGTCTGTCAGAAGCTGGAGGATACCCGCAGAGCACATAATAATGAAGTAGTGAAATGATACTGCTGCTGCTGCCACCTGATTGTCAGGATCACAGCTGAGAGAACTGCGCTGCCCTTTTTCTGCTTGCTTAATCAGGCCAGAAATAGCAGAGTGGACATGGCTGTCTTTGTTAACAACCTGCTAATACTGCTTCTTCTGTTTCAAAACATCTGTTTGGGTTTCAGAAGCCCACTTTCAATCTTCAAGAGGTGGGTTATGCAGGAAAATATTATGTGTTGAATGCATGCAGTCACAATATTACAAAAGTATGAAAAAGCATGTCTTAGATAAAAAATGTGTTATGGTATTTGTTCAGTTTTGATCATTGCTCTGAATTTTCTTTCTGCACTTTTGAAATGGCACTGTTGTCATACTGAAGGCAGAAATTCATGTTTTATCCATGGGGTTGCTCATAGAAGGTGATACATAGATAGAGAGATAAAATGGCAATTAATACAACTATTTTAGTTAACGCTGCAGCTGTATTTGAGGCTACACAGGGAGTAAATACGTTTCAGATGCTGGAGTTAGCTTGCAGGATAAAATGATGTTTTAACAAGAAAACATCAACTAAGCTGAACAGTCCTGAGAAATTTAGGGGTTGTTTGAATTCAGATTTGAATAGGTAAACTTTAATGTAAAGTGAACAAAAAAGTAGCCTCTTAGCTCCTGAAGAAAGGATTTTACTATTATTGAGATTGAGTACCATGTCACTTCTGTATACATGAATATACATAGTCAAAACTTGTATTGGTGTTGCATCAATGTTTCTCACATCTTACCAATTGGTTCTTTATAGTGATCTACATTTTTCTTATAATTTGTATGTTGCATTCAATACAGAATTTGATATTTGTTTGATGTTGCCAGGTGTACTGTTTTACTTTGCTACTTGTAGTAGCATAGAAGTTGCTATAAATGCCATAGTGTTTGAATTAAAGATTGCCCCTTTGCATGTAATTTAAATTTAATCTGTAAAGAATTATAAGTCATAGTCTCAGAAAAAACTCCCCAAACTGTTGTGAATTATTAATAGTACTTGACATATTGTAGTGAACTAATTCTCTATCTGTATATCCACGTGCCTCAGACAATTATTAGGATGAGATAATAGGTTACTTTTTCAGCTAATATTTTCCAAACTAGTCATCTGATTGCTCAGATCAGGAACTACTTCAGTAAGTACTGTGTAACTAAGATGTTTTCCTCAGCTCGTGATGGAGCGAAAGTTTCAGATCACTCCTGGAACTACTCAGCGTTGTCTAGCTTCTTTAGTAGTCCTGTAAAGACCTTTCTTTTAAGAAAGACATAACAAAAAACAATACTTAAAAAAAAAAATTTCTTCCTTTTTTTTAAGATATAAAGATCCTAGCAGATCTCTTTCCAGTGAATGCCTTGGAAGTGACCAGCCAGTGATTTCCTTTGGTCTGTCAGATTTTGCACTGGACATTCGCATGCCTGCAGTGACCCCTAAGCAGGTGAGAGAATTGCAGTTTGTGCCACCTTCTCTTCTTTCATTATGCTAGGAAAAAAAGTCTTCCCTACAATATCACTCAAATAAAATGAACAAAAAAAAATCAGGGTAACTTTTATAGATACATATCTATATGTACTTTCCAGAGAAAAGTAGGCAAAATAAAAAGTAACCTCAAATGAAAAAAAAATCTTTTCATTGAATTAATTTTATTTGTAAAATGTTTGTTTCAGAAACTGAATTGTTGAAGTTTTATAATGTGAGAGATTTCTAGCTGCACTAGTAAAACATGGAGTTGCAGTTTACACCAAATCTCGAATGATGCATCAGTGAATCTAATTACATTAAACTGTACGTTGTACTGCAACTTCAGCAAGCTGAGAGAAAACAACCAAAAAGTTCTTTAAAAGGGTAAAATTAAAGGTTTTAATTTAATTAAAATTAAAGGATACTTTAAAGGACTTCTGACCCAGTATTTTTAACCCTCAAAACACTCCATGAAAGCTACTATAACCAAGTTATGATTTCATACTCTTTAAAGTATGAAGTGTATTATATTCTAAGTGAAGATGGTTATGATTTTTAAACTTAGCATTTTTAATATTCACATTGAGATTCCACTGTCACTTTCACATCTAATTTCATTAAACAAGATAAAGAATGATTTTTTTTTTTGCAGTAGGCCGTTGCAGGGAATGATACATATATATCAATAAGAGGTCTACATCTCTTTTAGAAGGCTGCAGATGTTTGAAAAGAGCAGTGTGTTGTTCTGCAGTAGTTGATGACTCATTGTTGCAGATAGCACTTTTTAAAGGAGTGAAGGGAAAATGAGGTTTTCAAGTTACTGGTGAAAAACTCCTCTGGAACATGTAATTTAAAGCAAAAGGTGTTATTTCAGCAAGTGCAAAACAGAAATATGGTTTCTACTAGATCTTCTTTGCAGCAAAATATTAAACCTCTCCATCAGAAAGAGTGAAAAGTACTCTCAGTTCATCCAGGTGCACATTTATAATTATGTGTTATTGATTTTACCTGCGGAGCCATCAGCTAGGAAACAGATCAGTCAGTTCAGATTCCTACTAAAAAAAAACTTCTCTCTGTGTATTGTATTGTCAAGGCTGGGGGAAAGGTTGCCAAAAACCCTGCATTTTTTAAATTAATTACTGGGCATGTTGGAGGGGAGGGAGGGTCAGGATTTGTCTTACAGTGCATAACNCTGTGTAAATGGATGTAACCACAGTACACAGAGGCATTCACATCAATCATTATCAGTTAACCTCTGTTCATCCTTCCCATTTTCTAACAAAAACCCAAAAATGGTTTCTTATCTGTGCAAATCACTGCTCTGTGTAATCACATAATGTTACCACCATTCTACCGTCCTTCTTAGTTGCATTTAAATGTTTAGACCTATTCACAGAGTCTTCTTTTAAAGTAAGTTTGAGGTTATTCATAGCAAGGATTTTGTTTTTATCTGTTTCGAAGCCCTTATGAAAGTGAAGGTTTGTGAAATTTCGAATTCATGGTTGTAGTGAAATTCCAGTAGAGGATACATCTCCTCTCCTAAAGAGCCTTAGAAGTTGTAAAGAAAACATTTAAGAAAAAAGAGTTTTAAAATAGTTAATAGTGTACCTACCAACCTAGTAGCCACTTTGATAACCTTACAGCCTGATCTCTGTTATATGTAAATTAATTGTGGCAATGAATTTATTTCTCATAGTAGTAAACCAGGTAACATACATGATATTTGCCCAAGTATCTCAGTAAAGTATGTGATGTTTTTTCTAGGTGGTCCTGTTGTGTATATTAATTTGTTCAATATTCCCACATTCATCTTCAGAAGGTTTAGGGAATTTTGGTGCTTTGTTTCTGTTCTTTAAATTCTAAATTTTCCCAATTTAAAGGAAATTTCTGTTCTCTTTGCTTTTAACAGTCTGATACCTACCTCTGCATGTCAGTACCCCTGCCAGTGGATGATGAAGCCTATGTAGGTGAGTATTGGTTAACTGAAAGAACTTAAGCAAGCCATTTTGAAGAACCTCAGCATTTTCTTTTTTCTGTTTGACTCATATTAATTTAATCTTTGGATGCCAGAGTTTCAAAAATGCATTTGTCATGTCTAATGCGGAAAGAAACTAGAGGGAGCTACTTAGAGTCAAGATAAAACGGTATCTGAGGAGACTCGTGAGTAACAGCAGTTACGGAGCTGCATGCAGATGCCTCTGGCTGTCAGCACCAAACAGTCCATTTGTAAAGTATTGGCTTTCTGTCTCTGGCCGGATGCTTAATTCTGCACTGCTGAGCAGACTGTTTATTTTCCTCCTGGTATAGGCTGTAAATCCTTTGCACTTATAGTCAGTGTTGGCTGCTGAAAGATTTTACTTGGAGGAGAAACCAAACCCTCTCCCTCTTTTTTTTTTTAATGGCATGGCACGAATAAGATGGCAGACAAGTAGAAGGAAATACTGTAATGCATTACAAACGCTGTCATCATATAGATCAGCAGAAGAGCACCATCTGTTCAGAAAATCTTTGCAGTAGTTAAAATGTTGTTGTGCCTTGCCATGAACATACAGTTGTTCAGATAGGGAAAAGGCTTACTTGTTTGGCTGAAGATAGTTTTGCTTTCAAAACATGCTATGAACTGTATAAAAGGAAACAATATTTTTCTTCCTTTGCACTTTTGTTGCATTTTAGGATACCTGCGCTTAATAAAATTATGGTGGGAATCCCATGTAGTTTTTGGTGTAGTGTATTAAGAGATATTGTTGTTCCATGTTCTGGAAATCCCTCAGAAGATAGAATATTGTGTTTTGATTTTCACATTGTATTACGGTGACTAAGAAAAATGATGAAATTTTTTTAGTGCTTTCTCCACGTTTGTGTTTTGTAAAGAGGTGAAAATCTGACCTCACATTTTGGATGGGAGTATGACCCCAGAAGGAAAAATGAACATAGAAGGAAGGGAGTGAGTGTTCACTCTCGAATAAACTGTGCTTGCTGTGCTGTGTATGTAGTAGACTCTTCTGCTTTTATTGATTCATAGAAAGGCAGTACGACTAACTTCCTCCTCAAGCAGCTTTTATTTAGTGTTTCACTGAGTTGAAAAATTCCACAGTTTAATTCATCATTAGGTTGCTGCACGTCTAGTTCTGTTGTTTGTGTTAAAGGAACATAAACTTCTTTTGATGGTGTATATGCTTAAAAGGACCTCCTGAAAGAATTTACATAAAAGTTATGCAGGGTCTCGGTGCAAGTCATGCAATGCAACTCATTTTATTTTTTTCTGCAGACCTGAAAATTTATATATTCTTCACCTGATTTTTGCAGGATTTGGTCTCCTTTCCCAATGTTCTTGAGTAAAAAGCAGAATAAAGTCTCTGGACAGAGAAACCATTCTAGTTGCCATGTAGAGCTTTGAAGAGCAAGAGGAACTCAATGAGCAATCTGTAAAAAAACCCTGCTTGTTGTGTGAATATAAAATGTTCCCATGGTAGCATTCCTTACAAACTCATATTTTTGTGTGCTTTAAAGGTAGAAGAAAATTATTGGTTTTTTTCCTCTTTTGTCACTTCCACATGAAATGAATAGGCATATGGTCAGTCTGAAGCATGTGATCATTCCTTTTTGCTACTGTAAAATCACTGGAAAGTGTTCCTCATGGAAAAGGCTCAGACTGGAGGCTTCATAATCAACAGAAGTTACCTGATCATTAGAAAGGGTAGACTCAATCATATCCAGCTGTAGAGAGTAGAAAGAATGTAGAATGACCTACTTTATAAAATATCTAGATAGAAAGTTAAACCTTTTCAGGAAAGAGTTTTTTACACTAGGCATCATCAACTGCTCAGTGAAATTTTTCCTTAACTACTTTGAATACCGTTAAATGTTGTGAAGCTATTAGCTTGCATACATATATTTTGTGTTGCTTAAATAAGCACAGAAGATTGGCACACAGAGAATGTTTATTCTTTTTGAAAGGATAGAGTCTATATTTTTATGGTTTAAGTGGAATCTGCCTTCATTGCGTTGCCAGTAAATGGTGTAATTAACTTTCCTTAAAACATACTGTTTTGCTTTGTGACAAAAACAACAGAAAACTAGCATATGAACTGTCACTGAGTTGCTGTTTATTGATGTATTGAGAAGATCGTGTGTGTTCTGAAGAGCTTCAACATGAAGATGTGTGAATACACAAACTTGAAAATCAACTGGATTGCTGAGACAGTTTGGTGGTCAAACTACATGTTCTGCCTTCCGTTCAGTTTATTTTCCCAAGTAAATGCCTTGTGCTTTGTTTCCTTCTATGGTTTAGAAGGACATTTTTATGACCAAGTGTCTTTAACAGTTTCACCAAGACTTGCTAATTCATTCCTTTTTTTTAACTTTGCTTTCCTATATTTTCCCTTGCTTCTTCCTTCCTCCAAAACATTGTGGAAGAGGAGGCTCTATTGTGGAACCTGCAGCAAGATATTTTTGTTGCATATTGGTGAAGTATAAGAGCCTTGGAAGAGCGAGCTTCTTTTTCAGTGTCATATGTGGGCAGTACTACATTTGTTACAAGTAGAAAAAATTTTTTAACATATTTTCAGTATTTTTATTAAATTTATATTTAAGGACTTTGAATTCAGACTTCAACTTTACTATTTCCGTAAAGGAAACCAGTAAATGTTCATGCTTACACAGGGGGAGTAGGTATAACATTGTACTTCAGAATTGGAGGGATGCTGTACCAGAAGTCACAAAATTCAGAGTCAGTTCGCAGGTATTAGCAGAGGAAGGAATTGATCACACTTAAGGAAATGTTGCCATCTAGAACGAGAATTAGAGCAGATTTTGCCCTACAGATCTTTTTCAGGCATGCATCTATGTATTTATGCTGATTCTGTTTCCTGTATTATGTTCTTTAATGGAGGGTCAGACTGTCAAGGCTGAGATTTCTGTTCGAACCAGCTGTTTCTCTGTCCCAAAGGGCTGTAAATACTGACAAATTTCATTAGGGAGAGTGGTTTTTTGTGAGCTGGGTTGGTGTACATTTAGGTTTATGGTAGGAACATACCTTTTGCTCCTGTGAAGTGAAATGGCTGTGAGATTAATATGAAGTTGTTAGTAGTGAGTGAGATTAATATGTAATTTTTCAGAAAGTATCACTCCAGTTGTATTTTTTAAACATACCATTACAGTTTTCTTCTTCTGCATCCTGTTTGATTAATATTTATGAATAAATAGCCAAACCAGAAACTCAAGTGAGTCTTTAGTGGTGCAGGCATTGGTAAAAATCAGTTGTTCATTACTAAGCTGTAGAGGTAGCTAAAAGGTGTTCTGCAGACACTCATAAAAATTGAGTCTGACAGCAGGCCACTGAGCCAAAAAACTTGACTGTCATCTTCACCTGCTTACATTCATTTACATGGGTGACCAGTAAAAAAATGTCTTTTTCTTACTGACTAACGGTAAGTCAGACTGTGCTGTGCAAATGAAATTGAGTTTTCTCTATTGAGCAACACAGATGGAAGTAGTTAGGTGGTTTATCACTTTTCATCCATAAAGGACTCTGAGAAGCTCTAGGTTTGTTACTCTGTTATGGCATATATAAACTTACCTGTTGCCAAGCAATGATGTTTTCACTGTATTGGAGGCCTCTAGTGTCTCCCTAATTTGCCAAACTCCAGACACTGAATTCTTGATAAATTTCTTTAAAGTTAATTCTGTGATAGAGAGGACAATATTAAATAATTAATATTAATATTAGTATTAATTAATATTAAAAAAGACATCTATCAACTCCATTTAAATGAATTGTTGTATGTAAAGATGAACTTACTATAAGTCAGTTTTTAAAATACATAGCTCAAGTAACACTCTTAAGGTTAAACTGATGTCATGTTGTGTTCATTCTTGTTTCTCTTTGAGTTTGTAGTTCTAACTTGTACTTGATCAAGAAATTAGGTCAGACTTCAATTTAGTGTGTATACAAAAACTACTGCTGTTTTTTTGGTAATCATTTGTATCACTTCTCTATGCATTAAAAAAATCAACTATTGAGTAATCTTCTGTTCATTACTGTAAAATGTGGAGGCTGTCAACTAGGAAAATAGGGCTGCTATTTGATATTTCTTAAGCCTTTGGTAGTGACAGTTCCCATCACAGGAAGTGCTGGAATGTTGCAGCAAGTCCAGAGCAGGGACACAAAGATGATCAGAAAGATGGAGCACCTCTGCTATGGGGAAAGGCTGAGACAATTGAGGTTGTTCAGGAGAAGGGAAGACTTCTGGGTGACCTAATTGTGGCCTTCAGCCCACAAGAAAGGTGGGAAGAGACTTTTTAAAAGAGCGTGGAGTGACAAGATAAGGGAAAAAGAAAGATAGTAGGTTCAGATTAGCTGTTAGAAGAAAATTCTTTACTATGAGGGTGGTCGGGCACTGGCACAGGTTGCCCAGAGAAGCTGTGGATGCCCCATCCCTGGAAGTGTTCAAGGCCAGGCTGGATGGGGCTCTTAGAAACCTGGCGTAGTGGAAAGTGTTCCTGCCCTATCAGGGGGGTTAAAACAAGATGACCTTTAAGGTCCCTTCAAACCCTGGCCACTTTCTCATTCTGTGATGCGTACTGCATTTGGCTTGAATCCCCCGTTAATCTAGATGGCTTTTGCAACACAGGATTCTTTGTTTGTTTCTTTTAGCCTTCTCTTTGGAAAGTTATATACCTGGGTGTGTTACTAAGAAAATAGCTGTAGGGGAAGGTGACCTAATTGTGGCCTTCAGCCCACAAGAAAGGTGGGAAGAGACTTTTTAAAAGAGCGTGGAGTGACAAGATAAGGGAAAAAGAAAGATAGTAGGTTCAGATTAGCTGTTAGAAGANTGTACAAAGCTGTCTTAGTCTCAGAGACTGACTGTGAGGTTTTTCAATGCTTCCTTAAGCAATGATGAGGTATATCAGCTAAAACAGTGTATGCCAGAAATCTGATTTTGCTTTGTTAGCTCTGGTGCATTATTTTCTCTTAGTAAGAATAGCATTTAGTAAGGTATTTGTAATAAGTTTTATAATGGTGCTTAAAGGTCCTGTCTGTGCTCTAGGATATCATTGCAATAGGCACTATGTGGAGCGAATAAAAGACTTCCTGAAACACTCATTAGAATAAATACTTGCAATGAGAGAGTGTTTAATAAATAAAAAGAAACAGAGTGACAGTATTAAACAGCAGGACAAATGGTGGCTTTAGCAGCTAGCAGGCCTAACCTTCAATTTTAACTTCATTGAAGACTGTCTTTATAAGTGGTACTTACAGCGGATTTTTTACAAGTATTAATTTTGACAATAAAGTTAATGAAATTTCACCTGTGTGAAGTGCTTATAAACCCCTTCAGAAATTTAATCTCTCACTTGATAACAGCAGCTTAAAACACCCAAAACATCTGAAAACGAAGGAATTCCACAGAATGACACATTGCGTCTGCCGTGCAAGCTACTACTAATTGTTACTGATAAAAACATCAAAACGAAAATTGTCTCCATAACACAGGTTAGGTTTTTATCTAGAAACTAATAGAATTTGCTTATAAAAAATAAAGATGTTGGGTGGTCTCTAGACTTCCTTCTGGCAACTGCTGGCAACTTTTGTAGTTCTGAATTCATCTATATAACTCAAAGTACATTCTCAGGACATATGAGTACATCTCTTATTTCCCAGGCCAAGCCCTCAGCTGTGCCATGCTCATTTCCTTACAGTCTGACAACCTATCTTCAAGCTAAAACTTGACTTGCATGCCTTAAATTCTAGCTGGTTTTCCTTACTTTCCACAAAAAATCTCAGCTCCAGAAACTGGGTTAGAAGCTATTTGATTTTTTTTTTCCCCCCTGTGAAACTGGGACAATAACTCACATCACCATTCATTTCAGGAACCCTGTCACAGCTCTGTGTTAAAATACTGATTTTTGAGTGCAGGTAATGCCATAAACCTCAGGAGCAGAATAGTGTTTCACTGGTTTGCAGCTTCACCATCTCCCCATGTTAATAGCTAAATGACTTGGAGTTACTTGGAGGCTCCTCACTGTACATAGGGCAGGAGGGCACAAGTAACTTGTCTACAGAATTTCTGCTATAGTACAAGTTAAAAACTGCTGCATTCCCTGAAACTGGCATATTTTTTCAGTAGTAATAAGAGAATGTAGTTTGCTTTTAAAAATGCCATCATTGTACATTCATGGTGAATATGACTCCCATAATGTTGGTAAAATTTTTACTTTGCTAAACAGGATCACAAGTACTTGAGAAACCAAACCAGTGGTTTATGTATGGGATAGTTTAAAGAACAGACATTTGAAAAGTGAATATTCACATCTAAGTTTCTAATAATGAGAAATATTTGGGCAATGAGATCATGCTGACTCTAAACAAATCTTGGTTTTCATTCCGAAGGATTTGACATATTATTGAGACTCAATCATAATCCCTTCTTGGAACTGTTGTCCCAAGAAAGATGCAGGAAAAATGTAAGCCAGGTAGAATACTGGAAGATGATATTGCTAATGCATAAAATTAGTTGCTCTTAACTATAAATTGCTGCTTGTTTGTATTGTATATGAAGTATAAAACAGTAGAAGAGTATTATTTAATAACAAGTGCAGATTTTAAAGGTAGATTGCAATTAGACTGGTGACAGTAAAACTTTGTGGTTTGGGGTGCACTCATATATTTCACTTTTGTGGGACATACAATGGTTTTCATTGGGAACTTAGAGTTTCTTTTTCTTAATAAATAAATGAGGTGCAGTGTTTTAGCTTAGAAGGAAGCTGTTGAATGAAAATTCAAGGAACATGTGTAACTGGAATGCAGAAGGCAAATAAATGGGTGGGGATGTACTTGCCTTATTTGTAGAGGGAAAAATGGCGCAAGATGATCTTGATTATGTAACTTATGTTGAGATTACGGATAGTTTACTTATTTTGCCATGTTTTTTTTTTTCCAGTTGACTTTAAGCCTCATGCCAGCATGGACACAGTCCATCACATGTTACTCTTTGGATGTAATGAACCTTCCTCTACAGAAAGTTACTGGTAAGAGCTGCATCTTGCTTTTGTTATTAACCAACTCTTTCAGTGTTATTTGCTTAAACCTCTTCCAGTGTGAGAATCTCTTGGAAAAGTAGGAACATTTGAAATGAAGAAGAAATAGTTTCTCCACACTTAAAGTGCTTTGGTTTTGGTGGTTTTTTTTTTTTTTTTTGAAACTAACTCCTCCCTATTCTCATTACTAATGGACTGTCTTCAAGGAGGAGGCAGAAACTATAGTAAAGAGAAGGTCCTTGAATACCAAGAAATCTAATCTTCAACCTGTAGTTGGCTGCTTTTGAAGTTGTGTAGCAGGTGTTCAGAATGAAACTGAGTGAAGAAGATTATCAAGTGATTTGGTAGTTGTCTTGCCCTTCAAAATGCCAAAGCATTGAGAGCAGAGGGTAACACCCAATGCCAGTAAAATAGGTGTGTGGAGGCAAAGTGAAGAGAATGTGAAGGTGGGTGCAAATTAATCATCTGTCAAGTAATATTGCACATTTTCTGTAGGTTTTCATGAGAGACCAGATGAGGTATTTTTGCTGATGCTGCAAAGGCTGTATGAATTATACTGAATTGTAGAACAATTTTAATGTAGGTGTTCAGATAGAGTTGTGTAATCATAATTTATCTTTTTAAGTATTTACCAAAAAGGTAACTAGACTTGGAATTTAAAACAAACAGTATAGTATATTTTCAGGAAAAAATACCCCAAAACATTTTGAATGCCTGTTTTGAGGAGATGATTTGATTCATATTTTAAACATACACAACAAATTTTCCTCCAAAGTCTTGTCTAACAACCAATAGTTCTAATATTGAAAATTTTGTAGTCTTGCACAGTTGTGCAGGAAAAGCAGATGATTAAGAAGTTCAGACCAAAGTAGAACTGAAAGCATAGAATTTCTCTGAGTATCTTTTCCCAGCATGCAGCTTTTCTGTGTTCTTTTTTATTGTATCTCATATGATAGAATATACTTGAATACTTCAATGTGAACAATACATCAACATAAAACTTTTCCATTCTGACCTTTTAGAAGCAGGTGAGCATTCTATTTAAAACTAAGGAGATTGTACTTGGAGCTTGTGCAATTTTCAAGTTTCTGGACGTAGTTTTAATAGAGCCTTGGAATAATTTGTACATGAGAGAATTATGTTGTTACAGATTGATCAGGAGCTTGTGTTGTGATTAAGTTATGAGACAATGCCTAAGTCACATCTAACTGATGTTCTAAGGTTGTAGAAGAAACGGATCCAAAGCCAAAAACCAAAGGTCTTCAAAACTGAATCAGACTGGAATTGCTGTTTTGAGTCTAGAGTTCAGGTAGTTTGAGCTCCCTGGCTGTACCTTCACTCTCCCAGCAGAAGACTCATCAAGGACAGCTTGTGCAGTGTGGCAGCTAATGTTGCTTTTGCTCTTGATTGCTCTACTTAGCACCTACCTGTCAAACCACAAGATACTTACTCAGTTGTGGTGGATTGAGCTTGGCTGGACACCAGGTTCCCACCCAGTTGCTCTATCCCTCCATTCCTCAGGATGGAAAAAAACTTGTGACTCAAAATAAAGGCAGTTTAATAAGGCAAAAGCAAATATTGTGCAGAAGTGAAAGAAAACAAAATATTTTATTCTCTACCTTTCATCACCAAGCCACTTCCCAGGAAGCAGGACTTCAGCATAAATAGTGGTTGCTCTGGAAGACAAATGTCATAAATAAAAAATGGGGGTGTGTGGGTGTGGGAGATGTGTGGGGGTGTGTGTGTCCCCTCTCCCCTTCTCCTTCTTTCTTCTACCTTTTATTGTTGAGTGGATATAATATGGTGTGGAACATTTCTTTGGTCAGTTTGGGTCAGCTGGCCTGGCTGTGGCATCTGCTAAGATCTTTCCCAAACACTTCTGTGTTATCAACATCTTTTTAGCTACTCAAGCGAATCCCCGCACCATGAAGGTTGTTGTGGGGAAAATTAATTCCATCTTAACCAGACCAAGTACATTAGTGTTTTGTTTAAATCTGCTATTTCCAATTTTTCATATGCAGGTTTTGATTAGATCTTGCTATTTTTTAATGTGTAGTTTCTGAGGTTTTGTGTTTGCTTTGCATTCTCAAAATGAAAGCTCTTAATTCACTGTCTCATCATTTCATATCCTGTTTTTGCAGCAGTTTGCGGCTTTTAATCTTGCTCTGCCCACAGTTATTTGCAAGGCTAGAAAGACGATCATGTGTTTTCTACATGAAGTAGACTAAAGAGTGCTAGAAACTTCTAACCTAATTTTGTTAAAATAATTCTGATGACCATGTGTTATTGGTCTTCATTGTTGTCTTTTTGTTTGGTTATTTGCTGTTCCTTTAGTTACCTGAAGGCTAGCAAATGATGACTTCTCTTGCCCTTCCATCTAGTAGGGAAAGAACAGTTGTTTGAGCAGACCACTGCAGGACTTGTTTAGCAGGGATCCTTCCCTTACTTTTCACATGCTCAGTGTTTTTACAGAGCCAGCTTTGATTCAATTAGGCATGCCACATAGTTTTTTTTCTTTCTTCTAGTTTCTTTTTCAAAGTTGTGACAATATTAGTTATGCATAGTTTTTCAAGTTTTTTTTTTACCATCATGATGGGGATTATTTGTATTATGGAAAAATAGGCTTTTAGGAACATTCAGAATGCAAGGTCAAAATTAGTTTTCCTGAGGTGTGAAGTTTCCTTCAGGCCAGTTTTGAGTGGGGAGGAATGAGAAGCATCCAGATGACTCTGTTGGGATTAGCTGCCCTTTGGCCATAGCAGTGCTAAACCAAAACTTCTGATGCCCGTCTGGCCTGCTGCCTCTTGTGGTGGTTTGACGCTGTTTTTGCAAATAGTGGCCCTGGCCTTCCGAAAGGCAGTCAAGTTGTATGGAACCTGTGCTGGTTTCAACGTTCGCTGCACTGTGGTAGAATCTTTATCTGAACAAATGCTAAAGGTTCGTCTCCCTTCTTGAAATACACAGGCCTGTCCATAGGGGGGGGGAAAAAAAAAAATTTCCCAGGGCTCATTACCTGAGGTGTTGCTCAGTACATTAAAAAAATGGCATAGCTGCTGCTAGTCCTTGATCATAATTAATCTAAAAACAGTTCAGCCACAATGACAAGTTTTGCCTGAGCTGACAAACTGTGTTGAAATTGAAGTAACATGCCTGAACTGATTGATAAAAGTTCAGATTGTCTGTAGCTAATCAGGAATGTGCTTGAATGCTTTAAAAGAAAATGTTGAATTATTCAGAACTTGTGAGTCTCCTGGCAAGACAGGTCTTGTGCTGCGTCAAACCTAATACTGAAATAAACTCTCGTGAATTAGTGGGTTCATAGACATAGCCTTTATTTTGAGATCAGACAGGGCAACTTTAAATAGTTATCTAATGCAAACAAGTGTATAGGTGCAGGTCATAGATGACCACCTGGTAATTGCTCTATCAGACTGGTTGTTTCTGTCGGCAGGGAGGAATGGGTTTGGATGCTTTCAACACCAGTAGTTAGGTAGAGGTTGCAAAAAATGTCATGACTAGCTCTGTGAAGAACTTTTATTTCACTGCATGAGGGAGAATGGGGACAGTAGAAAGACTTGTATTTTTAGGTGTAGTTTCTTACCATTGCCATTGTCCCAGAGTGTTCTGCAACATTCAAGAGCTAAAAATGATGACTTGTCTTAATCACCTCAATTACCCTTTTTTAATGTCTTGGAACCTTAGTGTTAGTGTTGAGGAGTGCAGTGTAATAAAGAAAGAAATAAAAGAAGTTATTTGTTACTGTAACCAATGCAAATGTGCTAAAGGGATAGCCAAATACTGGTCTTGCTGACAGAGTGAAATATTTTACTTTCAGTCTAGGTAATCAGCCAAAACCCCAGTGCCATTAATAAAAACTGATCTTGAGCTTACCCAAGATTGGGAAGAATGCCTTTGGGAAGTAAGTCCAGGACAGTTTGCAAAAAATGCAAAAATCCAAGAAGCAGTCAGTAAGGTCTCCCCTACCTCACTCAATCCCAAATTTTGAGTCAAAATCAGTTTTCAGAACAATGCTGTATAATATGCAGCTATAGTCCATTTTTAAGGTATTCTGTGTCACTCATTCAGTTTTGAATCTCATTTTTTGTATGTAAAGAAGCTATGAATTCCAGTGATTTTTTTTCGCTAAGTTTATACTGTTTACTAGTTTCCTTCTTTTCAATCTGTTTATCTTATCTCTTCATTGCAATCTCCTGTTGGTTTGGTTTTTTTCTGAAAATACAATGTTTAAAGATTATCACTGATGGTGAAATGAGAGGGTTGACCATTTTTTAAACAAAATGAAAGACCAGTGTCTGTATTTCATCTGTGTCCCCTGCAGTCCTCCCTCTTCCATTCTGGTTGCCTTTTGGAAGAAAGTTTGAAGCAGCCTGCACAGGATTTTATCCTAATTAATGTGTTCTTAGAAATACTGTGGTATAAATAAAAGATTGTTGGGCCCAAAGTGTGGTGGTAAAGCTGTGACTCTGCTTGTAGTTCCTTCTGGCATTCCTCCTAAACAGTCTCTTAAACACATATCTGAATTGTGCAGCTCAATACCAGGTTAGATCCCTGAAGTCTCATGGGTTTTTTATATAGTAGCAGTGGGAAGCTGCATAATTTTCAGCTGCAGCTGCATCCATCAGAACATTTCACTTCTCTTGAAATAAGTTTTTATTGTCCTTTGGGATGTGGGCATGTTTGAAAGGGAAGGTGACCAAACTGTTATGAAGGTCTAG
This sequence comes from Phainopepla nitens, assembly GCA_013400175.1. Classification (NCBI taxonomy): domain Eukaryota; kingdom Metazoa; phylum Chordata; class Aves; order Passeriformes; family Bombycillidae; genus Phainopepla; species Phainopepla nitens. The sequence continues at coordinate 33,370 of VXBQ01000995.1, read as the reverse complement.
AAATACATGTTGTGAGTATAACTACTAAAAAAGAAGTGGTATGTTCCTCTTTCTCTTAATACTCTCATGGTTATGGCAGAACTTTCAGTCAAAATTAAATACAGTGGACTGCAATTGCAGTAGGCTGCCATAAAGCTCACTGGGATCAAAGAAATGCATAGTGTCCTGCTGAGGTGATTTGATACACCTGCCAGTAGAGCTGGTTATCTCTCAGAGTTAGCCTGGAGAGCATCATCATAATTTGCACATATGGCTCAGCCATTCTCAACAGAAACATGATTGAGCTGCATCTGCAGTCCTGGTCTTTTGTGTGTTTGTACTCTTCCTCACGCTGTGTGGCACTCTGTTTTCCACACTCTGTTTTCAGGTGACTGAGACCATGCCTTACGTATACCAATGTTTTCCCAGGTGTCATTTTACAAGCAGTGATAAACAGAGCAGGGGCTGTACCATCTTGTTTTAAAATGAAACATTGGCATGGGTGCTAGCCTTCATTGCATCTGGCTTGAGTCTGTTGGTGATCAGGGTGAGGCTTTCTAAAAATCAAACCTGTGTATGTTGCACCTGTGGAATGACTTCTGCACTCCGTGCTCATGGGTGCTTTGCCATTGGAAGAAGGTACAAATACACCCTGTAAATAAACCTTTTTCCCTAATTCAGAACCAAGAGGGAGAAGTGTATTCTTAGGTGGGTGTTCAGAAAGCTCCTTAGGGTCCCTTGTCTGATTATCCATGTATATCATCATGCAGCCTACACCCCCACTTAGCAGTCAGTGCCTTCTTAGATGTGGTCCAGGTGCATTATGCTGTCTGTACGACTGCTTTGGTAGTGCCTCTGCCTCAGGCTTACCAGTTCTTGCAGATTTGAGGTATCTGGAATTTTCGAGCCTTTGGGAATCTTTCATTCTTCACCCTCAGTGTCACCTGCAAGTTGCTAGCTGCAGAGGCTAGGGACAACTCAAGCTCTCTGTTGACTGTAAATATTTGTGACCTGCTTGTGGCCTGTTAACTTGGCAAACCGTCCTTTTTTGTTTTTGTTTTCCCTTGGGTTTTTTTTTTGCATTTTTTTTGTTTGTTTGGGATTTTTTTGATGATTGTTTTGTGTGTGTGTGTGTATGTGTGTGTGTGTGTGTGATTTTTCTCTTTTGAAAAACAAGAAATCGTGCAATGGAATAAAAATTAACTTAAAGCAATGAGCTCACATTAAATACAGGAAAGACCATGAGTGCCTCCTCTCTGTGGGTTCATATACAGCTTCCTGTCACTTTTTTGACAGTGATTTTTAAATGAATTTTAAATAATCAATATTTTATGTTTTATGGGTTTTCTGCCTTGTGCAGGAGTTCTATTCCTCTGTGTAAAAGTAGCAGCCATTGTCATTTTGTATGACTTGAGTTAATAGTGCTAAAAATTTTCATACAGTTCATTGCCATTAAGCGTTCCTTCATTTTTTCCATCATTGATTAGTAGCTGACAGGGCCCATCAGAACTGTCTAACACTGCCTTGATGCAAGAGGAGGGAAATAAAGAAGGAGGAACATATACCATATCTGTGAAAGCAATCTACATTAAAAGAACTGTGTTTAATCAACGTACATTCAAAAAACCCATCTTCATAGATCTTAAAATTAGTGGTTTTGCATGTAACTCACCTGCTGTTTTCTGATTTCAAAATTTTAAAAATAATACTCCCTTTTCTTTCCTCATATTTTTAGGGACTGTGATGAAGGAACATGCAAAGATAAATCTAACATTTTGTATGCTTGGGCAAGAAATGCTCCACCCACCAGGCTGCCCAAAGGTATTGCCCCTTTAATATGGAGTTCTTGTGTGCAAGGGCAGGGGAAAAAGGAGGACATGGAAGTAAGAACCTGGCGTATCTGTGAACATCCTATAATATTTTTGTTATGTTGAAACGATGGAAACTGTATAAACATCAACCTCATTAACTATGAAATGTATTATGCTAGCTAATGTAATTGTGGGTTTTTGTCATTCTGTTTGCTATACCATTTTGGGTAGGGTTAAAAAAGGCAGAAGGAGAGGTAACTATCATAATATGCTGTTTATTTTTATATAGCATTAGTCTTGCATTTCCAACTATATGCTACTAGAAGGTTACCATTTATGTGTCTTTCAGTAGCTACAGAAGCTTTCAGTAGCTTTCAGAAACTACATTAAAACATTTTTGTTTGTTTGGGAAAGCACAAACAAGTTCAGTCAAAACATTGAATTTTTCCTCTTTAAAGTATGCATTGACAATTTAATGTGTTTTTTCTTTTTAACACTTTGATGCAGTTGAGCAACATGATTGTATACCCATTTTCTTGCATGATAGAGAACACTGCTGAATTAAATCAAAACATAGAGTGGTATGGAGTGCTATGTCTGGAAAACAGGGTGAAGTGCTTCTTTGTAATAACCACTAAGGGTTTTAGAAATACCTACCATGTGTATAGCCTTTATCTGAAAATATCTTGAATTCTAAATATTTTTTCTTTCATCTTTTACTGCCCATTTTCATAGCCAGGGGCAGTATTATGAAAATGCTTTTTTAATAATTCATTTACATACTTACCAACATGAATGTTATTTGGTAATCAGAATGTCAATTTTAAAAAAATTGTTACATAGAGAATTCTACAGAAGTTTTGTACTTAGAGGATTCTGTGGAAGTTTTGCTGTTAAGCCCCAGCTAATAATACTTTTCTTATTGGTAAGCTGTGCAAAAGTACAAGGTTTCTAGGGAGTATTCATAAAGATGCCTCATTTGTGCACAGATAGGCTGCAGTCCCATTTATAAGTTGGCTTTGCCTATTACTGTGGGATTCTCTGACCAAATACAGAGGAATTGCTTTCTCTGCTTCTTTTGAAAAATGTTCACTGTAGAATTGGTTTAGAGAAATCCCTTTTGGTGATGGTGATAACTTGCAATTTCATTATTTCAAATTTTTCAAGCTTCTCTATTGTGTTTTGTGCCTGTGCTTACTTCTCTTATCAAATAACACTGCTGCATAATTTCCTCAAGATTTTTTTTTCTACATATAATATTAATTCAAATCTAAAAACATTTTACTACAGACCTTTTTCTCTTCTCATTCTCAGTGTCCTCTTAGTAAGTTAGTGTTAATTAGTTGGTATCATGCAGAGGTTGTATGAGAAATGAAAGTTCCACCAAATCCTAAATGGATGACAAGACTTCATTTTTATTTTGGATTTTTATAAAATCTGTATTAATGTTCTTTGTTTGAGAGAGTTCTCTGCATAAAGCAGATACCTATTCATGCATAATTAAGTTATGGTCCCAGCTTCTTAGTCTGTTTGGGATCATGTGCTGGTAGTTTTCCTGGGTTTCAGGACAGAGTTTTCTTCAGTGCTTTCTGAAACTTTCTACCCCTTCACTCTTAGCCAGTGAAGTAATTTGTATTTTTTTACATTGTCAATGATGGCGAATCATCTTACATTTTACTGTTTCTGAAAACAATACATTTTCCCTCTCTTAGGTGTTGGATTCAGAGTTGGAGGAGAAACGGGTAGCAGATACTTTGTTCTCCAGGTACACTATGGAGATGTTAGTGCATTTAGAGGTATGCATTTTGGAAATTTGCACTGTAAGTTGTATCAGCTACAGCATCAAAAATATTTACCTATAGAAAATAATTTCTCTGTTAGTGTCATTTGCAAAGATCAGTGGGCATATTTGTAATACAGTTTGTGTATTAACTTGACTTCATAAACTTGATTTATCTCTATAAATATTTGAAAGGTGAACAAAATTTTTTTCTTCAAAAACTGTGGAGCAAAGGACTTAAAGTAATCAAGAAGCAGATTAATAATTTTATGTTTAGGGACAAACTTGGTGTTTCAATATATAATTCAGTGTTTTGTTTAATGAAGTTGAAACAAATAGGTGTGAACACACTGAACCCTGTCATCTTACTTGAGTAGATTGTGCACAATTATATTCACTGGCCAATCAGTCACAGTATTTGTGTTTGGAAAAAATGTAACTCCTGGAGACAGTGTCTTTTTTTTTGCTTGTTTGTTTGTTTGGCTTGGGTTTTGTTTGTTTTTTTAAGATGAAACACTCATTTCAAGCACAGCAATATGCTTACTCTTGTCATTGAGTGTTTCACAGAATCACATAATAGCTGAGGTTGAAACAAACCTTTGGAAGTCATCTGGCCCATGTCCTCCCTGCTCCAGCAGGGCCACCTACAACCTGTTGTCCAGGCCCAAGTCCAGGTTTATTCAGGGGCAGAAGCACCCCAGGGCAACCTCTGCCAGTGCTTAGTCACCTACACAGTGAAAAAGTGTCCTGATGTTCGTAGGAAGCCTCCTGTGTTTCAGTGTGTGCCCATCACCTCTGGTCCTGTCACGGAGCCCTGAGAAGGGCCTGGCTCCCTCTTCTTTGTACCCTCCCTCCAGATCCATCTCTTCTTCAGGCTGAGCAGTGCCAACTCACTCAGCCTTTCCTCACAGGAGAGACGCCCCATTCCCTTCCTAATCTTCATGGCCCTTTGCTGGACACTCTCTGTGTCTTTCTCACACTTTTCCCAGCACTAGACACACAGCTCCAGGTTTGGCCTCACCAGTGCTGTGCAGAAGGGAAGGATCCCTTTTACTAACGTTCTGGCCCTACTTTGGCTGATGCAGCACAGAGCTCCATCTGCCTCCTTTGCAGCAAGGGCACAAGGGCCGGGTGCTGTTCAGCCTGAGGAGCTGCAGGTCCTTTGCTGCCAAGCTGCTTCCCAGCCTGTTGGTGCCTGGTGTTGTACCTCCCCACAAGCAGGGCTTGGCACTTCCCCTTGTTCTTCATGAGATTCCTATCAGCCCCTCCTTCCAGCCTCCCAGGTCCCTCTGGATAGCAGCACAACCATCTGGTGCATCTCTCACAATTCTCCCATTGTGGTACGATCTGCAGTTGCTGAGGGTGCACCTGCCCCATCCTCTGGGTCATCAATAAAGTTGAACAGGACTGGAGCCAATATTGATTCCTGGACTATACCACTAGTTGCATTCCTCCAACCAGACAACCATTCAGCTGGTGTTCAGTTCACCTCACTGCTCATGCAAGACCATATATTATGAGCTGGGATTTGGGAAATTTCAATTTCATTAATGCACATTGACATATTGATGATCAGTGATTTTTGGAGATTTTTTTTTTAATTTATTTGTTTATATTTCATGTTGCACTTTTTTCTTTAAACCTGAAATGCCTTATTCAGACACCTTTGAGGTACATACATTCCTTCTTTTACTCAGTAAGTCATGTCCTGTGTAGAGCATTTAGATTACAGCCTCTGTGGTCAAGAGCAAAAAACCCATGGGTTTTCATTCCCGTGGAACTCATCTGTGATACATTACTGCTGTAGAATTTAAACAAGAATGTGAAGGACCTCATGGGCCAAGTCATAATGAAAATGTTGGACTTGAAAGAGAAGAAAGCTGAATAAGAACAAAAAATTAAGGAATATGTATTACAACAGTAGTTCAAGATATGCCTCTCTATCCTTCTGTGGTATCATGGTAAATGATCCACAGACTGTACTTGGTTTCAAATGGAGAAGCTACCGGGTAGGTGCAGCTTCCCAGTGCCATGCAACCTCTCTTCTGTGCATCTCTGGCAAGGTTTGGGCAATACTTGGCTAGAATTTTAAGCAGCACTGTCTGAAGCAGAAGGTATGGTTTCTACCAGGACATGAAGATATAAATGGCCTAATGGCAATATTGGTAGAGGAGGAGGAAGGAATAAACTGAGTGTGCCAGCACTGTTTGAATGCAGCATATGTGCAAATGTAGACAGCTGGAGTTGAAGGAATTTGTTTTCATGAGAGAATTTAGATGGACCCTTAAAACCCATGTGATTATTTGCCTGCTAAAATCCTGAATAATTAAAGTTGCAAACCTCTAAAGAGAGCATATTCATCGGCAGCCTGCTCTTCATTATTGCTTGGGGACATTGAGAGTTCCCACTGTTCGTTTTCACTCTTAAGTATAATATATGAGAACGTAGTTATTAAAAAAAAAATTAGATCAGTAACCTTCACTGCACATTAGTTGAGAATGTCTTTGGAAATTTTTATTAACAACCTGACTTGTTAGTCAGACGTTCTATTCAAAAAACGCACTTGCACACTTAGAGAAACTGCAGTGAAAGAAATCATCACCTGAAATTAAAACATAGTTTTATACCCCTGGTAGCCCCTCTGCAGTAGAATTCTTTGTTTTTTGCCTAGAAATACATATGCAGAACTTAGAAATGTCATAGATGTAAGCCTGCAAAATTATGAAAGTTTCAGTGCTGTTGACTGATAGGATTGTGATGTGGAAGATGATACCAGTGTCATGTATTGTTTACTGTTACAGAATATGACAGAATGCCCTCCATTTTTCAGTGCTTTTTGCTTGGTAGTCTGTGATATTATTTTAAAAGTAAAAAATAATCTACCTTTTCTGCCTTTTGTGAGAAGAAATGTTTTTAATGTTACCTACCTGTGAAAATTCCAGTAAAGAAAAATATAATTTTAATCTAATAAAGTGTCCTAAACCTTAATAGTAGTGTTCAGAGATATTCAGTGCATGATTTTCAACTAGTTTCACGAGTGTTTTTAAATTTCAGGAATAACCTAAAGGGATTTTTCTTGTAATGAGATGTCTGTTGATAACCACAGACATAAGAATAAGAATGGAGTCAAAGCATGAGAATACAGTCACTGAAGTTTGTATGTAATCACATGCAGTTGTTGCAATTTAGAACAGAGGATAAATGATGAAGTGTGCTCAGTTAATTTGTTATACTTTCAGTAGTACATCAAGGATTCCAAAGCATTGTTCAGAGTTTACTATTCTGACTTAAAAATAATTCCAAATATAAAATAAGATAGCTTTATGTATTAGCACCCAATTTTATTTCCTATCAATTTTGTGGGGAAAAAATGTCGTAGTTAAAATCATCAACTCTCATGTTCAGCTGTACTAAAAAGAATATTTTTCATTTCATTAACCAGGTATTAAATTAATTCTGCTTTCCATCCCTTCTTACCTATAATCCTGAGCTAAGAATTCATATTTAGATACGCACTTTACTCTCAGATAACAAAATAAAACCTATTGTACCTTGTCTAAAGTAAACAGACTAAAATTTAGGTTGGAGAACCAAAAATACATTCTACAAAAAATGTGTAAAGAGCCATCTTAGAAAAAGATTGATTTCTCTATTTCATTTTCTTTACTTTTTATATTGTAAAATCAAAAATTATTGTGGAGTAGTGCCTGATAATGGATACAGTAAACAAGTAAAAAATTGTCAGAAATTTGTCTGCCTTTTTATATAGTCAGAAGTGTTTCGAGTTCAGATTCAAATTAAAGTAAATCTAGCCATCTTTAGGTCTGTTAAGGGACCCAGTCAACTTTGAACTTGGGCTGTAGGGGTATGCAGTGCAGTTGTCATCATGGTCTTGTTTTATTCTTCTGTGTAAGCACCTTTGAATGTGAATTTTAAAAAAAGTGGTATTTTTCTAATCTCTAGAATGTCTTCTTTGCCTTCCCTTCATATAACAAAGACTAATGTTGTTTCTAATCTACCATATTATTATTTTGGTCCTTTCCAGCACATGTAAGAATATAATTGTTATCCCTAAGAATCAAAGTGTTTAGAAATTATCAATGATAAGGTCTTTTAGCTATTCTGTACTGAAAGGTTTTCACATTCGGTCATTTGTATGTGTGCAACTGTTGCATTGTTTGAAGCAATTTATAATTTTTTGTCAATATGGTTGGGGCAAATTTATGGGGAAATCTTTCACCTTTGTTCATCTTTGGCTTTTTTTTTATTTCCTTTCTTGTTCTCTCTCTTTTATTGCACAATGAACAATATTGCATTCTCAGCTTCTTCTTTTAACTCCCACCTTTTCCCGGAGAGTAGATTTATTTCTCCCTGTTATCATTCTCTGCAAGAATTATGTTACCCACATTACATATAATAACATAGAGGTACCTGCTTTTCTTAGTGAGGTGTGGGGTTATTAGTGTTGTCTTAGGGCTTGTTTTTTTTCACTGGGGAGAGTAAATAGTTTTGGCCACCAAGCTAGTAGATGTCTTAAAAAGATCTGTTTCCTCATAAGAATGTGATTTGTATATTGTCATTTGAACATTACTCTGAACATTATTCTGAACATTAGATTTGGTATGCTTCTCTTTGACATGCTCTTGAATATGCTAGTGTCTTGAATAAAGTTAGCTTTGAATATTCACAGAGATCCATGGCTATGATATATTTTATATCCTTTTAACAAATCAGTCATCTATGACCTTTATGAGGTCTTCATCTGTTAAAAAAAAAATTATATTGAACCAGAATCAACAATTGTCTCCTTTCCATTTGGAAAGTAAGTTGTGAAAATGTCACTGGGGACTCTGTGTTTGCATTTTGTTTTTCACAAACTGAATAAAGGTACAGTTTCATTCCACATTTCATATTAGACTTTTAAAAAGAATTTTACTGAATTGATACGGGATGAGTAAACAGATCAGCAGGTGCAAGCACCTTGATTTACTTGAAAAAAAAATTAAGGTAGTTTTATGTATTAGATATTAGGTACCAGTATTGAATGCAATATTATTTGTCTCATTCTTTACTATAGGACCTCAGGTTGATTTCTTGTGCTGCATATCTTTGCTCTTTTAAATGTAACTTGTACAAAGTTGCTTCCCTGTGGACGTTGGCTTTGGATTGCCTTGCTCAGAGGTGCTCACCTTTGAGGCTACTTCATACCTTTAATGAAGCAAAGCCAATTCTACGACTATGTATGGAGATTCTGGTACAAATCAAGGGCTGACTTCGTAATAACAAGGGGTTTGGAGAGGTTTTTTTTCATGGGAAGTGCCACTCTGTTGCACTGGAAGCTTGTAAGTATTCTAGTCCCCATGAATGAGTGGTATACTGTTCCTGTGAAATACTAGAAACAGAGCAGTGAAGAAGCTGAATAAATAGTTTGAGCAGAGTGCTCAGTAATTTATAATCCACATACTCAGAGCGCAAAGAAAGGAGGTTTTGAAGAGCGTTTGGTTTTGTGAGTAGAAAACCCAAGCAATTTTAAGCATATAAGAGCTCCTAGAAGTCTCAGTGTCTGTGGCAGATTATCCTGCATGTAACTGAAGAGTTCAGAACTGTAGATCTGGATAGACAGATTAGCAGAAAGCCTGTCAGGCTTGCTTCAGAAGTCTTAGCAAAATCAGCTTACAGAGAGGAGAGTGTTCCTCTTTGGGATAATTTCTGTTCACATCAGGTGTGAGTATTTAATTTGAAAAACTGATGAGTATTTATAGTGTTTGCGATATTTCTCCAAGAAAACATTTTAAACAGGAGTGGCATTGGTGATTCTTTTTAACTAATTTAAACATTTATTGGCAGTTAAACTTGGAATGATTGTTGCAGTGTTGTCATGCACAATTTTTAAAAATTATATCCTTTAAATCTGAAGCCAGTTTAACCTGCACTATTGGCTTTGTTTGATGTGGGTAAATAAAGACCGGGAATATTTAATATGATTGTGTTATATTTGCACAGGACACAAATGGCAGAGCACGACTTGTGAGCTTTCTTCAGTGAAGTGTTCAGAGCTTTGAGTGTTTCAAGGAGGTGAACTGAAGGAAGAAGCTGGGAAACATCAGTTCTGGCATCCCTCTGTAGTTGTTAGAAAAACATTTTGTTCAGTTATGGCTAAATATAACTACAAACAGAATTACAAAGCACTGTAGGAATTCCTGAAAGGTTTAGACTGATGTATCCATCCATTTTGTTACTCGGAACACAGCACTGCAGATCAGATACTTGTGCCATAAGTTCGTTTATACTTCTGATACTCATTTAGATGGTTGCCTTATATAGTAGCAATTGTAATAATTAGTAGCAACTTTCCAACTATCTTCAGTTCATTTTGAAATTGCTCTATTTAGATGAAAATGCTGATTAAATTTTTTTCCATGCTCTGAAAATTCAAATCGAGTCAAAATAGTTTAATATTGCCAAACTGAAACAAACTCAAGTTTGGTTTTTTTTTCTTCCTCCTGTGGTGCTACTTTTAAGAGACTTTATGATGTAGTAATGGCTAAATTTTTCAAATATGAAATAAGTTTGATGGTTTGGTGATAATTTTGTAGCAGTTTTCTAAAGATTAAATGATGATCTTTTCAACTAAAATTCTAGAACTGAGAGACACAAAATGACTGATTGAATTTTAAAATTTTAGATTTTATTACTATAAGTAATAATGTTCTGAGAGGAAGCGAGTATTTTCCAATTTCCGTTGACATTCATGTAGTACAGAATTCTAACAACATTAAACTTATAAAAACTGAGTCCTGGAGCATCACCTATGTTATATAAATAAGAAAAAATTAGTTTGAAATCAGGAGAATGGGCCAGAAGAGACTTTACAAATACCTTTGTAGCAAACACTGAGGTATTGAGATTGAAGTGAAGCTGCCTGCAGGCAAGAGGATGAACAGTATATACATACCTTGAACTTTTTCTAAAACCATTGAAAAGGAGTTAAGTTTCTCTTTCTCTTGAATGTTTTCTTACCATTCCCATTCTTTTGTCCTAATAGCTTAGTCTTTTTGGCAGTTTTGGATTCTTGATTTGGTAGTCTTTATTCTTTTAGGTAGCCTTGATGAAGGAGCTGCTGTTACTTTTCTGTGTACAATGAAGACTTTGCTTTTTTGTTGCTGTTTGTAAAGGTGCAACTGTCATATAGTGATTCAGATTTTTATATCTGAAAGTGTTTATTGGAATGCGCAGAGCTGGAATAACTAAGAATTTGTAGATGCCGTGGTGAGGAGCATTATAAGAACCCAGTTGAAATTTTAGTAGCTATTTCATTTGAATAACACATACATTAATTTACAGATCTACTTTGTGAACATAGTGAAAAGAAATTCTAGTAAATTCTACTATCAGTGATGGTGAAAAGCAAACTATTATTATCCCTTAATAGTGACATGTGGAGTAACTGAAATAGCTAATGTGTGAAAAACAGAACTGGTAGTTTTTAATCAGTCAAGTTTCCATGTGTTGTCCCACTTTGGCCATTATCCTTTTTTCTGTTCAAATGCACTACTTTTTCAGTTTGAAATCTGACTATTTATGTGAGGAAAAACTCTTAGAAGTTACCGCTTGTTACCATAGCTACTCTGATATCTTTCTTACCTGAAACATATACTGTTAGATTATGTTTTTTCAGAATGTTCTGTTTACTTACTTTGGAGTTAGATCCATCTTCTAACTACAGCTGTTATTGTATAAACATAAAAAGAAACTTGTTTAAAAAGGAGCAAAGATTGAACTCTCAGATGGACAACTCTAGTTGAGTAACTGTCAAGACAACTAAGTCTTTAAATTAAAATGTCAAACATATCAGCTAATAATGATACAGTACACTGACAAATGAATTAGCTATTTTTACTCACCTTCTAGGATTTCCTATTTTAAGCAGAATTGCTGTCTGTATTCGTATGTCTGTATTGGTATATCAAGTTCACCTGCTGACTTTAGTACAAGAATTTCTGGCAGCTGCATTGATAATGGCTAAAATTATTGCTTTTCACAGATCTTTCATTTTTTTAACTTTGATCAAAATATAAATTTGTTTGAAACAAAACTACTTTTTCTGCTAGTGTGAACATGATACTGTTTCATTTCCCAGATGCTAGTTCATACAGGTCTACATTTTCTAGTACAGTAGTTTTCATCCACCAAAGTTTTTCTCTGTATTAGGATTTCTACAAATGCAGTACTGAGATGATTAGGTTTGTGCAAATTTCAGTAGTATTTCCACAGCATAACACTTTTACTGCATACAGTAAGATTAAAACCTTTTCTGTCTTATGGTATTTTTTTACACAGAAGAAATATCTTGTTAATATGTAGTAATCTTCAGGAGTTCAGTTGCTAATGATGAAACTGTTTCGCAATTTGTACAGATAAACACAAGGACTGCTCTGGTGTAACTTTACATCTGACACATCAAAAGTGAGTATTTTTAAAAATGCTTACCAGTTTGTTTTTTTTTTTCCCATTGGAATAGAAATTGTGGATTCCTTTGAAAACATGTGAAGTAAAACTAATATCTACTTCACAACATTTAGAATTTTAAAGTTGTGTCATCTGTTGGCAAAAAATTTCATTTCTGCTGAGACACTTGACACAGCTGTGCTATGAGTAGTGAGTTAATCCAGTTTAAGAGCTTCATATTTAGAAATCGGGGATGAGAACAGCAATTATGCAGATGATTGCTTTGTCCTGTTTCACATACTTTACCGAAAATGCTTTAGAAATGGTAGCAAAAAAGAGGGGGAGAGGGGAACTGCTCTGAAACAGCTACTTTTTCAGGAGACCTATTTCAGATGTAATCCATTTTAGAAATTAGTGGTATCAAACAGTATTGCATATCAAGTCACTTCCAGTTGTGTTTTACAGAGGGCTTGTTTACTAGGGCTTGGGTTTTCCATTGCAGGCAGCCCTTGATTGCAGGGATGTATCTTATGATGTCTGTGAACACAGTCATACCACCAGGCAAGAAAGGTGAGTCATCATTTTACAAAGTGATTATATGATTTCAGCATCTGATCTATTATTGTTGCTTATTGTGGGAGAAAATTTGACAGAGGCTTGCTGATATGTAGATGGAAAAATTAATTATCTGATTGATTGAACAAATGAGGAAAAAAATAGTTATGTTTGAGATTGCATCCTGTTTCTCTGTGACTACATCAGTAAAGACAGTCAATGCTGTATAAACACAATGTGCCCAAATAATAATAATGAGTATTTCTTTAATTTATTTTCATCTAATATTTTACAAAAAATGGCCTACCTTTTTCTAATTCCTCCTCTCCCCTCTAAAAAGCCATAAACTGTTTTGGACTCTTCCTCGTCTTCATTTGTCATTCATTATATTTGTGATTCTACTAAGACTTCAGTTTTTAAAAATTAATTTCTACCAGTGAGGAGCCACTATTTAAGAGTTTTGTTCCTGTGTTCCTAGTTGGTTAAAAGGTCAAAATGCTGAAAAAAAAATAATCATAACTGAAAGTTTCCAAACTGTTTCTATTCAGAATCCTGAATTTTATCTGCAACTGGGAAACTTCCAAAATCCTTTCTTCAGCTAGCATGGGATGTTCTGTTTTGAGGAAGCTGGACACTGACTGTACTCTGCGCTACCAAAATTTTTAAGGACATAACCAAGAGCACCGTTTGTCCCATTTGCAGTTAGCTGCCTAAATACAATGAGGTGGTCAAATGCTCAGCTGATTCCAACTGTTTAGTGAATTCAGTAACTTGAAACATTTTTTAATTTCAACTGAAGTTAAAAATATTTTGCTCTCCAATATAAAAATGTATGCAACTAATCCCCCACTACCCCCATTAATATTTGATCAGTGTGGGAATTTAATTTTTTAACTGGAAGGTTGAGAGAAAAGGGCAAACAAACAGTTCTGTAGTTGCTGATAACTGCTTTCTCATGTTCAGTCGAATTTACAACTCTTAAGTGGAGCATGAAATTTGTTAAAACAGGAAGTGTGACAATATCTCTCAAAAAGGCATCAGAACTTTTCTGTAGGCTCTTCCTTAGGTACTATTACTGCACCTAACACAAGTACTACCCTGTAAACATTTTACAGCACTTCTCTGACAAAGTCTCTTGTCTAACCCTAAATTAGGTCCAGACCTTTATAATCAAGACTTCATTGTAAATTGTATCAGTTCAGAATTATATAATTTGATTTTATTTCCCCTGAGTAGATCATTTACCATAGCTATATTTATTTTAAGCAACCCTCATCATGGTCTGTAAGTAAATTTTATTTTGTTAATTAGCAGTAGTGTACACCAGAAGGTTCTTCTTCTTCAGCCAGAAAGATTTTATATGTATTTCAGCAGATTAAGTAATTTTCAAGTAACCTGCACTATATTTTATTAGTTTCTCTTTGCAGATGTCTTGAGATGGGCACTGCAGAATGTAAGATATTATCTATTATCTTTTGAAAGCATCTGTTGTCCAGTGTTGGTATGCTTTTTGTAAACCATGCTGAATGAAGTACAGTAATTCAACTTTTCTCTGTTTGATAAATGATCTGTTTGTCATTGTTTATTGCTGTCATATTTTCACAGTGGTTGATGCAGACATTGCCTGCCATTACAAAAGGTCTCCAATGCACCTTTTTGCCTACAGAGTTCACACACACAGACTAGGTAAGAGTGACAGAGGAATATCAAATACGTAACAGAAAAATGTTGACCCTGCAATGTCAATATTTTTTAAAGTACATCTCACTTCTCATGTATATTGATATCTTATAGGTAAAGTAGTGAGTGGATACAGAGTGAGAAATGGTCAGTGGACATTGATTGGTAGGCAGAGTCCACAACTACCACAGGTTAGTTGGTTTCTTTTTAGTTCTGAATGTAAATTTTAACTATCTTTGTTTCAAACTGAGAAGGGGAGTTGGAAATCATATGTCCACAGATTTGCATTGTGGTGTTTTCCACTGGTTATGTGCTGTTGTGCTCCTGGAAATGAATATTTCCAAGTATTATCATGATTGGATTGTGATGCAAAAGTCATTTCAGATATGTAGCACCGTCCTTCTCATCGGTGTCTATTGACACAGAGAATATGAAGCACATTCACTGATTGTGGTCAATCATCCTCTCTTTCAGGCATTCTACCCTGTGAAATATCCAGTAGACATTAGCTATGATGATATCCTAGCAGCCAGATGTGTGTTCAGTGGCGAAGGCAGAACTACAGAGACACATATAGGGTAAATTTTATCTATTTGCTCCATTTCAGAACTTGTTTTTTTTCCAGGGTATTGGTTTTATGTAGAAATGTTTTTTGTTTCATGTCTTCTTCCAAGGTAATTCTAAGAAACACTTTCTGCCAGAATGTTTTGTTTTGCTGTCTGGTCTGCTCAAGATTTAACTCCACACAATGTTCATTGATGTTACCTACATGAGTATTCACTTCGCTGAAGTATTCAGAACACTTCTGAAGTGAAGCTATGCTGTCAAACAACTTACTCAGATTAACTGTTTATAGTGAAACAATAAAGCTTCACAATTTTCTACACTATTTCAGAAAGAAAATTTATAGAAGCTTATAAAATTCTGATATTTTGACCTGTTGCAAAATCTAGCCTTCAAAAATCTGGACTAATACTGCAATTACCTTTTTTTTCAGTATAAAAATATACAGGCTTTTATGAAAAGCAATGAAACCAGAAATTACTAATAATAAAAAAATAGGAAAATCTGAACTGTTTTAGTCACTGATGCTACTCAGCTGCAGGTGACAGACACAACCCGTAAGATGAAGTGGACAAATACAGCTGTAAAATTACGTACAATAATAATAATACTCTCTTTGGTGGCTGTGGTTCTTTGAATTGTAATTTAATGCATATGTAGATAAACAAAGATATCCTGTGGAAATCTCTCCATTCTGGGCATGTGTGCTGCAGTATTGCAAGAAAAGAGATTTTTATGCATTGAGCACCCTAAGATTGCATCTCAGCGGAGGGTGAGCAATTAAGATAGTGATGTGTAACAGTTGGAAAAAATGAGTTGAGAAGAGGTTTTTACTAATATCATGGCAGTAAAAACTTAAAATCTTAATTTAACTGCTGACCTTTTTTCACAAGTTCAAAATGTTTGTCATGTTTTTTAACTTCCCCCAAAGTAGTTCCTGTTCATTGAATAATCCTTACAGTTTAAGAAACTGTCTTAGGAAAATTATGGTATTTTTCTTTCAATGTACAGGTATGCTTTCAATGGGGAAACTCTCTCTCTCTGTCCTTTTCATTACAGTAATTGTTATTATTTTACTATTTTTATTTATTGTTATGTATTTGCACTATAATCCATGAATGTGTATTGTATGAATCATGCTGTATTGTTTATTAGTATTATCATTATTATTATAGTATTACTATTGTTAATTTATTAGTATTTAATACTATTATGTTTTACCACAAGTTTTGCTTTGTCCCACTCTGAGGACGGCAGGAGGGGCAGTGAGTGGCAGTATTTAAGTGCCACCTGAAATTAAAGCACCACAAATGCTTAGACACAGTAGCGTGTCAGGTGAACCACAGTTTGTGTAATTTCCACATCCTGTTTTCTACTGGAGTTTTAAAGAGGAAGCAATTACAGTGATGGATATTGGAGGTCCAGCAGTGAAGTTAATACTTTCTAAAAGCTTAAGCAGAGCTTGCCCAGTCAGAGTCTCATTTTTGTAGTCTCCAAGGGATGCCAAACTTCCAACGTGTGGAAAAATAACCAATTCCCCTTTCGAAACAGTCTCTTCTCCCTTGTTTCCCTTTCTCCCCTCTGGCTCTTGTTATTATTGTTGCTATGGTGAATAAATGAATGCTGCAGAATGCTGCTGGAAAAGTCAGCACTGATGTCTTTTGCAAATAGCTAATAGACCACCTCTGTATTTTTTTAATGAGTGTAGGCTCACTGTTTAATTGTGAAAGCTAATTTAAAAATCTTGGTGTAAACCCCTATATTTTATGAACTTTCATTAAAAAGTCTTAGCTTGTTCATTGTCAGGATTGTAGCTCTAAACAAAAGATACTAGCCTATGTGGTAGAAGAATAAACAGACCACAGTTGTAGAGAGGCCATATATACTCTGCTTAACAAAGTAATATGTTTTAGAAAAAAAAATTACTTGTGCCAGCTGTTTTTTCTATTGAAGACAGGATTATGTAGCAGAAGAGAAGAGCCACTTCTGTTTCAAGTACATGCACAACATTTATCAAAGAGCTGAATTTCGCTAGTGTTTTATCATTCACCTTGCACTCATATTTTTGTTGCAGAAGCTTACAAACAAGTTATTCTCAAGATGACAGTGCTATGTTGTCTTTAAGAGATACTTATAGTATTTAAATATGTAACAAAAATTAAGTTTTGCAGTATTAGAACCAGTGTGATTGGACAATAAATGAATGCACTTGATGAGGAAAGGTGGAGGATTTGTCATTAAAAATGGCCGCTGAAATGAAACATGTATGTTATTTGCAACAATTTCAAATTACAGTATTCCAAGATTTGTAGAGAAGTAACTGAATGTAATGAATGTAATGTAATGAATGATACAGCTCTGTCATATTTAATCAGAACATGTGCAGAGTTGATAACACAATGGGAGCTGTGTGGAGTATGCTGGAGAAACTAGAAGGAAGAGCAGTTTAACAAGATGGTGCAATTTTCTGTAAAATCAAAAGCAAATTGCTAGGAATTTCTGAGATATGTGGCAATTTTGTACACACTGCTTTTCTCCAGTATAAACCAAAAGAATTTTCTGATATTCACTGCAGTGCAGGCATTGCATGTTTTAGTTTGGGACGTCTAAACACGTGATTGCAATGTTTTAGTATCCTGTTAAACAAGTCTGATGAATTAAATAAGAGCTATTCAGGTCGTTATATTCTAAGTGCCACATCTTTTCTGTACTGTGTAGGGGTACTGCCAATGATGAAATGTGCAACTTTTATATTATGTATTATATGGAAGCCAAGCATGCTGTCTCATATATGACCTGCACACAGAACGCAAACCCTGAAATGTTCAGAAATATTCCACAGGAGGCAAATATTCCTATTCCAGTCAAGTCTGATGTGCTGAAGATGATGCATGGACATCATGAAGGTGAAAAACGCTTGTAATCCCTTTTATTCATGCCATCTTATGCTCACTGATGTATTTCTCTGTGTTGTGTTGGTATGCAAAATTTTCATAAAGGGGTAATGCAGTTTTACATAAAGTTCAAATTGCTAATTAATAAAGCATCAAGGGATTCTACTGCTGGTTTTGGTGGAAATTTCTGCCACAGTCTTTTGTCTGTTTCTTTCTGATGTTTTCTTCCAATTTACAACATATTTTTACGGCTGTGTGACCTGTGTGCCCTAAAGACTGGCTTGTTTTTCTATGCCAAATTTTATATTAACAGTTTCTTAATGTTACCTTCTGTCTATTTCTTTCCATAACAATGGTAAGAAATTCTTCTTACCATTAACAATTCTTCTTGAATCATAACATTGTTTTCTAGATCCATGTTATGGGAGGAATCAAATTTTTACATTGAACAGTTTTAGACATATAAATTGCAGCTACAGTATTATCCAGAGGTAATCTGACTGATGTATCTGTAGCAAGTACAAGTTGTAGTTTTTTATTTCATTTTTTAACTGTTGCATTGTGTGGTATGACTACTATGATAAAAATACCTAGTATTCAATTCAGAAGGGCATTTTTTCCTCAGTAGGGAGGTAATTCCCTTCACATGCAGAGGTTAACATCATCCCCTAAACCCATTTTTCAGAAACCAAGGATAGTGATACAAGTTCTTTGCTGCAGCAGGACAAAAAAGAAGATGAAGAGATTTTGGATCAGGGTATGCACTTGCTTATTTCAATGTACATTTTCTATTTCTATATTTATTTCTACTTCTATCTCCTAATATAAATCTTATTTTTTTTATTCCAGTTGTTTTAGTGCTGCATTGTCCGATACAACTGCTGTTCATATACAAAAACACTAAGTGTTAATTTCCAAAGGGTGTTTTTCCACAGTAGGAAGATACTCAATTCCATTCACATGCAAAGGCTAACATCATGTTCTAAATCTGTTTTTCAGAAACCAAGGGTAGTGATGCAAGTTATTTGCTGCAGCAGGCCAGAAAAGAAGAGGCAGAGATTTTGGATCAGGGTATGTACTTGTTTAATTTTATGTCAAGTAAAGGACTCATTAATGTAAAATACTGATAAATTATATCCTGATTTTTAATGAATTTTGAAGTTTTTCATTTGTTTATCTATTTGCAATGTTCTATAAAGCTAATAAGGTTGCATGCCATATAAGAAGTAATAAAAAGAATTAGTTTACCACTGATCTCTAGCTTGTAGGTAAAATTTATTAGTGCATTTTAATTTCATAATGTTTCCTATTCTTTGTTTAATTTGCTAACAAAGGTTGTGATTTATTTGTATGTGCATGTATTCTGTATGTAACTATTTGCTATTAACTCTTCATGGATTTCTCAGTTGTATTACTATGTGTGTATGAGGGAATAATGTTCTTATGCTTCAGTATTTGCTGTACATGCCAATATTGAATTGAGGTTGAGTGCAGCTGTTTAATAGTGTATTATTTTTTACTATATTTGGGTATATGTGCAGGTATGCATTACAATTCACACAGAAATGTGTGTAGTACTTAGCGGGAGTGAAAAAAATCTATGACTGCTATAAAGATTTTAGAAATACTCAAAATATTAGATATGTTTCAGAAGTATCTTAGACTCTACTTTAAAGTTCTTGTGAGTCACGTAGTGTTAGATAAAAATTGCCTAGGTATCAGGATTTTCTTTTAGACTAAGGGAAGACCTTGTCAGCTAAAGATTTATGCAGTTTCCATTAAACAATGTCGAGATTCAAGGACTAAATTAAAGCAAATTTCGTTTTGCCTTTGAGAAGAGCAAAGACTTGCCAATGTTTAGAATTTTTGATAACATCTCCCAAAGGGATTAGATTTTCTATGTACTCTGCTATTTTTTAGAATTAACTCAAATAATTAAGTTTCAGTTACATAAAATTAGCTTCTAGAGTGTGAAACTATCTTGAATGAAAGAACCTTGAACTACCAGAAACCATATTTACAGTGGCATATCTGATATTTCTCTTAGTCAATTCAAGACTAAGAAAGAATTTAAAGGAGAAGCAATTCAAATTTTTTGATCCTGTTTCAGAGCAGAATGAGCTATCTGCTTACAAATTTATGTCAAAATTCATGCTGACAATCTGCTTTACCCTTATGTTACCAATCAGTGCATTAGCATTTGATCAAGGTTCTTGTTATGTGTATGTTTTATTGAATTCATTAAAATTTAAAAAAAAGTGTTGAAGAAGGTCCTGCTCTTAAAATCTTTTTCATTTGTCTTTGAAATGTATTTTGAAGATGTTTCTGCAATGCAGTCTGGTTTGCTGAAAGCAGTTTTAATATACATCCTCATCTAACCTGTTTCTATGGAAACACACAGAATTGTTTTGTTCGTTTGAAATTACTTGGGTTCATGATGTGAAATACCAAAACACAGTAGTTGCTGTGAATTTAATTTTGTGAGATTAAGATAAATTCTCCCATCATTTACAGTCTTCAGTTTTATATTGATACAGCTCTAACTTAAGTTGAATTATGTATGAGTAAGCAAAACAGCAGGAAAAACCAGTTCAGTTTTGGATTTATTTTTGTCTCCAAAGACAGAAAGTTGAGTCCTTGGCTTAGGAAGTAGGTTTTGGTTCTGCAAGTACTCTCCAGATACATTGGGGAAACCAGGAGCTGAAAATGGTCTACAAAACATGCCTGTAAAAATTACAAAGAAATTGGAGTCCAGTTTTGTGGGGCAAATGAGTTTTAAGCAATGGTGTTGCCAATTTATCCATCTCCTCAAGTAACTTCAGTGAGTTAGCCAGTAGGAACCAAATTTGAACAAGACCTTAATGACAAGAAAACTCCACCGTTTGGAGGGGTGAGGCGGTGAACCCTACAGGGAAGCACATGCATACATCCACTGAGATTGAGGTCATTATACAAGGACATCCTTTCACTGAGGTAAAAGACATAAGTCTTTCCCTTTATGGTCTGGCATGACATATTCTGTATGATAACCTTATCTACAAAGCACAGAGACACCAGAACTGAGTCTTTGATTAGTTCTGTTGCTGCTGAGCTGTTGCTCAGGAAATTCAGCCTTTGATTTGCTTTGAAGAAAGCACATCAACAATTTTCCAATGACTGTGCTTTATCTTGCATGGGTTTCTTTCTCTGTGTTTTATTATGTTTTAGCAGCTTATTTTCCCCTCATTAATTTCAGGCAACTGAAATAAACAGAGTTACTTCACTGTTACTTCAGGAAACACTGAAATAGTTGTTAAATTGTTGTGCTGCCATGGAGGTGATGCTATGATGACTTTTTGCCTTTTCATATGCCTTTTATGTATTCTCAGTATTCTTAGCATACATACTTGTAATTCTTTAAGCCTGACACCTTGGCATAGTCCAGATATTCTGCTAGGTAAAAAACTCAAATATCCTGAAGGCCTCACAGTTTGGGGCCAAAAAGCCTTACACTATCTTGAGAAACCAAAGCTCTCTCTAGAGCACACCTTATAAACTAGATTCAAGCCCCATCTAGGGAAGAATACTTTAAAATAAAGAAATGTCACACCATTCATTTAAACTTCTCCTTAAGGAATCTTTGTCAAATATACTGATCTACAAAGTCTGTAGAATTTTATATGCAATATACCATGTGTGTGCATTTCAGCATATTCCACCTTGACGAATTGTTGCACCTGATGATCCTTATTAAATACTAAGATAACCCTTTTATCCCTTGACCGTGTTTGGCTCGTAATTCTAGAACTAGAGAAAAGGCATCAGAGGTACTTACTAACCTAGAGGTTAGATATATGGTCAATGAGACAATTTTTATGCCAGCACTCTTAAATACAAGGATTTGCCTCAAAAGGGGAATACCAAAAAGTCTGTCTTACGAAAGTATCTGCCTACAAATATTGTGTATATCACATTTGCCTGGGCATAGAGGGAGCTCCTGTCACACACAGGATGTTTATTGTATTGGTACATCCAGGTGTACCAATTGCTTTTACATTAAATTTTCAATTTCATCATCTTGAGTCATCAGATGTACATTAATAAAGAATGCAAATATATAGAAATAAGCAGTAACCATCACAAAGTGAACCAGCAATCTGCATGAAGACAAATCCACATCTCTGCTGTGTTAAAATTTAACTGAATTTACCTTAATGAAACTGACCTCATTATATAGTTTCTGAAACAGGGGTGAAGACAAACGTTTCATAGGAATTGAATTATTGTAGGAAATGCAATTGATTTAGACGTTTGGTGTATTGGAAAGTTTCCTATTCCTGCTGAAGCATCAAGTCCCTAGTAAAGCAAATAATATGTATGTTTATTTTTTGTTCATCAATAGAAGTTGGATTAAATTGTACTCAGTAGTTACAGTGGAGCAAAAACCATTTATTTGTTAGCATTCATGATCTCTGCCATATGTCTTTACCTGCTGAAAAAATGCCTAAAAGTGTTTCATTCTGCTTGTTCATCACTTTCCTGTGGCATAGTACAGTATAGTGTAGTGCAGGTTTGTTTTGGTATGCAAGCAGTGAAGCAGCTTTTATTAATGAGAAAGGTTGCTGATGGTGTACCTGAAGGCTTTAGAAACTTCTGCATCTAAACAATAGCAGGAGTAGTTTCTCTAAAATTGTTTAAAGCTTGCTTGAGCTGAAAATTCACTAGCAGCATATAAACCAAAAATTAGATTTTTGGGTTTTGTTTTAGAACAGCATATGTGTACACATATGTATGTCACATACACATATATAGGAGAGAAAAGAGTTGAGAGTTTCATTGTATTTCTGTTTGCCATGGCACTTACAAAAGTACATTTTTACTTCTATCTGGCTGGGTGAATTTAGGAGTTAGTAACAAAAAAGTAATTTTGCTTCTGATGATGGAATCTGAAGTGAGTCAAAGCTGCAGTAGCTTTCAGCACTGGTGTTGGTACTACAAATACCAGGATTATTTTCCTTATTCCGCATTATTTCTTTGTTGCCAGGAGACTAAGTTATTACAGGACTTCAAATGAGAAAGTTCAGCATAAAGGAGCATAAGATCTTTCTGTTGCAATGTCCCAGACAGATTCATGTGAGGTCCCTTTTTCACAGATGAATGTGTTAACTGAGATCCTATGTTTAAAGTAATATTGCAGTTTTAGTCAAGCATTCAGATGTTAGCTTCCCTAAAGCTGAGCTTCACGTTTGCAGTCATTACAGTTGCTGTCCTAGTGGTGAGATAGGTTGCACAGAAAACAACCTCATTGCATTTCTACCTTGTTGTTTTAGAGATTAAAATGTGAGAGAAATACTACACAACAGAAAGAAAATAATATGGTTCTGTAGTCTAAGGCAATTTGATGCTCTCTGATTACAATGTTTTTCTCCAGACTCTTAAAAGAGTTGCAGGGTAGTTCAAGGTAGCTGGGCAGTCTGATGTTGAATCTGTTTTCCCAGTCTTTGGGGATATGCAAAGCAAAGAACTGAATCTAAGTCTGCACATACACAGCTTGTGCTGAAACTGACTGAAATGTGGCTTGAATGTAAGGAGTGCAATATGATACAAAGTACCCTGTAAATTCACAGTCTGAGATGTTTCTAGGTGGACACACTAAAGAAATGACCATTCTGTTAGTCTAGCAAAGTAACAGTAATTATGGACCTTAATTCCACAGTACAGGCTGAAGTACTGTAATGCAAGCATGTGTTTCATAAACAGAGATGATGGAATAAAAATTTAGGAGAAGTTTTTCTGTTCAGTTAAAATATTTGTTTAGGAGTTCTTGGAAAGGGAATCTTTGAATGAGGGTAAATAGATATATATTGTGATGGCCCATTAACTGTAGGAGGAAGTTTCTTTGTAAGAAAGTTTAACATCATAAACTATACAAAGTGGGGTCTGAATAAAGGTTACACATAAATCTCCTATTTGTTACCTGTTGGATGCCTACCCCATCTTTTAATTATTTTCACTTGCATAAGGCTGCACACACATGCACACACACAGAGAGATAAGTATTTTTCACAAGGGATTTGTTAGACAGCTGGAAATGTTAGCCCCAAGGGGTTCTTGCATGGCCCAAACTGAATCCTTTCAATAAATACCTTTTTATTCTTTTACTCTACCTACTCTCTGTTTCCAGATCAGCCTTTCTAAGCAACCATTCGTAGCTGAATCTGTAGGTTGGGAAACTGAAAAGTCTGTGTTGAGTTGCATAATTTCTGTAAAGTTCTGCATTTTTAAGAAGATCTTGTTACAATAAAAATATGAGTCTTTTTGCATCTTGGATAGAAATCTCTGATTTAAGTGGAAGAAGGAGATACAGCTGCTCCACTCTGCCCATCTCTCTTGTGTTTCCTTAAGGGAACAGAAAAAAAAAAAAAAGAGGGGAGGGGGAAATGTTAGGGGAGGCCTGTAATATCTTGTGGGGCAGGTGTTGAAAGGAAGAGGAAAGGAGAATCAGCATGCAGGCACATCTTTAGTTTTTCAATAATGTGTTTTTGTAATATTGTTACATGGCAAAAAGCCTTGGAAGCAGCATCAACCAATAAGATGATATATTTTTATGACAGCAGGGGTTACATTTCTTTCTAAAATAACTTTCTGTAATCTACCCTTGCTAGTTAGTAAGTTAGACTGTAAGAAAAGAGAGGAATTTGACTTGGTAGGTGATTAAAAATCCTTAGGAGAGGCTTGAAACAGAGGACAAATTTGTGTTCCAGTATTGATGTGGGATATGTAGAATGAAGTGAGAGATGTTTTAAGATTAAGGCTAGATGTACAAAAAAATCTTCAGCTGTTTTCAGACTTTGACAATGTGTTTAGGGCTCAAATTGTATGAGATCTCTTAAAGAGAGTACAAAAGTTAGATAAAAGTGACCGAATTAAACCTTGGAAGAAAATGCTGCTAAAAGATACTGAGTGATATATACTGCTAGGAAATTATAATAAGGGAGATTCAGAATAGCAGAGGATTTGCTTCCTCTCTCAACACTGAATGATCCTGCTCGAATTTGTAAATAAAAGATGAGCCTTTGATTTGGTTAGGATAAGATTATTCATAATCTTTACAAGAGCATCTTCAGCACAGTAAAAAAAGGAGCGTCAGATCTAAGGAAAAAAAAAACCAATTGCTGTAAGTGGCATATCTAAGCAGGAAAAGAGTATAGCAAGCATGGAAAGAAGCCATTTTAAATTGAATGTTTCAGTCTTCACTATTTGAACCTTGATTTATGTTCTCTAGCTCTTAAAATTACAGAGATATTTTTCCTGGGTGTTTTCTAAAAGGCTGCTTATCAATGAACAACTACAAAAACTGCTTATAATATCAATACTGTGTCTGAAGAAATCAAAAATGTAGTACATTGTATTAGTACAGGAAGATTTCAGAGAAATTAAGTTATATCACAAATCTCAAACAAATCAAAATTATTATTATTGTTATTGGCAAAATGTTTTCCTTTTTTAATAATTTTGCTGTCTCTTTTTTAAAATAAAGATGATGATGCTTCAAAGGATAAATTGAAGATAGTGGAACTCCTCTGTAATAAACATATTTTGACTTATGCAATTCTGTGAGACTAAATGTATTTCAAAGTATATACTGCATGAAATAGAAATTTGAGGTGGAACTATTGCACCCTGTGCTGGAATTCAAATGTCTGTAGTCTATCCAAATGAGCACAGTGAAGTGCTGTGTAGTAAAACCATTGTCTTTATTGCTAGTGATCTAGAAGTGGCTAATAAATATATTTTATTCTAACAAAATGATTGGTTCTTGTCAGGAAATTATTAAGGAACGAAAGAAAAGAATAGGGCAGTTGGGTAGCTGCAAGTAGCCTTGATTTTGAGTATCAGGTTTTGATTTGCTGACAATGAACACATGTCTGTAAAATGTAATATTCAGTGATCATTCTTCATCTGCCTTCATACTTTCACTTAGCACTTTCCCATTTGCAAACCCTTATAACCTAATGATTTTTAAAAAGCTGTGCTTGGGCTCTCAAAACATTTCCACATTAAAATATTTTGACAGAAAAAGAAAGGACGATTGGAAACCAAAATGCATTTACATTGTGGTAGTAGTAAAAGCCCTTCTTAGGGACATGCAGACATAGAATTAAAAAGAGTTTGTTTTTTTTTTTTTTTTACCTTTCCTTCCATCTATTTTTTTAGCTCTGTAGGCTGCTTAGAGATGTCTTGAGAGCAGATGTGATTCCTGGTTCTTCAAATATGTCAGTTTGCGTGTGCTGTAAGTACACATCGCTGTACGGCATTGAGGGTGGCCAAGAAGCTCTAGAGCAGCTTAACTCTTTTCATTTCTTCGTATCTATGCCTCCCAACCCTTCAAATCCCTTCAAAAGGAAACAGCCTTACTTAATACGTTTTGGTTCTCAGAAATCTTTCCAATGCTTTCATCAAAGCAACAGATTAAATCATGACTTACATGAAAAGTAATAGCAGACTAGATGACATTTTGAAAGCTTTTTTTGGCCTATTACATCAAACACTGTTAAATATCACTTGAAACAGGCATTAGATTTTGTTCACTTATGTCATGTCATTCAATGCCTTTCTCCCATTCTTTTCCCCCATCAGTGTTATCTTATGTATGTCATAAGTAAGTCATAGTTGGACCCATATCTTTTGACCATGATTTCAGGACATAGGAAGGGGCCAGAACCCCTGTCCACTTTTCCCAGCTGAACCCACTAAACAGAAGCACATCATGCTGAGACAGAAAGTCTCAGAATACACTCCATTTATTCAGAGATAATTGGGAGCGCAAAGTCAACTGTGAATACTTGTTTCTTGGTTACAAAAGGACCAAAACATGAGTTTGGAAGGAAGAACATGAAGTCTAAAATGCCAGTGATAAACTGGGCAGACTGTCTGAACCATCACAGTGAAACTGTACAGATATTATGACAAAAATAGAGATTCTGGACATGAAAATTCTCAGACACCACCAGGGTGCCTTGTCTTTTTTTTTTCTAAAATGTAGTAAAATGAGATTTCACCTGTGTATTTTAACAGGTACATATTCAGGCTCTCTGGACAGGCTTACCATGGCTGAACTTTGGATCTGTCTAGCTTGATCCTCCAGTATCATGGCTAGATACTTCATCTAAACTGGAAATTGTGTTTCTGACAGCACTCTGGTGTGCTGCTGAAGGACCACGGACAGCGATTGCTCACTGCAAATTGGAGAACTTGGGCTTTAGTGCTGAAAAAAAAACCCTGGTTTTAGAAATAGAATCGTAGAATATCTAGAGCTAGAGGAAACCCATAAGGATCAGTAAGACCAACACCCTTCTCCTCACAGGACTACCTAAACCACATGTGACAGAAAACATTACATATGTAAACTGCTTTATCAACCTTAATCTGACCTTTTATTAAATCAGATGAAGGTCGACTCATGTTTTGCAATGAAATGGCCCATGTTATGATTTTGTTTGTATGACTGTTTACCAAAACATTGTTCTGTAAAAGAGTTTTGATAGTGTAGAACCACCACAGGAAGCGTAAACTTACTGGATATGCTTGTGCATTGTTTCATTCTTGAGATGTTGGTCTTGACAGCTGTCACTTCTGAATAAACTGGGGGTGTTTGTAGCCAATTATCTTTTCCACAGAGGAAACTGTGCTGATATCTTGCACGTAAAAAATACAAGTATCTTCTCTGAAAGTGACCTAATCAGGCAGCTTCCCAGAGACTGCACTGCTAGATTTCAGTTTCTTCAGTAAGATCAAGTTGTTGGTTCACCCATGTTTTTGTCTGGTCCTGCTCAGGCATTCTAAAGGCCAGGCTGTCTCACCACAAACAAGACCAAGCAATGTTTCTTTCCTACTGTGTATCTTCAGGTAAACAACACCTTCAAGTGTTCCAGCTGGTACAAGACCACTGCAAAGCAGCAACACAAGATCATGCTTTGATGTTTGCTGGATCTTGCTTTGCACAGAGCAGCTTTTACTCAGAATCAACTTGAGTCTGCTCTTTGCTAGTTATCTCTAACAAATTCTGAACTATTTCTTAAAATTACACTGCTTACAAATTATTGGAGTCTGTGTGGACATCACAAGCAAAGCTGAAAAAAAGTTAGATACACATTCAGTGTGTGGAATTTAGGTAGGGTTGCAGACACTGGGTAATCAAGAAACTTAAGTTCTTCACTTCCATGTCTTCTGTGCCTTGTAAATACTCGGAGTTCTGTCAAAATGCCAGGATATTGACAGGAGACTTCAGCCTAGTGTTTGTGCCAGAAGTATGGAGATACTGGTCACATATGTAGAATTAATGGACGTTTTTTGAACATTGTGTGTGGACATTCCTGTATTCATTCTGTCAAACACATTCACTTAAGGAAAGGATCACAGTTTCAAGGCAGCTGCACTTCTCATCACTTCTGTTCTCTGATGTGCACCCATACATTCAGACAGTTCCTAAATATTTTTAACTGCTGTGGTTACAAAACCCCTGTTTAATGAAAGCTCTAACAGGACAAGCTCAGCCTGGAAAATACCTCATCTAAACCCATGGATAGTGGCTATAGTACTCAAACTGCCCTTCTCTACACACCTGTGTTCAAAGATTCCTCATGTATCTTACTGGCTCAGCTCTAGGAGAAAACAAAAACAGATCACCTTACTTAGACTTCAATCCTCAATTAATAGCTTCTATAAAGATGACTGGAGCTTTCTGTGAAAGCATCCTGTCCTAAAAATTATTCCCTGGGCATTTTGTGTTTTTAAGTTGAATTTTCCTGCTTTCTTTTCTTCTTGTGCTCTATTGAGCCCTATCTTTTAACAGTTTCTTTTGAAGGAGCGAATAACAGACAGATAAATGAAAGAACTTTTTTGTCTTTTTTTTTTTTAATTTGTTTTTTAAATCAACTAGCAATACCTGTTTTAGAGACTGGGTTAATTATTCTGTGACAACACTTGCACACCAGAGATAGAACACAGCACTTTTGGCTGGAGCACGAAGCTGTCAAACTTCTTCACTCAAGTAGAATGAGCATATAAGCTGTTAAGAGTTCTGAAACCTTTGTAAAATCTGTAGTATGTTGTTGTCCTTTTGCAGCCAATAATTACAAGTTAGTTGATTAGACATTTGATATAGAACTAGGAGAGAGTGAACTGTGCAAGGATCACTAAACTTGCTTTAAAAAGGCCTGCAGTTTAAAATAGCATCAGCATTGTTTGTTTAGGGAGACTTCTCACAGTAGCATTAGGGAGAGCAGTGCTTTTACCACTCAGACCTCTCACTGGAAATGATTGCATATAGGTCATCTATAGGTCTCCAGGCACAGATAAAACCAAAACATTTTTTTTGTATGGCATTCATTTAATTTTTAAAATATTGGGGGGAAAAAAAGGCTGGTGTAGAGTATTTTAATACCAAATGTTTCCTTAGTAAAGGAAATTTCAGCTGCATTTCTGCTTCAGCACCAGTTGATGGTTGCTTTGATAATTAAAAATCTTTCTCAGTATGGATATGGTTTGTATCCAAAACTTCTGTGATATACTTTTAAAACGTTTGGATTTGTTTTGCATCAGTACTAGGACTCATTAAATGACAGTATTAAGATAATGGCGTGCTCTAGCTTTAAGAATTGCATATGAAGCAAATAATTCCTATTTGTCATATAGCTTAGTTATTTTGTCTCTTAGATTTGCTTTGTTAATTTCACTGAAATTGGCCCTGTTACTTCAGTGGTTATTTTCTGATAGAGTGTGTCATCTGGGATATTTCATTTCCAAGGGCAAGGAAGGCAATCCTACTCAAAGTCATTGAACAGGGACTGTTTAATAACATGACAGATCCTCTAAGGATCATTTTCAAGACTTAATTTCCTCTGTCCCAGGCTGCAAATGATGATTTCTGGTTCTGAATGGGATGTTTTGGGTTTTGATTTTTTGTTTGTTGTGGGAATGGGGGTGGGCAGGTGGTGTTAGTTTCCTCATTTATTTCTTTGGTTTGTGTGAAAGCTTCATTATTTATAGATTCACTTTTCGAAACAATATCCTATAAAGCCTATCATAAAGTAATGCAATTTTTTAATTACAAGAGATTTGTGTTTGAAATATTTGATACCTACTTGCAGTAACTCTTAAAGCCCATTGAATATCTCTTTCCACTCAAATGATGTAGTGGTATTTAATAGAGCTGATAATACTTTCAGGCAGCCAAGATAGTTGGTTAATAAATTCTGTTTTCATGTTTTTTTGCTTTGAGCTATTGTTCTGGAAGGTACTGAAATGTTTGTTGAATGCCTAAGAAAGTTACAGTGATAACTGCATTGCTAGCAAGCACATTGAGAAGATAGTTTTCCCTTCAATGCCAGATGATATCATGACTAAGGAGTGTTACTGTTTGGAATAAAAAAAGGAGTAGAAGCCAAACTGAATAAATAAAAGCAAATTTAATGGATCATGTCTTTTTTCTACAGTGTGTGCTATGGAATCTGTTTGCAGATGGGAAATTCGGTTTTCTTACAGCTTAAGCTTCTTATAGAATGACAGACTTCAAAGAAATATGTTTTTAAAAGTATCATAATTGTCTATTACTGTCTTTGTAATTGAAAAATTTGATAAAACTATAGAATTTTTCTCACTTGTGAAAATGTGATAACTCTTGTAGTAGCCTGGCAAATCCAGATAATTCCATCATGAATATTCTTTTACTGAAATGGGCACACTTTTTCCTTTCCCTTTTACTTTCATTTTCCATTTCTCTTTTTCTCTTGTTTCTTGTTCCCAAGAACATCTCTCCAGAGGTGGTGATGTTTTGATGCCAGAGTGTCAGGTAAAAGTGGGCATCTATATGTAATAAAGTCAGAAACTATTTGACTGTATCTTTTCATACTAGAAACCCGGCTCATTCAGTTCTTGAGGCTGAAAAAGTTTCTCTTTGCTACTTTTGGTCAATAACTGTTTGAATAACTTTGTTATATTATACCTTGCTGAAGCATCCTAAAACTACTCAGTCTGTTATAATTGTTTTATTTTCTCCTTTATTCTTGTCTTTTTTCTGTACAGGTGATTTCTATTCACTCCTTTCTAAGCTGCTAGGAGAAAGGGAAGATATTGTGCATGTGCATAAGCATAACCCTACAGAAAAAGCAGAATCAGATCTTGTAGCAGAGATTGCTAATGTAGTCCAAAAGAAGGATCTTGCCAGAGAGATTGCAAGTCATGATGAAAGGGACAATGCTATTCTTGTCAGAGACAGAATTCAAAAATTTCACAGACTAGAGTCTACCTTGAGGCCACCAGAGAACAGCCATTTCTCTTTACAACAGTCTAAACATGGTGAGGGAAGCTGGGAAAAAGAACATAAAGGAGGTGGGTTGGGGTTATTGTTCTACAATGAAATGCAATGTGAGAGTTGTGATCCACATTAGCAAAATCTGAAGGGAATTTCAGTGGAGGCTTTGAAGTATTTTACATTATGTTCTTCCTAATTATTGAAATGTTCTCCCTCTACTTTAGAGATATTTCACTGGGGTTCTTATCCCCTCCATGTGTAAAGAAAGAATGTGTGCTGATGGTACAACACTAGTACTTTCTGAACAGTACAGTATTATTTTCTACTTTTAAGACTTTTACTTAATGATTTTGTATCGGTCACATGGAAACAAAGTACACATAGGATATGGTAGTCACAGGATGTGAAGAATTCAATACTGTAACTACTGTAAAATGGTTGCTGGAATAATCAATACATTTTATGAGTTTGCTGATTACCTTGATCTGTCAGATACACAATTGCATAAAATTTATTGCTGTAATTCTATCAGATCCTCTCATTCAGAAAGAGTGGTAGGTAATTAATCCTGAAGAAAATCTTCAGAAGTAAAATTTTCTGCATATTGATTTTAAATTGGGCTTGACTCTCCAAATATTCTTGTACAGGCTGTTTTATTGTGCTAGAAATGGAATTTATTCCCTTCAGGTTTCTATGACAGCAGAAACCATGGAATTACTGTGTTTGTTTTACTTGCATTTTGGTCTCTGTGATATTGACTGTCCTTAGCCTTACTTGCTAATGTGGAAAGCCAGATAATGCAGCATGTGATGAGTATCTCATAAAAGAAGCTGATGTGTATGCATGAAAGCCATCTGTATCCATAAGCTGTAGCCACATATGCCAGCTTTTATGTTGCAGCCACCCAGATTGATGTTTCCAAGTACTTTTGTACACATATATGTATCATCCATCAGCCATTTGATTTTTATTTCCGTTCATAATGTTAACATGTATTGTCTCTGGTTATACAAGGCTCTGCTACAGTATTCAAGCTCACCAAAATCCTGGATTTGTATTTAAAAGAAAATCAAAGACGAGGACTTTCCAATATTATGCTTTGTGATTCAGTTAAATAAGAACCTGTCAAATTATTGGCATAGGGGCAAAAAAAACAGGTGGAATGTTGCTATGTGCTTGACATACAGGTAAATCATAAATAATTCCATAAACCTCACTGGAATTAAATGTTCAGGAAAGTGATGTGGATAGCATTTCTGCAAAAGCAGTTTGTTCGGTTTAGACTAATAACATGTGGCACGTACAAGGCAAAGAAGAAAATTCCTTTCTATTTTCACTGATCCAGAGGAGGGAATGTCAGTCACCTGAATAAATGGCTCCGTTTGACATACTTTATAGCATGAATAATATACTACTGCTCTTCCTGCACTGCTGTTAGCTTAGACTGGTCACTAATCTGTCAGGTTGTTTGATATCACTGCAACTAGTAAAATTACATCCTCTAAATAAGTCAAAGAGTGTAATTTTCCAATTTTCAAAACTCTTCTGTGCAGTGCTTGATAAAATTTGTCAGGATTTATATGAGAGCTCTGATGGCAGGGCATAAATGCAACATGACTTAAAGTTTCCAAAGTTAAAAGCTAGAATCATCTTCCAGGAAATTCTGGACAGTAAATTGCAATTGTGTCAATAAATAAGGCTTTCATCTTTCAGTTGTGTAGAGAATTAATCGCATGTTCTAAATCTAGGTAATTCTTTCCTTTTTTCTATTTTTTTTTTTTTTTTTTTTTAT